>JAMXBD010000498.1:0-600000 GCA_024138025.1 Combretum micranthum | reverse complement strand
CCGAGAGAGGACCATCCATGCTGAACCTGAAGATGTAAAATTAAATACAATAAAATCATGGGAATTAGAATTGACAGGTCTCGAATATTGCTTCTTAATTCTTCCAAACATCTGTTATCTCAATTTTCCATGGGATTATTAACAGTGCCTATACAGAGAATTTAAATAAATTTCACAATTAATTTTGTCATCTGTGTAAATAACCATCTTTTTAATTGGTAGCATAGTGGCTCTTTAACTGGTTATAGGAGTTCATCAAAAACATCACTTCTGGCTCCAGGGATAATGAAATATTGACCTACTGGGAAGTTTTTACTATATTAATTTAATATGATAACTAGAAATATCATAGGAGAAGAAAGCAACATCTACACCCCAAATTTCCATGTCTTTTCTGTTGGACTAACTTAACTAAAGGTCTTCATCAAGGAACAAGAAAAAGTCTCTTTTTTGGGGGAGAGCGGAGCAAGCAAAGAATGAACGACCTACCTAAGCTTAGTAGAGATTCTTTTAGTGTTTAATGTACAAGAATCAAGAAGCAATGGATTGAGCTACTAAGATTACCTTGCCCAAGCCAAAGAACTTACACGAGAGCCCCAACAAAGATGATCTGATGTACTTTCATTTCTTTTCCTTTTACTTGTCAATCATTCAGAAAAGCAAAACATCTTTCCAAAAATGATACCTCACTCCAGAAAAACGTGCAAAGTCAAATAAATATACCATGCCATTTTAAATTCAAGCTAAGAGGAATCACAAACTCTTTCTTTACAGCATTTCCATAAGTTGGACAGCAACAAAAAGAAGGGGAAAAAAAAGAATCAAGTAGCTTTAATCAAGTAAAAACGAGTAAATAGGAAAAACAAAACTGACCTGTAAATAATTTGAATGCATTTGGCAAAGCCCTTCGAGGTGTGACCCAATATTATCTGATTTGGTTCTCTGGTATAAACCGGGATCTATCATCAGTGGCTTTGCTCTCTTGTCCCTACAGACATAAAACTTTATAATCTGAGTCAAAAAGTCTCCCAAGTTTCCTTTTTTTCGTTTTTTTTTTTTTTTTTGTTTTGGTGAAGCCCATGAATCATAAAAATGAAATAACTAGAGAAAGAAGAAGCTAGCTCACGCTTTCCAACCAAGCTGGCTTGTGTGCTCAATGAAATTTAGGTCTTTCTTCAAACTTGAAAACGTATAAATTAGATCTGCGGTTGGCAAGCTTATACAATCAGGGTGTTATTTATTGGGAAAAACCCATATGACAAAGATTCAGGCAGAAACCAAAGCAAACTGACCATCTTGAGTTACGAGAGGATAATCTGATGCACTAAGGTTGATAAACCAATCCCAATCTGCACTT
This sequence comes from Combretum micranthum, assembly GCA_024138025.1. Taxonomy (NCBI): domain Eukaryota; kingdom Viridiplantae; phylum Streptophyta; class Magnoliopsida; order Myrtales; family Combretaceae; genus Combretum; species Combretum micranthum. The sequence goes on along the minus strand of JAMXBD010000498.1, from coordinate 598,643 downwards.
CTCTTCAGAAGAATGGCACAGGCATGAAGAGTATTAGATACCATGGTCGGCCCTCTATAGGTAACCATATTGGCCTTGGTAATCATGTAAACATTTCCAATCTTAGAAAACAACGTGTGGTTTTGTATCCGAGAAGCAAGCTCCACTCTTTCCCCCGCAGGTGACTCAAGGTCCAAATGTACGATGTACTGGTTCAATGGATGATAAAGGGCATGAAGAGTTCTCCATAGCTTATTCAAATCTCCTTTTGAACCCGAAATCAAATATGCAAAGCGGGGTAGTGCAGGACTATGAGGAGGAGAAGGTATTTCTGAAAGTTTGGTCTCAGCAAAAGCTGCATTTGTATGGTTTCCCGTTTGATATGTTGAGAATATTGACATGATCGAATTAATCGAACTGAGTGAAGCGATGAGACCCATGTTGAGGGAAGTAGCCAAAAGGAATATGCATACTAGAGAGCTTATGACTAGAGGGAACACCCATTTCTTCTCCATGTTCAAATACCCCATTTTGCAAAATTTATCATCGCTTCAAAACCATCTTCTACTCATCTAAATTGCATCTATTCACATAATCAAACATTCCAATGTCAGCATCAATGAAGTTACCATCAATAAGAATGCATTTCTTTGCTAATTAAGAGTCGGCATCAAGAAACTTACAATATAGACCACCGAATTGGAAATGAGAACCTGCTTCCTTAAATACATCAAGATTTCAATTTTGAGAAGTGCTCCACATCCCACTTGTTTGTTGTTCCAACCTGCAGGTAAGGAACAAACAGAACACGACTTTCAATGATAAAGTTGGGACAATTTGAACAAGCATAAACAAATGACTTCGAAGTGTGTACGGATCCTTTATTCATAGGAAAACGCAACACGGATTAATTTAACGTATGGTCATCCTAGACGAATGATGCACCAATAAAATCGTAAGATTGCGTACAAAAGGAATCAAACATATAAAAAAAAGGGCAATTCATTGAATTCTTGGAGTCACTTTCAACATTAATTGTTTAAAATTCAATCAAAACCTTTAAATTAGACAGTGCTTATGAGCCAACTAAGCCTAAATTCACAAACTTGCTCACAGTAACATTCTTATTATAAATTTTTTTATGAGGAAATTTATTAAAAAAAAAAAGGGCAAGCTTTCTTGATAAATAAACGGAAAACCCACATGAGATATAATAACGGAAAGTGAGAGACCAAGGACAAAAAATGAAAAAAGCCCAGACCACAAAATCAAAACTTGAACACAACCCATTATTTATGGCACCTTAAATCGTTGAACCAACAACTTCAAGTTAAGATCTTTGTTACACCATCGATAAGCTAAATTTAAAGCTCAAAGGTTGTTAATTTAATTTAATGGTCTAAAACTTACTATTTTTGTTTTTTTTACTAAAACTAAGACATGAAAAGTTGCAAGAAACATGGGAGATTCTGCTTGAGATTTGCTAAAAACCTGATCTCGTGGAGTTACAAAAGCCGTGTACGCACGTTTTTAGAGAGAGAAACAAGAAGAAAGAGGAAAGCTTTTCACGCAGAGAAAGAGAGAACAAAATAAAAATGGAGTGGAAAACAAGATCTAGGAGAGAGAAAGTAAATTTTGTAGTCCACAAAAGGAGGACACGTGGGCGATATTGTTCGGTTAGTTCTTTAGGGTATGTTTGTTTTGGTTTTTTCCGGCAGATACAGACACTTTTTCAAACTTTTTACTAACAAATTATTTATCAAGAAATAGATATAGATAAAAAAAAATTAATAGTTCTCATCAAAATATCAAATAGAACAAATATAAAATTTAGATGCAAATCGGATATATTTACACATATCATTTTAAAAAAGATACAGATACAAATACAAATATAGATACAGATGAAAAACAGACAATCCAAACAGACCCTTAAAGTGCTCATATTGCTTTTGTTGTGATCGGCCAAAAAAAAAAAATATATATATATATATATAGCTTTTCTTGTGGAGAATTTTATGTTTTTAATAAACACAAAAAAATATAGATTATTCATGATAGAATTTTTAATTACAAAGTAATAATACCTTTGTGGTCTGCCTTTTTCTTCTTTCGTGGCTAGTAAGTTAGGAAAATGCTAATGTCACAAGTATAATGATTCCATCGTATTGATAAACAGTTCATATATTTTTTAATTATAATTAAATTTTTAAATGTTTTTTATACTTATGTTTTTTTATAATCATTTAAATTTCTTATTAGTAACGGTATGATTTCATCACACAATCCTAAAAGTTTTCAATAAATCATAAATGAGGTTTTATATATAAATGTGATTAGATTACCATTTAGAATCGTATTAAAATTGTGATCAAGTAACTATTAGATTAATTACTATTTAAGATATGATTATAATCAGATACCACTACATTAATTACAATTTGGGATCATACATTAAGTCTAAAAATATAAAAACTTTTTAGTTTAGTCTTGGTAAATGTTTGAAATAATTATATTATAAGAAAATGGAGCACAGTACAAAATGTGAAATATTGTGTTTATATAAAGTTATTTATGCATGAAATTATCAAAAAAGAGAAAAAAAAAAAAGCTAAAAGGATACTTAGTAAATCTAAAATGATTTATTTTATTTTTCAAATTGATTATAAAAGTATCTTTATGAAAATGTACAATAATACTTTTTGAGTCTTCTTTAATGGTCGAAATCGATATTTAATAATTAAACCAGTTTATTGACACGACAAGTTATTCCTTTGTTTTGTTCTACTAATATTTCATTTCACATTTTCCCCTTCTCATGGCTTAAAAGATTCGATATCAGGTTCATATGTTTCATTTTTCCGGTTTCCAAGGTCAAAATGCAGAATACTCGCAATCTAGAACTTATTATTTATATTATAAAGCTAAAGGTATCCAACGGTTCGGAGCTGGCCCGACTGAAACCGGAACTAGACATCATCATGGGGCGGTTCCGAACTGAGAACCGCCCCGAACCGTCACAGGCAATTCCTGACCCGGGAACCGCCCCGTCGGTGACGGTTCCGAACCGTCTAAGGACCCGCCGGGTTCGCGTGGCCGAACCGGCGGTTCCAACCGATCCAGAACCGCCATATAAAAAAAAAAAAAAAGAGAACAAATGCAGGTTTCTCAGAAATCGTTTCTGGGCATTGGGGGGGGGGGGGGGGGGGGGGGGGGGGGGGAGCGGGGGGTGAGGTAGGGGTTAAGGTTTTGGTTCTTTCCATTTTTTTCACCAAAAAAAAAAAAAAACGGTTCACGTGGAACCGGAATTGAAACCGCCAGAACCGGCGGTTCCTTGGAACCGTGAACCGCCTCGGCTCTAGCGGTTCCGGTTCCGTTCCACGACGGTGGTTTCGATTCGGGTCCGGAACCGACCCGAACCGTCTCGATGTCTAACCGGAACTGAGAACTAGTTCGTAGAGAACCGTCGGTTCTAAGTCCAGTTTTAGAGCAGGTGAACCAATAAGTTTTTTTCTTAAAAACAATAAGTTTTTTTCTTCTCTCTCTCTTAACCTTTCTCCTTTACTCTCCCTCTCACCCGTCTCCCTATCCCCAAGCCTTCCCTCTTCAATCTTACTCCCTCTCTCTGTGAAAGAAATAGACCAAATGGTCTAAAATGGTGGCTGTAATGGTTTTTTTTCAACACCTTTTCTCGCAAATTGTGGAGCATGTGCAGCAGCCTTTTATGTTTTTGTTCTTTTCCTGTGCTTTCCCACTCATATGCTATATACGTGTAGCGATTTTGTTTTGTTTCTTTTTTTTTTTTTTTTTAAACCAGCAGTTTCACTTCAATTCTGAATTAGGAACCATCGGTAACGATTCCAATCCACCGTATTTATGTCTATATAAATTCCTTTCAAACTCTATAATTTTATAGATAAGTATTCCTATGTAATTCTATATTTGAATGTTAGTTGTGTTTTTTGTTTTTTACCCCTCTCTTATTCTGTTTTTATTTTATTTACTGAAAAAGAAAATTATATTTAAAAAATAATTTTGGAAACTTTAGCTTTTTAATTTCCCTTAACATTCACTAATTTCTTATCTAATAAGAATTGAAGTGATACTTTTCTTTTTGGGGAAAAAAATGCAAAAAAGAAAAGTGAAAAATAAAAATCCATACTTCTAAAGAAAAAAAATTCACAAATACATGAATGGTTCAATAGACATTATAAATACATGCAAACTTCCTTTCTCTTCACTTTTTTTACTCAAATTCTCTCTACGCAAAAACCCTATCCCAAAATCTTATATTTCAAATCTTTCAAATTAACGATCCATAAGAGAGCATTTTAGAAATGGACGCATGTTTTAGCAATCCCTATACGAGTCATAAATTTGAATTGTGAATTTTCCCTTTGGAGATACCAACAAGTCCCAACTAGTCTCAAGTAACTATTTTTGCTCATATTGAATTATATGGTAGTAGTAACAGACGGACTAAATTGGAGTCTAACACCCTTTTGATAATTATGGTGAAATAAGTATTGGGGATGAGGGCAGTGGTGATGGTTGTTGGATATAGGCACTTGAGGATCCCTATGGCTCAAATTAGAGGAATGACTAACGCCCATTTGATAATTATGGTGAAATAAGTATCAGGGATGAGGGTAGTGGTGATGATTGTTGGATATAGGCACTTAAGGATCCTATGGCTCAAATCAGAGGAATGATTGGGCGCATTGATTACCTCAACTGATATAGACATCGTAGTAAGTTCCAACCCGTTTTGTTCTTTATCGAACCTATAGGTAGTATTTTTGTGGCTTTTGAAGATGAACAATAATTGGGTGACAATAATTGGAGTTTTAGCAATGAATTTAAGGCAGGGATGCGATTTGAGATGTAAGAGCACTTGATTCCAACTATGAAAATGCACCACATATCAAAATGACCATAACTATAGTGTGGCTAAGTCAAGTAGGATTACCCGATCAGTAAAATGTAATGATTCAAATATAGAGTACAAGTGGCATGTGTCCCTCTCATATGCTTCCACTTGATTGGAAATAAAATAGATGAAAAAACCATCATTTATAACAATGTCAATATGCAAATAAATGCAACCAAAATAAACCTTTAAATTTCATATAAAATTCATTTTAAGGAGTATATAGTTGACATACCTATAGCATGTTGTTGTTGGAGTTCAGACTGGTTGTTAAGAAATAGATGCAGATGAAAAACACATTTATTCTTTTTCAACACATTTCTCAAATTAATTATGCATCAACACTATTATTTTCTTCTTAAAGCATTTTACTTGTATAATCTGATTTTAGTAATTATATAATGTTATTAATTTTATCATATTAATTAATTTAATAGTTACACATATGTGTGTGTTCAAAAGTAGTATTGAAAGTAACATTAATTTCCTTAGTAAAAGCTTTAGGCTTTGTTTGGTTTGTTAGCATACTGAAAGCACTCCATTGTTTTAATTCAGATTGTTTGTCAAGAAATAGATACATATGAAAAATAGACATTTCTACCCATAAACAAATCAAACAAACTAGATGTATATCGGATAGAGATAAGGTGCAGATGAAGAAGAAATACAGTTACATATATAGATAAAAATCAGGTAATCGAAACAAACCCTCAAACCCATCCTTTTCTTTTCATGTTAAAAAGGTTGCAAGAATAGGAGTATGCACAATATTCTCTCCTTTTATGAATCGATAGCAAAGTAGGTATTTTTATCAAGAATAGTCCTACGATGTGGATAGCAAAACAATCGCATCATAAGCAGCAATCATAGGCTATAATGCTACACATGACATTGAAAGTGGAGTGACCACTGAGGCATAACTTATAGAGGAGTGATTAGGAGGAATAATAAAAGGTTTCAATGGCTCAAATGCATGAGTGATATGTGAAATAATTATTAATTCACTCATTGCTCTCGAGCGGAATTGATTTGTTCTTTATTAGAGTCATAATTGATCTCCGAGAGTACAAATTTCACATCTTTTTATTGTTTTTTTTATCTCTAAAACTATATTATACGATTCATAAACAAGCACATATAGGTTCTTGAACATGATGCTATCCTTTAGATCATTTTGGTGATCAAAGAATGAGATGAAACATACTTACTTTGGGATTATAAAAAATTTGTTGGCAATCCATTTTATTAGGAGGGTGAAAGTAAGAATATAAAGCTTAAGATGTAATTCATATATTAAACAGACTGCTCCATTCTTGTTAGCCAATCACTTTCAATTCTCCATTTTCTTTTTCTTTTTTATACTCTTCTTCTTTTTTATTTTCGATATTAAAAGAATAAGTTTACCTATGGTATATCATATATACATTAGTTTACTTCAATATATCTACCAAATGTATCTAAGAGAAGACTGTTGCGCTACTTTTCCTCAATATTTTTACTTTTTCAAATGAGGGTTAATTAGTGCTACATTACGAGAAAAGGAAAAAATTGTTAATTAGAAATCTCGACTCAAATTTTTAGTTTCTGAAAGCTATTTTATACTTTATTTGATTATTTTAGTGATTATTTTTTTTTTCCCTCATTTCATGTGCACGCATCACAAATGCAGTGTATACTTCTAATATTATAGACAAAAGTGATCTTTTAGCATATCCATTCTTATTAATTTACCTCTATTTTTAAGTGGAATGACCATTAAATTTTTATTTTTTTTTTTGCATGAAATATATATCTTATCATAAGGATAAAGTTAGACCGAATTTAGGATGGACCTTATAGAACTTAATTCCATGCCAATATCTTATAAGTCTTTTTTAAAATATCTGGCTTAAAACCTTCGAGGATTTTAAGATCTAATCCAAAAGTCTAGGTTGTTTACCATCGAAAACATCCTCATGGGAAATGCTCATCGGGTACACCATTACGATTATTTCCATGATCTACAAATGTCGGTTTTTGATGGTTGTAAAGGTCAAGGCATGACGTGTGTGACTGCATTATGCATATACTTGAATGGGCTTCACCATATAAGTTGACCATCCATCCATCCAATTTTTCTATTTTAATGCCTCGTCGTTAGCAGTTAGGGAGCCGTTGGACATGGTAGATTAAACATTAATACATGATAACATAAGCATGATTATTATATGAGAAAATTAAGATTAAGATATGCCAAAATGATTCACATACTTTAATTAAAAAAAGTAATTTGATTCATGTACGTATATATTATATTATTTGTTTGGTCAAATTAAAGCTTATAATCCAATTACAAAAACCATGTAAAATCCGTTGCATATACTACGGAGATATTTATTTATTTATGTATCCATTATTAGTATTTTTATGTAAATACTAATTATATAAATACCATCATAAAATTGTCAAGTGAGGATTATAATTTTTTAAAACACAGAAATGTCAGCATAAATTATTTAGATAAATCGGGGACAAAATCATATTCTTAAAGGAAGTTGACAGTAAATTAATCTAGGTCAAATGAGATTCAATGGTATTCTCTTCCGACGGTTTTTGGGTGCAAAGTACATTATTATATTCAATTGTCCTTGGATCAAACTGTACGACAATTCGTCATCCATGACGAATAATAAGAAAAACATACCCTTGTGTGGTGGATCTGATAAGAACACAGGTTTTTCCATTGACAAAATTATGGCTTATTAACGTCAGAATTACGTTCCATCTCTCTCCTCCTCTTTTTCTTTTCATCCTTTCGTCTTCATAGTAGAATAAATTCCATTTTGGAAAACCAGAAACCCTAGGATGTGGCCGCCTTTTGCTGTTCAACCTCCAACCCTACTAGTGGTTTTCCGTTTTCCCCTTTCTCACGTCTTTTTTTTTTTTTTTTAATTCACCGGCATCTTATCTATTAAAAAAAAAGAAAAAGAAAATTAGAGAAATTATAAATAATTCTTTCAAAGTTTGACTAGATATATCCCGTGAATCTCTCAAATTTTACACTTTAGTAAATAAGCAATATTAAGAAAACCTTAAAACTTGTTATCTACGAACTTATGGTGTTCATCATCCCTCTTGTTGGTCTCTTTTATATTATTTTTTTGTTTTTAGTTTGACCCTTCTTCCCATAATGCGAGCTTTTTCTCCCGTCAAAGTATCGATAATTCCGCGTTTTAGTTAAACTTTAATAATTAAGGGTTATGAATTCTCACCTTTGTTTAAGAGATGTGACTTTTTGTGATTGGATTTATGATTTCCTTCTTTCAGGTTCTTTCCTATTTGTTATATAATTTCCTTGTGCTATCAATGGAATAAATACTTGCATTTAGGCAAGCAGCATAAACGATTGAAATTCACTGAAATGTGAAGTTTGAAATTGCTAAATATCATAACCTATTGAAGTTTTGTTTGTTAAATTTTACACTTGAAATCCAAATATACCATATTTTATACTTGATTTTAATTCTACTTGTTAGGTTTACTACCTTTGTAAAGATAAAATGAATTATTATTTTTTTATGGATTTTTAGGTTTTGTTAAATAACAAAACGGAAAGAATATGAGTAATTTTTCTAGAAATAGTCATAGAAGAATTAAATTGTTCAAACAGCCCTTAGCAATAAGCTTATTAAGGCGTCAAGAAGGGAATTAAATGAAGTACAAGGTTTTTGTAGAGCACCACAATTCAAAGAAAAATTGATAAGATAATTAGTACTCTGTCACCAGAGTCCGTATGATTAAGGGGGCCATTTGTTCCGTATAAATTTGCGGGGCTAGATGGGACCAAAATATTAGTCCCTAGGTTGATTGTCGTCATGAGTCTCATGACCTACCTTAAGATATCAGACAAATTTGAAAAAAAAAAAAAAAAATGTACCATATGGAAGGTCACGAGCTACCTTAAGAGATCAGATAAATTTGAAAAAAAAAATGTTATTATATGAAAGATAGGACAAATCCCCTTTTCACTAAACAACTCAAACTTTTTATATTATTTTTGTATTATATTTATATACAACAGAGAGTATAAAAATCCATATTCAGTACCTTACATATTAGACGTAGTATAAATGAATTGTGTCGCTTAACATTTCTTGTACTATATATCATCCATTTTATTTTATTCTTTCCAATTTTACAACCAAACATCAACTAATAAAATAAAAATTGCTAAAGGAATACTCACATATTGAATTTCATTGAGTATTTCTTTCATCTTAAGAACTTTGATAATTGTAGTATTCTTTCTCTTATGAATATAAATCCTAATTTGTATTAATCTTGGCATGGCATTGTAGCCGACTTAATGTTAAGGAAAGGTATTAGGGCTATTTGGTTTGTCAACTTTCGATCCATTTGAACTGGGATGTTTGTAAAAAAAACATATATATATATATATTTATATATAAAGATAGAAATTTAATTACTTATACACAAATCATAAAAATTAGACATAAAAATATTCTATTTTCCTATGTTAGGTTAGTAGCAAGGAAACTAGAGAATATAAACAACATAATAATAAGACTAAGTTATCCTTATTTTATGTTTTCCCACTTTCCTTCTCGTTTTAAGGAAATTTTGTTAACATATTTGAATTTCCGTTCTTTTATCTTGATTCCTCTTCAATTTTAAAGAGAAAAGGAAGTATACCAAAATTGGAAATAATTCTTTCCATTAAATTCATCTCATTTCTATCCTTAACTAAAAAAGATTTTCTTCTGTTTCCTCGTGCCAATAGAGAATAATCAAAACATGGTGATGATTGATTATAGTCCATATTCCTAGAATATTTTCCTTTCACCAACACAATTGCATGTGCAAACATTAAGAATGAGATATTCATTGTAACAACATTATACCATAAATAATTCGATATATATATATATATATATATTTTAATTCTTTGGAACGTGATGATAGGGTCTTTGCTTCTCACCTAACCTCCTCTAATTAAATGGGACTCACGTTATAAGCTGACTGCTGACCTTCCATCGGACGTCCAATTTCATTGTCTTGCCGTACGATTTGGACAAGATGGTATGGACTAATATACATTAATTATACCATAAGCGTAATTATCATATTGGAGAAAATAAGATTAACGTATCAAAGTGATCCGGGTACCCTAAGTTGATCCTTATATATATTTTGTTTGGTCAAATAATCAAGTTCGACGACTAAAGTAATACTAAATCGTTGACGTACTTCTCGGGATAGATGTACCATAAGCTTTGTATATCTATATCCATATAATACTTTAATCCAAATCATTATAATTCAATAAATGATTGAAGTTTATTTTATTTAACAAAAGAGATAGTGATTGTTCACAGCTTTATTCTTTATGAGTAGCTTCTAGTAATTAATTCATGTAATATAATTCCATAATCAATCTTATTATAAAAAATACAGAATATTCATTACTCATATAAAGATTAGCATCACAACTATCTCATCTAAAAGTTGTATATATGACATAAACTATTACATTTATTCTATAACACCCCCTTCGCAGTTTATGGGCTAGGACTTTGATTTCGATAAAAGCCAATCAAGTGGACGATTTAATTTTAATAGGATTATAATGAGCGTGTAAGGATTTAAACTCTTGATCTCTTATTCTGATACTATATTAAAGTTACTGCCACAACCATCTTATGGGCATTATATTTATTATGCAAGTATGAGGTTGAAAAAAATCCTACATGGAAAAATATAAGACTTATGTGAAGGATTTATAAGAGGTAAGACCTATTAACCTAATACCTTAAGATTTTGGGTTATATATGGTATTAAACCCATTAGTATCTTTTTTTTCATGATTCATTAGTTGAATTTCTCCACAGAGGGGATAAGTTAAAATCCATTCTATTATATTATAACAAGTACCTTAGATATCCTCCGAAAACACCAAGCATAGAAGATGCTAGTTCACTTACAACCGGCAGATGCATTTTTAATTTATTATATCATGTCTAGTGAACATCGAAATGAGCTGGTAAAATCCAAATAATAACGAAGGGAGCAAGAAATACGTGAGAAAAATTAAATAAAATATTAAACATTTAATGAAAGATACCATCAACCCACAAGTGAGAGGAGTGTTATGTAATAAATATAACAACTCACACTATATCGACAACTTAAGTTTTTAGATTAGATAGTTGTAGTGCTAACCTTAATAACTCAAACTTAAAAAATATCTCAATCCTAAACAAATTTTTTCTTAAAATTTCCTCATTTAAATAACAAAATTAAAAAAAAAAATAGTTTTATTATAGTCCTATTATATTCCTTGAAAATATCAATTTCATTAATCTTATTCATTTAGGTAAAATAAAGGAGAGTCAGTTGCCTTTGCACACATTAACTAACCATCTAAATCATTTATTGCCCATATTTATAGACTATAGTTACCGCATTGTGGGGCTATGTGGTTATTTATTTTGATAACATAAATATAATTGTGTTTATATATATATATATATATATTTATTATTTGTTATGAATTGAAGTATTGAACTAAGTTGTCTCATCATTACTTAGTTTTTTAAAGACTTATAAACACTCTCAAACTAACAAATTAATGTGGTTAAATATGCTAGTATAATTTTTTTTTCCTGTATTTTAAGCTATAACTTCACTAAAAATGACTATCTTATCACAAGTGCTAACTAGTAAGGGAAAAAAAGTTACAAGATCACGACTGCTACTAATAAGCTAGGCAAGCAAATGAAAAATAGGATGTCATACATGTCTATTAATTCTACAAAATAAAACTATCTAAATACAAATTAGACAATTTTAATTAGCTAAATACTGTCATAAAATCGCATCTAAGATATAAGAATTTTTTTGTTTATAAAAAAATAATATATGTTAAATGCAATTTAGAATTTCATTGAATTACTATATTGCATCTAGGACATACGGCATAATCATAAAAAAGTAAAATATAAATTAAACATGCAATTATGCAACAATGTTGATGTAATTATTTTTATATTATTAGTATTTATGTAAATTAATTTGTGGTGAATCCTCAAACCAACAAATATTTCGAAATCACAACCACACTGCTAATATCGCTTTTACGATGTATATAGTAGTGTCCATCATTAGAGAAACTCCCATCACACAGACCAACTAATCTAAAAATTCCTATAAGCACATTTCTCATGATGAATAAATTGTATGGACCTTGACGTTTTCAACACTGAATAATTTCCAACTACTATGGTTATAAACTCAAGTATTTTTACAAAGTTTGTCACCCAATGTGAAATTGTAATCATCAAATGTGAACATTTGAATATCAAAATGAGAAGGTCACAGTTTTTTCTATGATGCCAAACCCTGCCGTTTGTATCAACTGATATTATTTTGTCCCTCCTAAATTTTTTTTTTAAATTATTATTCTATTTTTCTGTCTTATTTTTTTTAAATAATAAATTAAAGTGTTCAAGTCTCTCTTGACAATGATGCCTATATTAAGCAAGCGCCCCCCTCAACTCAATTGAATTGTGGATTGTTGATGAGCTGACAAGTTGCCGATCTTGATCAAATTGATTTGCCTCAACTTTTTGCTTGCTACTAGGGTCTCTATTCGGTTGGCTTTCGGCGTGTTTAATTTGTTGGTTTGATATATACAAATGAAAAACATATATTTTTATTCATAAATAGATTATACAAGTAACATATAGATTATATATAAATAAAACAAACCATGCAAACAAATCTTTGTGTTTGGAGAGTAGCATATTCTAGTTTCCTATTATTATGAGAAAACAACTGCATATAGAAATAGATAAGATAAATAATTTTTAATACACAACAATTGAATGGATATAAATTAAATTAGGTAAGATACAGATTAAAAAGTAAATAAAGGGAAAATTATATAAATATTCCGTGTTTTCTTAAAGGTTTATAGATTTGCTCGGTGTAACTTTCCTAAAGTAGGCTGTCTTCCTAAGTAAATGCGTCTGTTTTCAAAATTTGGATATACGGTTTATTTCATTTCAAATAGCTGAAGTTTTATGAAATTTTATGGAATGCTCTAGATCCCATTGCAATGGGTGATCGTTTGAGAGACTGTCCCTATGGTTTGATTTGATGGGTTTCTAAACAAAGCGACTACTGCAGTTGATGAGAACTTTTGGAATGACACAAAATTTTTGCATGAAGTTAGTTTTTTTTAATAAAAAAAATTGTTCATTCTATATATGAGTAATCAAATTTAACATATTTTGTAAATAAAATTCTTTATATTTGTTTTATGTGTAATCAAATTTCGATTATTAAAATTGAACATGTAAATTTTCCAATTTTTAAAATATTTCTTTTAAATTTCTGCATCATCATCATTAACTATAAGTTTCCTTGCTGAAATTGTATAAGCCTGCTTCGATGATCGGCTTGGTTTCATTTCTGTTTTGTTTTTAAACTGAACTGATATTGATATGATATCAATGAAAAATTGAGAATTTTATTCATAAACTGATTAAACTGAATTGATACTGATTTGATATCGATAAATTATCAATATAGATCCGATACATATAAAAATTCGACGACCTAAACCATTGTGGAAACCAATTTTCACATATTACTTTTTTACTATTGGGTTTCTAGATTTATAGACTGTGGTTGGTATTACTCGTCTTTGCCAAATAAATATTTCCGCAATTGTTGTATCCTGAAAGGGACATTTTACATTAACCGCATAGCAAACCATATGTCTTGGCAATAACTCTCCGGAAGGACCGGCAAAACTTGTCGGCCGGGATGTAAATGAATCAGACACTTGAATTTGGTGTAATATTTATTGAGAAATAAATATTAAGTATTGTTTGATTTTAAATCAAATTTGGATGTTAAAATTATTTTAATGGAAAGGAAAAAATATATATTTTTTCAAAAAGATCAAATTTAATTAAATTAAATTTAAACATATTCAGTATTACTTTGGATTGTGCCCGAATTAAAAATTTTATACTGAATCTAAGTTTCTCATCATTATTCTATCTTCACCCACTTATTTACACCATTTTTTTTTTGTCATCTAAAAGTCCTTTTCCACCTTTTTTTTAATTTTAAGTCTTCATTCCTCTGCAATAATCTAAACACCGATTAATGTTTATTCTACTTCTTTTTCATTTCATGTTTATTGGAAAATAATGAATAATAATATATGTTTCCACACTCATAAATTGGTATATAATATTTTATTGGTTATCTTTTCATCATTATTATTCATCTTCTATCGTCATAAATAATATAATAGATATTTTACTATTATAATAGGAGTGTAATCGATAGTTTATTTTATTATAATAATTCTTCACTTTATTTTTAATCAATTAAACAAAATAATAGATACATAACAATTATTAGATTTCTATTATATTTCTATCCTGACTTCATACATTGAAATAAATAGTATATAAATTTCCTAACATATGCTAGGATTTTTTTCCCTTCTTATGCCAAGTCTAATATTTTTCAATCATTACATCATATTATCTAGAAAATTCTATGATGCCATTTTTTTTTAATAGGATTGATCTCATTGGTTATTAGATGGTTCTGATTTATATTTAATCGTAATCATACCATTAAAATATTTAATATATCAATTATTTTAATAATTAGATTATTAACTTGAGAAACTCTCGGAAAAAAAAAAGAAAAAAAAAAACTAGGGAATCTCATTGACCGGGTCGGAAAATCTTCCTGTCTACATTCCAGCAGTCTATTTGTGGATGATCTCTATCGTCATTAAATTAATTAGAATGGTCATATGAAAGTAATGTGAAAATTGTCGGAGTTTGATCCATACCGGTCTCACATCCGGCTCCTAACCCGTGGATAGAGATCCCTTATTAAGGGTCAATAATAATAATAATAATCGAATTAATGAAACTCATAGATCAAGATTAGACCCATTTTAGGCCGGTCTAAGGATGAATCATGCTAAATTCCTATATATTCCCAAAACCCAGCTAGTCCGACCCGGAACTCACGGGCAGGAACTCGTACATATCAAGAAGGAGTACACTATCGAATGGAATTTTGGGATATTACCATTAGAGTATCTGTAAGCTGTTGGACTTTCAAGAGAGGTCCTTAAAATGTCAGGTCAAAATTATAAAGACCTGCTTTTTAAAAAAAACTCTATTACTTTTATTTTCAAGATTCTTTACACAATATTTTTTATAAATTTTTTTTTATAATTTTATGGGTTCTACATAATAATAAAAATTATACATAACACAATTTAAAATTAAAAAAAAAAAATACTTTATCGATTATGGAATCGATCCTTGTCCGGGACTGGAGCTATCACGACGGATTGCAGTCTATTACTGAAGGACCGCGGGACCGCTCCTTGTGTATAGGAACCACCGCCAAGGTACTTTCGATGGTGATGCTCCTTGTGAGGGCCAGCTCTCAATTTTCTGACATATGAGTGGTCCCTGTTGACAGTGTAATATTTACATTCACAGAAATGGTGGTCATATGCTAAGCCCATACAACGTGGGTCTATATTTAAGCAGAAAGCCCACAGACCTCTTTGATGGCCCTTTGCATATTACCAATAGTTACATATGGTACATGCGAAACAGGTAATGTGAATAAGTGTTTTTTTCTGGCCCAAAAAAAAAAGTGTGTTTTCCGTATAAAAGATTTAAGTAGGTATTATATTCCACGTATAATATACATGTAGTGTATAACTACTTATGGTATTTTACATTTTGTCTCAAGTTTGAATAGATAATTATCAATCATCAAATCAATTTCAAGTTTTATAATTTTTAACTGAACTAGTTCACTGGAGAGGGGTGGAAAACCTCAACTAGTTCACTAGGTTAATTAAACTCAAATTCAGCTTGTAGAGATTAGTTGAATTAAAATGGATAAAATCGAGTATAACAGACATCTTAGATTCCTCCTCTATGTTCAAGGCCCGATGGGGCAAATAACATGAAATGGAAGTCTTCGATGTGTCATGTCTTCCCGACTTTCATTTCCCATTGGAAGGGGGAAAGGTCTCGAGACCGGTGTCCTTATAACAGCAATCTTCGATTCATCGAACCAAGCGTATCCTCCACCAGCTGGATCCGGTCCGATGTAATCCATCTGTCTCTCGAGGACCATCTCAACCTCGACTCTTGCTATCAAGGCCCGAAAACCCCTTCGTTCTCTCCTTCCGGAGCGCTCCTACCAAGCATTCTACTACTTGTCTCTCTCGGACTTGGAAGAGTTAGGAATCCCCTGACGCATGTTACCAATGCTTCCTTGATTGGAGGTAGGACTTTGGCAAAAGGGGAAGCCATGGAACTTATTTGCGATTCGGCGCATCATATACGAGAATAGCATTTTACGATTCCGCTAGACCAAGCCCTTCTCCGGTCTGTCTGTAAACAATTACCTTTCCTGGATGTCTGTCTTGGCTTTCTTTCTCGATTGTATGCCTTTCCTCTATGCCTTGGTGACTGTAAGCCAGAGTGATGTTTGTTGGTTTAAAAAATACCTTCCTGTTCGACTCTTACTGCTTTAATGACCACTATCTATGCATGTATTTTCAGCCTGGACTCTCGAATCTTTTGCTTCTTGGGTGGTGGCGAACAATGCAGCTTGCGTTGCGAGAGATGCCCGCCCGTAGGGCCCGGCCTGCTTCTTGCCCGAAAGAACCGCTTACTAGCTAGCCTAATTAAGTCTCGTTAAATTTGTTGAATACCATTTACTATATAACTCAAATTCAAAATTATAAATTTAATTGAGCATTCGAGTAGAAGTTCACCTAGTTTATAAGGCAGAGTCTCTAAAGATTTGTGCTATGCAGTGGAAAATGATTAGGCCATCTTATGTTGGGTATACTTCTACATTATTTCATTGATGATTACGAAAAAATTCATTACAATTACAATATGCCTCGAATAATTTCACATAAGGTAGAAATGGGTGTTCGTTCTATCGGTCTTCTCCTATCATTTTAGGGTGTTTTTTTTTTTTTTATAATGGCAAAAATAATATATAAACTTTCGTGAAAAAAATAATTGGATACTTGTATTCTGGTTTTGATGATTTGATACCTAAACAAAGTTTTGTTGACTTTTTTTATACCTAAAGTTTGATTTTAATAATTTGATATCTGAACAAATTTTTCATAAGCTTTTTTCATACCTCATTTCACTTGCTTTAGGTATGAAAAAAGTCAATCAAAACTTTGTCCAGGTATCAAATTGTTCAAAACCAAAATTGAGATATCTAATTATTCTTTTTGCAAAAGTTCATGTACCATTTTCATTATTAACTCCTTTGTTTTTTAATCCTTCATTATATATTGATAGAAATTTATGTAAGTAAACAAAGAAAATAAATCAACATTTTAAAACATTGCAAGGAAGGGTTACAACTTACAATTAGTTAGCTCCAGAGAAAGCTATTAATTAAGTTTACAATAAATGAATGGAAAAAAATAATTTACCCTAATTTAATAAGTATATAAAATATAAATAATGTTAGGATACACATTTAAAGTCTTGCAAATATGTAGATTAATGAAGGAACTATAAAAGAGAAAACTTATTATCATAATACCTATAAGTTTTATGTTATATATGTGTCAAGTCTATTAGTATCTTACTTCACAAAAATTGACCAATAGAATTTTTTCTTGTTGTTGGCCAAAAAAAAAAAAAAAAAAAAAAACAGAATTTCTTCTTGTTGAAGATCTCCTAGACACTCCATAGTTTGCCTTTTGTGTGGAGAGAAGATATTGATAAAATTACAAGATTTACACTCGAAAGGGAGTCATAGCTAAATGCTAAGCATACTATGAAGACCAACATCCGAGTGAAAGATTATTAGAATACATACGAGATATGAAAAGTCTTACATGGTAAATTTTTTGATTTAGTGAAGGAAGAGGAAGGACTATTAATCTAATATTGTATTATATATAGTGTTAAACTTGTTATACGATTGCCCAAAAAAAAAAAAAAGACAACTTCTTATACGAATTTTTATAAAGTTGATTTATAGAATTTCTCCATGTTGAAGCTTCTTCCTCGCCCAATTGGACTGTTTATACGCAAGATCATCGGTTCTTGACGAGTCCAGCTGTGTTCAAACTAGTACCCCATTTGTCATAATTATGCGGATTGCGAGCTGGTGTGTTAATAATAATAAACCTAAACAGTTACATATGGTCAAAATAAACGGAGTGGAAGCAATAAATTCGTACTTGACATTAAGATATGGAGGTAGGTCGTCTGTGACAAGTGGTCCCATTAATGTGGATCGGTATAAAATTTCTAGTTGTTTTCTTTCGTTGGGAAAAGAAAATCACTTAAGTTGGTTCATTAGCTCATCGACAATTATCTATACTAAGAGAGTGAGATTAGAGCTGTAAACGAGTCGAGTTGAGTCCATATAGTACCAAACCTGAACTCAACTAGAATAAAAAACTCGAAGCTTGAATTCGAACTCAAACTCAATCGAGCTTTCATTTTTAAGCTCGAACTCGACTCGATTAAGTTCGATTATCCTTTTAAATATTAATTTAACTATAAAGAGTATTTAATACTCGATAAGTTTGAACTCGACTCATCTCAATTTAATACTCGTTTATGCTCGATTAAGCTCATGGGCTTACCAAGCCAAGTATTTTAAAGCTTGAACTCGAGCTCGACTCGATTGTAAGCGAGTCGAATTCGAGTTTTCGTCGAGTCAAACACAAGTAGTTCGCGAGTTGTCTCGACTCACTTATAGTCTTAAATGAGGTATTAAAAGGATACTTATGAAATAGAGTTAATGTCATAAATGACATTCAAACTTTGACAAAATATACATAAATATATTTTAGGTACCTGAACTTTAAAATCGATCATTTTAGTACCTAAATTTTGAAATTAATTAATTTAATACCTGAAAAAATTTCATACACGCCAATAATACCACCCTCAAATTCTTTTAGATATTGAATTAATTAATTTAAAAATTTTTTAATTACTAAATTAGTTAATTTTAAAGTTCATATATCTAATTATATTTCGCTAAAATTTAGATATTATTAGTGATATTAATTCTACCAAATATATCAGGGATAAGGCCAGTTCTCACAGTCTAGTTTCTGCTCATTCAATTTATTTAAAAGATACTGCTATTAAGTTGATTGGTATATATAGCCCTGTTGAAAATTATGGCTAACTGGCTAAGTGTGTTTATATATATACATAAATATTGTATGCATTAAAAAATAATAAATTGTTTATTTTATTATTTCGTAATATACTTACTTCCATGTCTATACACCTCAATCCACTTTACCATCTTATTCCTTTTCAAACCTCTTTCAAAAGAAATTTATTGCGTTATCAAAATTTTGCCAAAGATGCCTAACTCTTTTACAAATATACATCGTTTTATAATAAAAATCACTAAAAACATCAAATGAGTATTTATGATTCTAGATTTCTAGACACCTTTTAGATGAGAAGTTAATATTGAGATATGATTTAAATTTTTTTCTATATTATTAATATAGTAGTCACCTTCATTATTTAGAACTTTTAGTACAATAAATCATGGATATAAGTGATTTGTATTAAATTTTATTTAATTAGTCAATACAGTAGAGATTGTTTAAGTATTAAAAATGATGAATATCATTTATGTACTTATTTATATATATGTATATAAACTTTCTTTTAAATTAGTTCACAAAATATAATACTTTTAAGTAATTAAATTTATATTCTTTGAATTGGTACCTATCTAAATTAATAGTTCGAACACTATCAATTTATGGAGGTTTTACTATACATATGTTTACATGTTTGTTTGGTCTACTCTTTGAATAATGTCCTTACCTATCCCTTTCTCTTTAGGTATAACTAAATAATAACACATTAAAATATATGGTTAGATAAAAATAATAAAAAAAGGAAAGTTATGGAAAAATAAAGAAATTACAAAATAAGGAATTGGTTAATTATATGATTATGTGCGTAAAGATAATTATGAAAGTATATGGGAATAGAGAATTATCGAATCTAAACACTCTGTGTACCATCCTTAAATAACATTATAATAATATTATGGATAAATATCCTCTTAGATCAATTATATCCATCCATCCTCTATTTATTTAAAAGAAGGATAGGCAATTAGTTACATGAGGTCTTATGTCATCCTATATCCTTATGTGACATTTACTTTAAGAAAAATATTACAGGATCAATCTTGTAATATATTGAAGATTTGGATTTTATATTGGCACGATTGAAACATTAATTATCTAGAAGCAACATTTTGTACTCATCTCTCCTCTCAAAAAAATAAATAGGTGGTTCTTGGACCATTTATCATTGGCAACACTCACGATTAAGAATGCATCACATAAGCAAGTAAGGCCGCATGTGGTACATATATGGTATCGTATATAGTCTCACGTGCTTATTTGACACATCCTTAATAGAAGGTGTTGCCAAAGATAGGTGGTGAAAGTTCCCTTACTTTAGAAAAGCTCTACGGTCTCATGTTATTTTTAATGAGATTAGTCTCCTATAATGATTAAATTGCTCGGATTATATATAGTCATGATCAAATCATTAAACCGTAATTATATTAATGTTTTATAATCAATTTAATAGCAGAATTTTTCGTTGGACATATCTCTTCTCAGTATCATCTTGAAAAATTTTATGGTTCCGTCATTAATTTTAACGGAATTTGTCCCATCAACTATCCAACAGCTCACACAATATCTAATTATAATCGAGTTACTAAAATAGTCAATATTCCAATTATTATATTTATTTTAACGATTAAATTATTGAATGGACAGTTCCATCAATGGGATTGTAGAAGCTCCTATATCACCTATTATTTTCCATCATCATGAACTTTTTTTTCTTTTTAAATCAATATCACGAACCTAGTTGGGTTGGCACCATCAGATTTGCATTCATCTACTAATTGATTGAAATTGCACGATTGTTCACTCCCTGTGGCCTACTAACTGGTAAGTGCGGGATATTGGACATTTGATTTTAGCAATTGAGAAACTTTAGGAGCTAAATGGGACCAGACGTATTTAGGTTTTAATTTTTTGTTTCGTTCAAAAGTCAATATGCTTTTTTCCACCTTTCATCAAAATTCTTAGATCAATTTAGGTTTATACAAGCTGGTTATAGGGATTACAGAAAAACAACTAACAAATTTGTTTTGAGTCAACCTTAACTGGTTTCTAAAAACGACAATACTTACTTGTGGAAGGTTTCCATTCAAACCGCTAATTGTTTATAGTATTTTGTTCTAGTGATATGTGTAAAACCTTCACATATCTTTTTAGAATATATATGGTTTGTTGGGTTTTTTTTTTCTAGAAAATGATGTTTGTTTTCTTTAATTGGAATTTACTATATAAACCAAATATGATCTGATCAAAGGTATTTAGGTAATTTGTGCGGACCTTCTATGAAAACTTTAAAAATTTCATGAATCTTCAGGTTTTTTAAAAATCAATACTTATACCCCAAAAACTAATAAATTGCACGGATATCTCCTAAAAACTTTAAAAATTGCATGGAACCCCATTTTTTCAGAAAAATCAACACTTAAATCCATAAAACATGATATGATGATGATATGTAAATTTCTTTTAGTTGGTACCAACATATCATTACATATATAATATGTTTGATAAAAAAAATACATATTTAAAAATATTTTAAATTTTTTATTATAGTTTTTACATAATTAATTTTTTTAGAAAAAGAAAAAAAAAAGAGTTGATTGTCATTTTTCTTCTCCTAAAATTTTATTTTGGCATGAAACAATCATATTATAAAAGCTTTTTATTATGCTATATACACATTGTGGCAATGTTTTTTACTTAAAAAAGGTTCTTTTATATTAGAATTGCACTTTAGCTACAAAATTTGAAGGGCAAAAAAGAAATAAAAAAAAAGTTTTCATTATTTTAATATTTAAATTTTAAAATATTTTTTGAAACATTTATTAATTAAATATATTATATGTAATGACATGTTAGAACCAAATAAACAAAATTTACATATTATCATCATGTCAGATTTTAAGAGTGTGAGTATTGACTTTTGAAAAAACTAGAAATCTATATAATTTTTAAAGTTTTATGGAGAGGTTTATGCAGCGGTGTAAATGTCGACTTTTAAAAAATCCAGAGATTCATACAATTTCTAAAATCTTTCAGGGCAGATATGTGCAATTTTCCCAAGTTATTTTGTTCAAATTGATTCCTCAAATTTATCAAGAAAAAGAAAATCGCTTATAATAGAGTGAGTGAGTGAGTCACTTTTGAGAAGATCCGATAACAAAGACTATTCTTTGCAATTAACCAACCATACAATATTAATGTAACATTTTAGGGAAAATTATGGATTCTTAGGGATAATAACGAACCTTTAAACCAAGCTTAATTTTTTTTTTCAATTCTCTTCATATAGTTTTTTCTTTTTTTAAATAGAGTGATATCAATTGTATGTACAAAAAACCTTGGTAAATAATGTATATCAAATTTGAGGAAACTTCCACAGAGCTCCGGTCTATAATACTGCTATTAAGTCAGCTATAAGATAGTATTACAAAAAAAAATTAAAGATTTAATCATGATTTATTACAATTAAGCAAATATACTTTTATTTGTATGAAAAATTAAAAATTAAAGCATAACAGTTATTTTTGTATTTATCTTATGACCACAAGTTACTCTACTTTCTTTTTCTCTTTTCTCTATGTTTCTACAATAAAAATCATTTTTATTTTTCTTTTCCCATGCAGCGTGGATGCATTATATGTAAATTGTAATAAAATTGAATCCTTTTGATGATTATATTAGACCAATCTTGTTAAAAAAAACACTGAACAGAAGAATTTTCCCACATTTATACCAAACTTTGGTCTGAAATTAACCCTGTAAACTCGAGGGAAAAAGAGGGGGAGGGAGGGCGAAGACGAGGACACGGGACCATGCCATGTTTGTACCTGGCAAATCAAGGCGTTGGATCATTCCTCTCCGGAGTATATATTGTCGGAACCCAGAAGTTTCACATTTGCGCGTTTTTGAAAGTCAACGTAATATAATATATGTTAATATTGTTTTCTAGTAATTTTGGGAGGGGCATTTAGCAATTTAAGGAACATCATAGGGGCGTTTCTGTACTTTAAGAATTTAACATTCGATGGTATTGATGAGCCGTGAGATCGGTTGTCGACTTGTCGTAAGCGTCGATGATCACGAGAAGCATCCTAAGTAACAGGAGGACAGGCACCTGGATTGCCATTTGGCACAGCTAAGCTACCATTAGAGAAAGGACAAAATGATAAAGACTAACACCTGGACATCAGTTGATGGTATTTAAAATTTTGATAATATATAATATAATGACTTTGCTCTTTTGATTCAGAAAAAAAAAACTATAAAAAAAAAAAAAAACTCGTATTTAAATCAAAGTTAAGGGAGTACGAAAAAAAAAAACGCCTTAACTAGTTTTAGTTTTGGGAAGAGATTTTAAAATAGAGAACATCCGTCTTGTTACATGACGGACATAATGTTATCATTAGATTTTGGATGGAAACAGACACGGGTCCCGGTAAGTTTTTGAAGATTCGACTCATTTAATAAATTAAAGAGCTAAATCTCAATTAAGTTTTTAAAAAGTAAAAAAAATATATATATATATAATTGAGTTCAAGCTCATTAAGGAATATTAATATAAAAATTTAAATTAATTATAAGATATTAATATGAAAATCATGGCTCCATTCGTTTAATCTTTTTCTTATTGTTTTATATTTTATTTTTATAGTTTTTAAACAGATATTTGTTAAGAAATAGATACAGATGAAAAATAATATTTTTATATAAAAACAAATTAAATATAAATCAAATATATACAAGATATAAATACAAATTAGATATAAATGAGATATATATAAAAGCCAAACAATTAAAATATATCTAAATTTAAGAGTTTAATAATGATTGGAATAAATTTAAGTGGTTCAATAATACTATAGGCATCCAAAATTTTTCCCCTGAACCATGGAAGAGTCCTCCCTCTAAGGATGTTTGTTAACCTTGGTCTTTCAACGTACAGTGAATTCAGTTTGCAGTTTTGGCCGTGAAAATATGTCTACCTTCTTATTTACTCATAGTATGTCATTGATTATGAAAAAAATTGCTTTCTAGGGATAACCAATATCCCTAAAATTATACGAAACTTATCCTAAATATTGCCCTTGGTTGTTAAAATAATTTATATTTCGATCTCATAAGAACTATCTCCTTCCTTTACAAATCCCCAAGGTATTTGTATTAATTTATGAATATAGTCTTATAAAAACATACTAAGGATAAGAGAGAGGAATCAAAACAAATGAAAAGGCGGATTTTAATAAGTATATATTCTTTTGTTATGATACAAGCGAGGGTCCTTGGTAAAATTAATTATTTAAGTATGACTGTGTTGATATTAAATATCAAATTACTGTTTCTCTTCAGCTAACATGCGATTTTCACTGCTTTGCCGAAGCGACGAGGCCTTTACTTTAGGACACGTATGTCAAATAGGATTGTGAGATGGGTGGACTAGAATTACATATTAGTCTTGTCATTGAAAAAAAGATGGGTGGTCATTTTGGCAACATACTCCATTAAGAGTATGTCAAATAGGATTGTGAGACATTTGCAGTCCTACATGCTGTATAATAATTCTACTTGGCACATCATCAATAAAGGGTATTGTTGAAAATAAGTGGTTCAAGGGCCACCTATCTTTTTTTACAATTTTGGTAAAGTATGATTTTGAAAAGTCTCAGTGTGAAATGTGACTATTTTTTTAATAAATTATGCAAATTGCATCATTAAGATGTCATTTTGCAATGTATTTTTATAATTAGTTTTGTGCAATTTTGTATCTTGATAATTTATTTTTTTTTAAACAATGGTAGATATGTGCTATACTCGCTTATAACCTATTTACTTAATAAATGATACTGAATTGTAATTCAACGAAAAATATAATAAAAGTATGATAGTTACTACATGACTAGTGGTGTGCCAATAACACTGATTTATGTGGGCCCAACCTAAGTTACCAACCTTATTCGTCTTTCCACTCTATCTAGATTGTGTGCTGCCTCTTATCTCTCTCTGACTCTCAATAGAGATAAAGGGAATTGGCCTGTTTGAGTAGGCTACGCTCCAGCTTTCTTTATAGGGATGTAAATGTGCCATCCCTTTCTGATGTTATTATTGCATTTTACAGTGTGTTAGTTAAATCTTGTTTTTTTACAACTTTCAACTACTATTATTTGATCTTGTTACGCAATATGTAACTAACACTACAACCATAATGATTTGTATTATATTTATGCTAAGTCTCGTAGTCTCTCTACCAATGTGGCCTTTGTTGAATCATAGTATGTATCTTAGATTTTTATCAGTTTGTATTAGTTTTCCTCTTATTGAAATAACACCTTATTCTCAAGGTGAAAATTCGTTAGATGTTGCAAAAACACTTTAAATTTTCTCAACTAGAATCTTCTTCCTAGGCACTTAGATCCATTGAATCAAAAGTTGAAGCACCTATTTACCTTATCTAAAAATAACCCAAGTATCCAGAATACCTTAATCTTTATCAAAACTTGATAAAACCCACAAAAACGTTTGGAAAACTTATGATAGTCTTCAATTACTAGAGATTTCTTATAAAGTTGAAGCTTTATAAAAACCAAGTCACTCTATTGAAACTCTGACTCAATTCTACGTTTATCAGCTTGGGCCTTCATATGCTATTGAGCAATCAATAAACGAGCTTTAAAAGTAGAGAGAACCTCAACTCTTTTCAACAAATCACAATCTATAGCTTCTAACTTAGAAGCTCCTCTTTTAGGATGCATAGAAATAGTAAGAGGAAGCTGCCCGTACATGATCTTATATGGAGTCTTTTGAGCTCCAACATGAAAAAGGCTATTATAACCAAACTCTACCTAAGGTAGAAATTTAACACAATCACTCGATCTATCTATAGTAAAGCATCTAAGATATTGTTGCAAGACCCAATTTAACACCTCAGTTTAACCGCCAAACCGAATATCATAGGCATTGCTAGTGAAAAGTTCGATGCCGTTGGACAAAAAAGTTCCTGCTAGAACTTGCTAAGAAAAACAAGATCCCAACCACTAACAATACTTCTGGGAAATC
This sequence comes from Combretum micranthum, assembly GCA_024138025.1. Lineage (NCBI taxonomy): Eukaryota > Viridiplantae > Streptophyta > Magnoliopsida > Myrtales > Combretaceae > Combretum > Combretum micranthum. The sequence goes on along the minus strand of JAMXBD010000498.1, from coordinate 572,433 downwards.
CATGAAGCTTAGCCGCAATTTAAAGAAACATTTAAGCGACCTTAGTGGTTGTAAATTTAGTGTCGAATGCTCCAATATGACAGTATTTGGATAAAACAATCTACAACCACACACATTACTGAAAAGCCCCATGATTGTAGTAATAAAGTGACAAAATCCATAAAAATGTCATCCCAAATCTACTTTAGAATGGACAAAGGATTTAGAAGTCCATCTGGACTTTGATACTATGTTTAGTTTGTTGGAAAATAATACATGCTTTGACAAAAAGCTCCTTATCATGTTTCATGTCACGCTAATAAAATCGAGACATTAACCTTTTATAGCTCTTCAAGGTCCTATAATGACCAAGTGTAGTAATACTATGAAGCTCAAGTAATTAAGCAGGAATCAAAGAAGAAGTAGAGACTAAAAATACTTGTTGCCCTTTGAAAAGAAGTCCATTCTTCCACTGTAAGTCCCATTTCAAGTCATGTCTTGGTTGTAATTCCCTAATAAGCTTTGAAAAGCTTTCAAGATACATAATATGTAACATAAAGTTTTTACTTAGGATTTATGAAAAGATAATAAAATAAAATATTTATCATTTTACTTAATAGCAATTTATGTATAATTACTATTTAGTGTTTAAAATGCAACTAAGCATTATAATAGTGTGGAGTAACTTTGCATGGAACAATTAGCAAATGAAATAGTTATTCACGTAGAGTAAACATGTAATTAGTTGTTTGTGTTATGTATATTATACGTGTTGTCCTTTTCTTTTTCCTTTTTCACCCTGAAAGAAAGAGGGAAATAAATGATAGAAGGTAAATTTTGCAAAAATAAAATTCGTAGTGCATTTGTTTTTTATTTGCAATTTTTATTACAAAGATGAAAGGAATTAAATTCTGTCAATCAATCACTTCAGCATAATAATATTCATCCGCTAAATTACAATAATTCTAGCAATCTTACTAGATCTCTAATCAATGCTTTTATTAGATAAGTTTAAAAAACAGAAAAATCTCGTCCAAATAATTCAATATTCAAGAATTCCAGCAACAAAATAATTTTCTTTTTCATCTATTATGTGTTTGGGATGTGTCTTATAAGAAAAAGCATGATTAAAAAGATTGCAATGACAAGATTTAATTCTAGGATTAATATTTATTAGGTAATATAACACAGGACAATCAAATTTTTAACACATCTATCCTAATTGTATCGTAATAATACTTAAATAATAAATTCTTTATGCACAATTTGAGAGGAATGCTGTCATTATGGAGGAATTGTAAAACTTTGTCAATTGAAAAACAGGAAATATAAATCACGCCATACACATGTTTTTTGCTTACTTATCACGTGTTCCTTATCCGGTTATATGATGGGTTACAGCGACCTTTATGCGAGCCTATCATGCATCCATTTAAAATATTAAAAAGAAAAACCCGTTTAGCATTTTTTGATATCTCATTAAAATATATCAGCGTTATAAAAAACAAAAACAATCATATTGTAATTTATTGGTATTGCTACTTTTTTTTTTTTTTTTTGTATAGGATATACTTTGTTCGAATTCCTCTCTTTATTGTAATAAGGATGAGCAGATAATCCTATTAATACCTTGCCTGATCGAACATTATTCGGGCAGATATATAAGGACCACAATATAAAGTACGGATACAAATTTCTTGGAACCTACTTTCAAATGATAGTGTATGTATAAGTTTCCAATATACCATATCCCTACCCTATTAAAAGTCATAAAATAATATTAATAATAATAATAATCCTTTTTATTTTGTAATCACTTTTGTTCAAGATTATCATTAGTAGATTGGCTTTCAAAAATTTTAATAATTTCAGATGAAGTTGCATTGCACCATTGCTTAAATTTTTAAGTCAAAAGAAGTGGTGTTTATATTTTGAGTTTAATTAATACAAAAGTAGTGTTTATACTCGATTGGATAAGGTCCAAGTAGATATATAGGGCCTTAAGATATGGTGGAGGTATAAGTTTCCCAAACCTATTTTCATAGGGTGGAGTACGACTAACTTTCCAAGATAGCATCGACCAAACCTATTAAAAATCATAAAATAATATTACTAAATAATAATAGCCTTTTTTGTGATCACTTTTATTCCAAGTTATCTTGAGTAGATTTTCTTTGAAATTTCAATTATAGATGAACTTGCATCATTTTATTCTGAAAGAACTTGTAATTTTTATTTTAGAAGAATTTTAATTTTAGTACTTGAATTTCTAAGTTATATAGAAGTAGTGTTTATGTTGTAAGGTTAGATAATACGAAAGTAGCTTAAAAGTTTTAAATTTTGAAGTTTACTACAATGTTTGTAATATTGTTTGATATAGCATAAAAAGGTTGATGGGTGTTTGTTACGGATTTCAACCTTCATATGTAAATAAATTTTATATGTTATAAAACTTGGGCTTTTAAAAAAAATACGTTTGTTTTTTCTCTACGGGTTATCTATAGTGAATTTGTAAAAATAATGTATATAAAGCTATATATATTACTATAAATATGAAATTTAAGAAATAAAGAAAAGTTTATGGGTTTAAAGAAAAGATTTATAGGTACTACAAAGCATTTTACTAGAGCTGGACAAATGGGTTATGGCCCGCGGGCCAGCCCGTTTAACCCACTTTAAAAGTGGGTTAGGGTCGGCTTTTTTAGCCCGTTTAAAAGTGGGTTAATTTTACCCAACCCACTTAACCCGCGGGCCAAAGTGGGCTAGCCCGCGGGTTAAGTGGGTTGACCCACCAACCCACTTTTATAAAATTAAAATAAATAATTATAGGGTAAATATATATTAATGAATGTTATTCTAGAGTTTTTTATACTTGAGATTAAATTTATGTGTTAATTATAACAAAGAATGACAAATTAATGCACATGCACCATAAAAATTTATAAAATATATTATTATTGTTTTAAATGAAATATATTATCTAATAAATTATTTTAAAAAATTTTTTTTATATAAAAAGTAATTAAAATAATAATGAAATTAATCATTAATATATATAACCTTATAAAACTCTCTTTTTTATTATATATATCTTATTTAATTAGTATAAATAAGTTAAATGGGTCAATTTGACCCATTTAACTCACAAAATATGTAAGTGGGTTAAAAGGGTCAAAAAGTGGGTTGGCCCGTTTAACCCACCGGCTAAAGTGGGTTGGGTTAGGGTTAGGTAATTTTGGCCCGTGGGTTAAACGGGCCAAAAAATTTTGGCCCGTTTAACCCACGGGCCAAAGTGGGCCGGGCCGGGTTGACCCGTTTAACCCACTTGCCCACCTCTACATTTTACAGAGTCCAAAATCAGTATAAGATGTTAGAAGATAGGTTCCAAGTACAAAGTATCCTATACCTGACATGTTATATGAGGTATTACAATTTCTTTCATTCTTTCAATGTCCTTGTCACGAAACTTTACAATTAGGTCCAAACATTCTCTCCTTTTTCAGTATATAACATCATTCATCTTCTAGATGGAGGATCACTTATGATACTCTCTATAATGCCTTAAGTTAAAAGTAGTAAATAGTTAATCCAATAGATACTAATGGATTTTCTTTTCAACTAATTGATCCAAAAGTTTTCAGCGAATTTTTTCATATGTTCATATTTCGCATGGATTGTAAAGAAAATATGTATTGGTTTATTATGCTAGGTAATGAATATTATGTCAAAATCAGCTAGAAATGTTTAGGCTTAGTAGTTGAAAAAAATGTCCTTTAACATGTCGCTTAACCTTTTTTTTTTTGTCATTAATATATTGACGTTAACTATTAACTACTTTTAACTCATGAAATTATAACTAGAGCGGGTTAAACGGGTTGAGTCGTTTTGGTCCGCTTTTAAACGGGCCAAATTTTCTCGACCCGCCAGCTAAATAAAAATTTTTATTTTTTTTTATTTTCTTATGTTAGTTTATATAAAAATTAGAATATTTATATATTTTAAGATTATATATATTAAAAATTAATTTTGTTACCATTGTCATTATTTATAAATGAAAACAAGTTTTTTAAATAATTTATTAATATTATATTATGTTTAAATAAAAAAATATATACTTAAAAAATATTATAATGCTTATGATGCATGTATTAATCTATTTTCTTTCATAATATATCCTAAATAATCACAAATATGTTATTGTACTATTTTTATTCTTACATTTTTCCTCTCTTTTTTTCTTTTTTAACTCTTGGCCCGCGGGCGGCTCGGCCCATCATGGGCCAGTTCGCTTTGGCCCACGGGCTAAAAGGGCTGGGCCAATTTGGCTCGCGTTTAAACGGGTAAAAAATAATTGGCCGCGGATCGCTTTTTTGAGGGAGTAAATAGGCCAGCCTGTAGGACGCGACCCTTATGCTCAGCTCTAATTATAACTAAAACTTTATCACAATCATTACTTAAGGCTATGGAATATTTGCAATAAAATCTTTTGGGTCTTCATCTTCAGCTAAAATGCATGCAGACAAGTTTAATACATTGAAGATAGCTAAACCATCATAATTTCTGAAATACCCCAAACCTTTTCCTAAGTTAGAAATTAGAATTAGAAGGTTTAAATAGTTCAAGTGAAACAAACAACGAGTTATGATTAGAAAACCTGGCATAATTAAAATTTGTAAATAGATCAAATTGAAATTTCAGATTTATAATATCCTTTTAAGTCATCCATTCGTCTTAATGACTTTTTTATTATGAATCAAACTTTTCAATTACTTTTAATTCTTTATTGAAACTCCTTTTACATCAAATTCAATTTCTAAATTTTAAAACGAAGACTCTAAATGTTTTGCAAACTCCTAAACACTTGAATTTTAGTTAACTTTCATATTCTTAAATCTTTATAATTTTTGAAATCAATTACTTATTTAAAAATATTAGTTTTCAACCTGAACCCGAATTAAATATCAAATTTTCATAAACTAGATTTTTTAATTGTGTTTTTATATCATGTCATAAATTTCTAATATATATGTTTTCAAATTATTTTTCTAGCTGATTACGATTTTTAAAATAAATATAAAAAAGGTTTAAACTTAATACAATTATTTTGAAATATCTTTATATTTACTTTTCCTTCCTCTCTCTCTCTCTCTCTCTCCCCCTCTCTCTCTCCTTTTTAAGTCACTCGCCCCCTTCCTTTTCCATTTTTTTCACTCTTCTCTCTTCCTTTTCTTTCTACATTGTTCTTCTTCTCTCCTTTCCTTCAAAATCAAATCACAAATCTCAAGCTCAACAAGATCATGAGAAAATCAAAGGTAGAAAACAAGATAGATGATACAAATCGTGCAAGAAACCACTTCAAGATCTTAAAAGAAGTAGTGGTAGAAGGATCAAGATGTGTGATTTTTCTAAAAAGATAAGTTTAGCTAATTTTTTTTTTTTTTATTGTTGTTTATGTATACAAATGTTGTATTAGAGCTAGATATATATAGAATCTATGATGATAGTGACAAACCAAAGATATATGATCATACTTTCTAAAATCTAGATATATGTATATTTATGTAGATTAAGTGCTTAATAAAATGAAATGAAGGAATATGGTATGGGTATATATATATAGAAGTGTTTATAGGTTAAGGTTATACATGATTACATTAATAAACAAGATGATTTTATTGATGTATGGTGAAACCAAGTAGCTAAAATTTGAGTAGAAGATAAAAGGAAAAATGAATAATAACCCCCTATCTATTACGACAGTATCATAGCCCATAATGCATGTGGAAAAGGAAATCAGGGGTGGTCATGGTCATGGTGAAGGGCGTGCTCTCCTTTGATAAAAAGTTAAAGCATGATAAAGGGTATTATGTTGCTTGTGATCAACATCACGGCTTAGATCATGGTCTTGATAGAGGGCGTGATCTCCTCTAATCACAATTTTCAAATGTCATGGCCTATATTACGTTCATGATAAGGGATGTTACCTCCTTGTCACAGGCATGACGAGGACTATGATGACCATCATAGCCTCCATCACAGGCATGATAAGTCCAGTAGTGAGGATCACGTCCCTTATCATGAACATGATCATTACCCTGGTGGTGCTCATGAAAAGAAAAGGAAAAAAAAAGAAAGATAAAATGAAATAGGTAAATGATAGCTGAAATGACATGTTAGTGTTTGTATAATAAGGAATGAGTTAATGAATTAATATGATTAGTAATTATCTTGGGTTAACATAATTTTAAAGTATAAAATGAACTTAATTAATAAACATAAGTTCACCTTAATTAAATAGACTTCAATGAGCTAAAATGAATTAGATTGATTAAGTTTAATCACCATTGGCTTAGTAATTGAATGAAATGATTAACTTTAATCAATTTGGCTAAGTTAAGTTAAAATAGATATATGATAGTTACTTAGGAAAATAATTGAATATGGCTTAGCAATTTAATTAAGTGACTAAGTTTAATAAACTTGATTAAGACTAAGATAATACGGGCTTAATAAATTATGATTGGCATAGATCAAAATGATAGATTAAGCCTTAAATAATAAGGAGTACGTAATTTTTAAAAATATGTTATACTAAAACTTTATTTAATAAAAGACATAATTTGATAGCCAACGGAGAACTGTCCGTATCTTAGCGAGGTTCCTATTACATGTCCAATCAAGTAGAAACACAAAATGAATATTTAATATGAACGTTGATGTAAGTTAATAAATAATTAAGTTGCTCATATAGTTTGATTTCTTAAATAGATATTTGCTTCTAAACCTACCCACTGATCCATCTGATTCTTTTGGATCGTGGATGTCATTTAAAGGTACGTAGTGAATTATGCGTTGTATGCTATAATAGGCATCCTAAATGAATTAAAACTTAAAAACGGCTTAATAATTAATGAGTGTTGCTTGTGTTTGTACTATTAAATCTAGTCCGGGGAGTTGCAAAGTTTAGGCGCTTAAGCTACCCTCTTTACCATGATACAATGGTATGTCATGATGTAATGACAACTCATAAGTAGCTCGGTGGATTGCTGATGAGGCAAACGGTATCGGTGCAACGTTTACTTAAGCTTGGAAGGAAATACCATGATTTAGTCCGCGTTTATGGGAACGATTAAACTAAAATTATGTTATGGATTAAGTTGTAAGTAAAGATGAGTAACGATTGTAAAGCCTAGATGAAGCTATTATCTTGTAACGTTATGTAGGAGAACTAGGTATTTGGTTGCCTATATCAACCCCTTGAGCTCCTATTGTTACCCAGGAACCCGATTCCCTAGATTGTTTTGGAGTGTGACTACTCTAGTATTGATTTGTTTACTTTAATTTAAAAATAATAAATTGTTGTTACTGCATTGCATTCAGTTAAGCTCATGTATCACTTCATGTGTGATTGTGTTACTGTACATTAGGCTTCGGCTCATTATTGTTGTTGTTGTTTTCTTTCCAGGTGTTGTTGATGATTAGTGATGATAATGTTAGTGATGGTGTTGATGATGAGTGACTTGGGTATGGACAATCCTCGAGGTTTTAGAGAAGAAGGAATTGAAATAAGGCATTGTAATATTCGTATTATTAAATTTTGTTTGAAGAACTAATTATCTTTTTAATCTTTTGTATTTCTTTAAGGCGTTAGTTGTGTAATATGTTTTGTAATAAAATTTTAAAGCTTTGTTAAAGTGAAAGTTCTTCCACTTTTGTGAGTGAAATCTAAAAATGCTTTTATTTGAATCGTTTTTTCGTCTCAAATCCAATTACCTTTATAATTTAATTATACGATTTTAGAAATTAAAATTGGCTAGCAATGTTCAACATAAACAAATCCTTTAAGGAAGCCTGAGCGTGTAATACGTAAAGTATTACACATGGTGGTAATCACCTTAATTAAATTTAGGGTATTACAATTTCTCTATAGCTTAAGTTTGTAAGTATGTTTTTTTTATCTTCTCTTCAATCTTTAAAAGACTGTTTACTCAAGGTGTTGGTTTCCAAGCTCTAAATTCTAGAAAAACTATCCATCCTTAACTACAATCATACTATATCTTCTAGCTTGAATATTGTTCGTTTCTTAACTTTGTTTTCTTGCTTTTGTTGCTTGGTTGCCTACTTGATTACATGCACAAGACATTTTCCAGTGTGGCTACTGGATTTGTTCGACTTCATGAACTCCTTTTAGAGTTGATACGAATAGTAAACCAGTGAAATTGTTATATTGTATCCATAGATGGTTTTCAATGTTTTTCTAGTAAAGATATGTACGATTTTGTTGTAGCAAACTCAACACCAAGTAGAAAATTGATCGAGTATATTTTGGCAAAATACGTCTCTAAGTAAGATGCTTGGAATTTGATGGACAACTTTGGTTTAGCCATTTCTTCAAGGTTGATGAGATTAGTTGAGCAACAACTTACTTCACGACCTTCTCCATAATGTTTTTCATAAAAAAAAAAATTAAGAATTCTAATTTCTTGTCCAAAACAATACTGTGGGGAATGCCAATGAGTTTGATGGTTGCTTGTGAAAAAAATAGAAATTAAGACTAGTAATAATAAGAGCATTGCCTATTTATTGACGTAATATAAAGTGAGACAACCCATTAAAGTTTAGACCTATCAACAATTACCATGATTGAATCCTATTCTCTCACAGGTCTAAGTAAAATCTTAATAAAATCCATTCTAATATCAAGTTAATATCAACTTATAGCATCAGAAAACATAAATATAACTCGGATTCTTCTCTACTACCTTACCTTTTTTTTTTTTGTATAGTATATCCTTCAACCACCTCATATACATGTTCAAAAACTCTAAGGTCTTCTTCATACCAAAATATCTATATAAGCCTTTAGCATGAGCTTCTCTCACCAATAGTTCCTTTTAGATCCTCTTGCTCACACAATTCCTACAACTTGAAATGACAATTTAGCAATCGTATATAATCATCTACAGTTAATATATTAGCTCATCTGTTAACAATTGGTGAAAAATGTGCATCATCTACATATTACTCAATCATCATACTAAAACCTAGTGATTTAAATTGAAGAGTACAAATAACCAAGCATCTGCATGTTATCGTATTAGCAGCAACATTAACATTACCTTGCTTATGCTTGATGTGGCATAAACTTTCCAAGAATTAGACCCATTTGATATATTGCTTAATTAGCTATCCTACCAATTTAAATAACTTATGGTCTCATGATCAATGTGTTTGATGAACTTTTGTGGTAATAAGTAATGATTTTACACTAAAAGTGCTTTAAATAATTATGTAGTTTTTTTATTATATATAAAATAGTTAAGAGTTGCACCATTAAGTTTCTCTCCAAATTATCCCTATTTTCCCTCTAATAGCATCACATTATAACTAAAAATATTCTTATAATGAATGATGGTAGAAACCATATAATATTGAATTCTCCATAATGTGTTAAAACGTTTCACCTTTTTTTTTTTTCCATTTACTTAACTTTTTCCCATATTGATCCATTTAGTGGTTTTTTTTTTTTTTTTTTACTACAATGGGGAGTACTTTTCATTTGATAGACTAAAGGAGGAGCCATAAGATTACAAGGCTATCAATGTCTTGATCCATTTGTTTAAAGAGGCCATTATAGTGCTTAAAATTATTCACAAACTCCATGTAGAAGAAGCTTTGTGAAATCTTCTAATTTCGGATGTTGTTGAAGTAGGCTACTGAAAAAATAACTCTTAACACATAAATCATGACAAACTATTTCTAAACATATCAAATCATTTTGACAAATATAATAGACTTCTATAATAATACATATTTGTCTCTTTAACAATTGATTCAATGGGTTTCACACATTTCATGTTATATATACACAATGTGCAAATATATATAAAAATTTAACATATATAACATGATTAAATTAAGATGGTGATTATTTTATAAACTATTATTTCCTTTATATGTATACCAAATTTCTATTAATATTTACACAAAATACATTTATAGACATGACATCTAATACCCATAAAATCCTCCTATCTATCTAAGGATATAATCAAAAGATTATAATAAAGTACTTACTAGGTGCAAATCACAGTTGTTTCACATCTGTTGCACATGTTGAAAATGGGAAACAATTGTTGTGCATGTTGGAGAGGGGAGACATGTTTTATTTGTTGCTGATCTTTCCTATGTGAGACATGTTGTTTCACATGTCTCAAATGCAAAATATGCATGTTACTATCCCACATATTCCAAATGCAAGTTTGGTGGCTTGATTATGTTCTATTTTATTAATTGATTTCGAAAAAAGATCTACTTTGATAGGAAAAAAAAATCATAAATGCATACTGTTTCCATTTATTATCGACTCTTATGATTGGTGGTATTGAATTTCCAATTTATATCTGTTTAGATGGTCTGTTTCTCATCTGATTTTTATGTATCGAAATGATATGCGTAAATGTGTCTAATTTGATCTCTATTTTTTTATCTATATTTGATCTATTTGATTTTTTTATGAGAACCGCCAATTATTTTTTATCTATATCTATTTTTTTTTTATAAACAATTTGTTAGAAAAAAATTTGAAAAAAATGTTTGCATCTATTGGTGAAATACCTTAAGACCTCACTTAGTTAAATTAGAGACTGTTTAATTAAATAATAAGACGAGAATGGACAAATTGATTAACTAAATAAGTAAATAGTTTAAGTTGAGAGTTGAGAATTTATGTTTTCTTTCCAAAATGACTATTTTCTTTAATTATCAATTTTATAAATTAAACTGTTCAATTTTGATTTCATTCAAATTCCTTTTACTCCAAATTCGAATTTCATAAATCTCAAAAACAAACATTTTAAATGTTTTGTAAACTCCTAAACCTTTAAATTTTAGTTAGATTTTATTTCCTTAAATCTTCATAATTTTTGGAATTAATGGCTTGTTCAAAAATATCAATTTTAAACCTGAACCCAAATTAAATATAAGATTTTCTAAATTTAACTTTTGAACGAAGTTTTTATATAAAGTCATAAATTTCTAATATATATGTTCTCAAATTATATTCAAATTAGTTTTGATACTTAAAATAATCATCTGTAAAGTTTAAGCCCTAATCCATTATTAATAAATATCTTAAAATTTTGCCTTTAAATATCTTTTACCTTTTTGGATTTTTCTTGGCTGCTATAATCATTTTCCTTTCCTTTCCTTTCCTTTCTCTCCACCGATACTTTTTCTCCTTCTTCTGCTTCTCCTCAATTTTCCTTTTCTTTCTCAAATCTAAACCTAAATCTCAATTCAAACAAGATTATAGGATAAATCAAAGGTAAAAATCAAGATTTAAGATGGAAGAACAAGATTGAAGTGGAGGATTTAAACTAGAAGAAGTGGTGGGAAAAAGTTAAGATGTTGGATTTGCCTAAAAGATAAGTTTTCTTTGTTTTAGTTGTTGATTTTGCTTGCAAATGTTGTATTAGAGCTAGAAAGATGTAGATATTGTGATAGAACTTGTAAGTTAGCAAAATATGATCATGTATGTTAAAAACCTAAATATATGCATAATTAGGTAGACTAAGTGTTTGATGAAATAATTTGTGGTGATAAGATGTAAATATATATATAGTGGTGTGTAGGAGACAAGATTATGCATGTTTATGCTTAAAACAAGTCGTCGTTGTTGATATATGACGGATTAAGTAATTAAAGATTTGTGTAAAACACGAAGGAAAAATGCATGTGGATCCCCCTATTCATCATGACTGTTGCACGACTCGTGATCTCCTCAGCATAAATCATTTTCAAGCATAATGGCTTGATTACGGCTGTGACGAGAAGCGTGATCTCCTCTGATCATATTTTCTCCTTGATCAAGGGCATGACAAGGACCGTATCGAGCATCACAGCCCTCAAAACAGTTGTTATGAGACAAATGATGGAGATCAAGGACCCCATTACGGGTGTGATGACAACGGTGACAATGATCGCGGGGCCCACCACGGGTGTGATATGTCCCTTGGTACTGTTCATAAAGAAGAAAGAAAAGGAAAGGAAAGGAAAAAAAAAAAAAAATAAGAAAGAAAAATAAAAAATGAAATAAATAAATGATAGTTCATGTGATGTGTTAGTTAAATGATATGATTAAACATGAGTTTAGTTATTTTATAGATTTAATAAATAATTGGATTAACTATAGGAATTAGATATAATATGAACTTAATTGATTAAATTAAGTTCAACTTGACTAAATAAGTTATAATGGGTTAAAATGAATTAGATTGATTAAATTTAATCATCTTGACTTAGTAATTGAAATTAAATAATGAACTCTAATCAATTTGGCTAAGTCAAATCAAATAGGCTTAATAGTAAATAGTTAGCTTTAGTTAATGAATTACGATAAACCTTAGTATAATATGGGGAATATGTTGTTTCAAATATATGTTTGTGTAGAAAATGTATGTTTTGATAGTGTTGTTGTAATGAGATATCATAAATAAAGTGAAAAGAAATACTTTAACAGATAAAGGAGAACTGTCCGTATTTTGGCGGGACGAGATTCGTAGCCATAACCGGGTTTCTAATTAGTGTATGATCAAATAGGTTCTAAACTAAACTTGAAGTAAATAGAAAAATTATTTAGTTTCTCATAGAGTTTAATTCTCCTAAACAGATGTTTGAGTTTGGATTCTAAATCTTCTGGATTATCTTCTAAGATGGCGCTTGAGCCTTTATTTGGATTTCATATAAAATGTACGTGGTAACTTGTGTGGCGATTGTTAGGATAGATATCCTAAAAAATGAACTAAAACTTAAACTTGGTTTAATAATTGATAAGTGATGGTTGTGCGTATGTTGTAAAATTTGGTCCAAGGAGCGGCAACCTTGTCCAAGTAGACATGGTAGATTAGGCGTTTAAGCTACTCGTCATGATGCAATGACTTCCATTAGGTGGCTCGGCGGGTAATTGATAGGGCATATGGTATTAGTGTAATATCTACTTAAGTTCGGAAAGAAGTAATATAATCTGATTCACATTTTATTTAGGCAATTGAACTAGATGATGTTATGGACTGAGATGAGTAGAGTATGTGTAACGTCTGTAAACCTTAGATGAGAATATTTTTCTTTATATTTAATATCAGAGATATAAGTATTCAGACTGCTTATGTCAACAACTTGAGTAGTTGCGGTTACTCAAGACTCCTAAATTCTTGTCCTAGGGTAGTCACTTATGTAGGCTATTGGTGTGGTCCCCATTGCTGCAGTGGTGGCCCAGGGATGGTAAGTCATTTCTTGGATTGTTCTGAAGTGTAAGTGCTCCAGTATTGATTTGTTTACTTTAAATTAAAGATAATAACTTGTTGTTTATTGCATTGCATTTAGTTAAGTTCGCGTGTCATTCCATGTGTGCTTATGTTATTGTGTACTAAGTTTCGGCTCATTATTGTTGTTGTTATTCTTTTTCCAGGTGTTGTATTGATGAAGAAGTTGATGATGATAATATTGTTGTTATTGATGATAATTGATGGTGATGATGATGATATGTTAATGATTGGATGATGTTGATGTTGGTATTGATGAAGATGATGCTTGGCTTAGGTTCTATGGTGATGTCGGATGAGTGAAGTGGGTTAGGATCATCGATTTTCATTTGTATTTATTTTCTGTTTTGTTTAATTACTGGATTTATATTTTAAGTTTATAATATTCTTTCAAGGGCTTAGTTGAGAAGCCCATATGTTTTGTAATATCTTTAAAGTTTTGTTTTTGGGAAAGTTGAGTTGCTATTGAGAGTAGATTTATAAAATGATTTTATAAAATTTTATTTCTTGAAAAGTTGGTCTGCTCTAATGGGAGTAGACATTTATAAAATATTTTTATAAAATTTAATTCACCGCTATTAAATCCAGTTATTTAATAATCTTACTAAATGATTTCAGGATTTAAAAATGGTCAACAATTTTTTAATATAAATATATCATTCAAGGAAACTTAAGCGTGTAATACATGAAATATTATGTGCGAGAGTAATACCTAAATTAAACTTAGGGTGTTATAATTGAAAAAAACTATCCAAATAAATTGGCATTGCTATGTTCCTTTAAGTGCTCAAATGATGGATAGAAATAATTCTATTCAATTTTTTAATATCTATTTTAGTGATAAATTTTGAATTAAACCAACTTATATTGTAAAGGTTAAAGGTTAATAATTTATAAATTAATAATTCCAATACTAATCTTTCTAATAGAATACATTGGGTTTGAAATTTCTCTCTCTTATTCTAATCACCAAAAGAACTTGTGTAAATAATAGATTGATTTGGGTATGATTGGATGGTTTGTTTTTTATCCGTATCTTTTTTAAAATAACATGTGTAAATATATCTGATTTGCATCTATATTTCTATTCGATCTTTTGATGAGAACTATCGACTGTTTTTTATTTATATCTATTTTTTGATAAATAATTTGTTAAAAAAATTAAAAAAAGTATCTAAATTTACTGAAAAAAGTAAAAAAATAGACCCTTAATTTTCTTATGATAAAGAAAAAGTCTGACAACATAATATACCTTTAATTGGTCAGCAGTTACTAGTTATTATATAAAATTCTATTTTAAGGAAAAGAAAAACGGCTTTCAGATGAAATGAATATTCCATGCCTACTAGACACAAATAGGCAAACATGTATTTTGCTTAAGAAAGCAGCACAGCTACGCTGCAAATATGAAAATGGATGACTTAATTCTGGCAAAGGTCCCTGACATTATTATCAACAGGAAAAAAAAAAAAGGGTATTGCAGTTAAATTACCAAAAACAAGTGAAAGAAAAAAAAAAACATATGTATATATATGAATGCATGATATTATAACCTAATTACATCTCCTCCTCTTAGCCTAATCCCATCCCTTATAATGGTAAAATAAATAAAAGATAACTCCCAAATTTTGCAACATAAATAGATGCTAGAAAGCCGCTAGTCCAACGTTTTTACTGCTTGTTGAAAATGAAATTTGTTTAACTTAATTAAGTAAAACATTTTTATAAGCTCTTCCTATCACCTACTTTCTTTCTCTTTCTCTTTCTCTTCTCTCTCTTCATACCATACAAAACCAAGAAAATAAGGAAGAAGGGGGGGAGAGAGAGAGAGAGAGTGGGTCTGTGTCTCTCTTAGATCTGATCCTTACAAATTATCAGTCCCAAATCCGGATTTTGAGGACCCATTTGTCAAAAGGTTTTCTTCTTATCTTCTATGCTTCCTTTCTCTACACTTGCACTTTTTTCTCCGTTCCTGGTATCATCAAGATACTTTTTTTTATTAAAGTTTGTGCCTTTTTTTCTGTTTTTGAATGTTCTTAAATTGTTTCCTTCATTTCCTTATCTGGGTTGGTTCCATTTTTGCCTGATCTTGTTTGTGTAGTGTAAAGTTTGTAGCTTTACGTTCTAGATTGGTGAAATTAAATTATTTGAATATTTTTTTAATTGAATTTTGTTGTAATTTAGATTGGTTTTGTATGAAGACATGGATGATTGAATCGTGTTATATGAGAAATAGTTGGTTTGATTTATTTTAATTTGTTATATGTTGATTGTTATATTGATTATTTTTTTCATTTGATTTGTTTGAATGTGTTGACTTCGTGCAATTACCAGATTACCAAGTCACTGTTGTACAGTGTTCTTGTTATTCAAATGAATATGCAGATTCTATTTAGACCAAAAAGATCTATTTTTTAATGGATCTTCCACTGTTTGATCAATAATTTTTCGCCTATTATCTGTTCTTAGGTTTTTCTTGTTGTAATTCATGGCTGTTGAAATTGTAGATTATCTATACATCTCAGAGATGATTGAATGAATTTTTATAACAGAGATACAAGACCAAACTAGGAAGTGAAAATTCTAGCCGAACCTTATTTATGGCATGGATTGCACGCGTATACACTTTCACTAGACATTTGTTGCCCTTATTATGATATGAAGCCTTTGGATTCGTGCTTGATTTAATTGAGAAGTTCTTTGATTTGAATGATAGGATATCTTATCCGTAAATTAAAACAATGGGCGTTGAGGTTACGGGATTCGAGGCTGTACCAGCCCCAACTGCTTCTCTTGCTGAGGCTGATAAAATGTTGCACGAGAAGGAGAATGGTAAGTTGGACAAGGGAGCTAAGTCTGGCAACGACATAGTTTTTGGATCTCACAAAAACGGGGAGACCAAGGATAAGGTTTCTGATGTCAACAACTTTCCCAAAGATGCTTCTGCTGAATGGCCTGCTCCCAATAAGATCTACCAATTTTATATTCCCAAGTTTCGGCCTTTTGATGATCCTAAGATCAGGGCACAAATTGATAAGGCCGATAGGGAGATTACACAAAGGAATCAAGCTAGAACTCAAATCACTGACAAACTTAGGAGCAAGAGGGTAAGTCGAGAAACTGGGTTGCATAGATATGTGTGCAATTTTGATAATACATGTTATAGGCGCAGGCAATCCGCTGATTAAGCACTGTGTGTTGATTGGAAGTGTGATAAACATAAAAATAAGACATTAGTTTTTGAGTTCATAGGATGAGAACTTAAATCATTTGCATTTCATTCATGATTTCACTAATCATTTGCATTTCATTCATGATTTCACTATAACTTTTACACTAGAATACAGGAGAAGCATCTCTATTAGCAATATGCTTGTGAGAGATGTAATTGTGTAGGAAGTGGACATGTTTATGTTCCTGCACTTCACAGTAACTTCAGTCTCTTCTCATTAAATCTTTTACTGAGGCAAGTATTCAATCCATCTTGACTTGCTCATTTGAATGACCAGCTTTTCAAGTGCTGTATTGATAAAAATAAGAATAAAGCTCCCGTATCTTTGTGTTTACATTTCCATGAAATAGTCTGTCTTGGAGAGGGGGAGAAATGGATAGTTGAAACCATTTAGCGCGGGGGGGGGGGGGGGGGGGGGGGGGGGGGGGGTGGTGGGGGGGACAATGGAGCAGGACATCGGTGTCTATTTCTTGATCGTTTTTCTTCCTTCATGTTTACAGTCCGAACGGTCTGAGATTATTTCTCAGTTGAAAGCTCTGGGTGTTGAAAATAGACAATTTAACATGATGGTCGAAGAAAAAAGGAAAGAGATGGGACCATTGCAGCAGGCTCTTGGCAAGCTGCGGGATACAAATGCAGGTGGACGTGGAAGTGGTCTGTGCTCGTCAGAGGAAGAGCTGAATGATCGTGTATGTTTCGAGTCACCCTTAGCAACTCTTATTCTTTGTCTAATAATAAATCTATTGATTTTCTGTTGCCTCACATTTACATGTCTTGGTATTTTTTGAATTGTCATTATGGCAGATCCATGGATTGAACTATCGGATGCAGCATGAGAGCATCTCCCTGCAAGAGGAGAAGCAGCTTATGCGAGAAATCAAACAGCTTGAGGCTACAAGGGAAAAGGTTATTGCTAATGCTGCTATGCGTGCAAAGATTCAAGATTCATTGGGTCAGAAGGAATCCATTCAAGACCAGGTCAAAGTAAGGGCATTGTATTTTTGAGTGATTACTTAAGAGAAAGTGCATCTTGCTCTTTTTGCACCAGAACTGTTTATCCATTGCCTTTCTCATTTTACGTCTTTGATGACATTAAGTCTGTCGTTTAACAAATTATTATTTTTGTTGTTTAGCTCATAGGAGTTGATCTGGATGGAGTAAGGAAGGACCAACAGGCACTTAAGGCAAAAATTAAAAGCTTGAAGGATGAGTTAGAGATTCTTGACAGTGAAATCAAGACCTTACAGGATGAGCTGACCAGTGTGATTGAGAAGAAGGACAAAGCACGTGATAATATTCAAGAGCTAAGGAAAAAACGTGATGATGGGGTATGTTTGCAGCATTTAATTTTGGCTCAGTTGTACTTTTATCAATGTCTTTGGATTTTCAATTAGCATGGCTAATAAGAAAATTTTGGGCGGTTGTAAGTAATGCTTAGGTCTGTGTATGCTCTACACAAGTCCTCTGGTGTATTATTTGGAGATCTAGTAGGCTGTAGTGCAGTAGTTAAGCTTGCTACATTATCTTGTCGTAGGAGGACTGCATGATAAAACTTGGGTCATATGAGTATATCCTGCAAATGCATTGGAGAAATCTGCATTAGATCTCTGAATGGAAATGATTTTGCAATCCATGGTCTCTTTGCAGAACAATCCTATATGATATAATTGTTTTTATTTTTGTTTATGGAACCATATTTCTCTTGCTATTGGTAGTTATGGACCTAGGTTATTTGAATATAGGAAGTATAAAAAGATTTATATGGTGCCTAGATAAGGTATAAACATAGAATCTTGAGTTTTGTGGCCTATTTTATCGCAGTCAGTAGCATTTTCGCGCTTCATCATTCCTAGCAAGATTAAACATATTATGGTACTCCATTAAAGCATATTGGATCAACCTTTCTTGTTGCTTAGACTTTTGTTCTTTCCTCCATTTTCTTCTTTACTCTACTGCTTCTTGTGCATCTACATTAATTAGCTGTAGTTCTTGTTTGGGATAGTTGGAAATGTGTTGCAATATTGATACAATGTGAATGAGATCATGAATAGATATAACTATTCACATGCTTAAGCTTATAGAGAAGAATCATTGCACATAGTAGTTACTTGAGACAATCCTTCTTGTGTTGATTGATATCTGATCTTATCATTGCTCTTTTCTTTTCCCCCAGAATGCTCACTTTTACCAGAATCGCACGCTATTGAACAAAGCAAGGGAGTTTGCTGCACTGAAGGATGTTGGTGCACTGGAGGAACTTTCTCTAGATGAGGTTTGCCATTTAGTATCTGGGCTCTCATCGGATGACAATTTAAGTCAGTTGTCTTTGATGTTCCATTTTAACCTTTTGCCCTTCTTTACTTGCTTATTAGGGTGAGAAATTCATGTCCCTCTGGAACAGTAGCAAAAATTTTAGAGAGGATTATGAGAAGAGAATATTGCCATCATTGGACAGTCGGCAGTTTAGTAGGGATGGGAGAATTAGAAATCCTGATGAGAAGCCCTTGCTGGCAGTGGAGCAACCAGTGCCATCCGAAACAGAGACTTTGGCAAAAGCCAATGTGAAACGAACAAAGGAAGAAGAAGCCAAGTCTGCTCCGCCACAAGAGGATCATGCACCTGCTCAGAAGGTTCAGAAAGAACCTGCCAAGAAGGCTTCAAAGGGATCTGCCATTAAAAGGGTGAATGACTCAGGTGCCACATTGGATCATAATGACACACCAGCCAAAGAGGATGCAGTCTCTGATGAACCAGCACAAGTCACTCCTCCAGTTAAAGAGAAAGAGATCGACCCAGAGAAGTTGAAGGAGATGTTAAGAGAGGAACAGATTGTGAAAGCAAAGCAGGCAATGGAAAGGAAGAAGAAGCTGGCAGAGAAGAATGCAGCCAAAGCAGCTATTAAAGCTCAAAAGGAAGCTGAAAAGAAACAAAGGGTGATTGCTTCTTCTATCCGCTATCTGATATTTTGCTAGTTTGTCATGTTTTAAATTTTAATTTAAACGAGAAGGAAACTTTTATATTGACTCCAGGATCTAGAAAAGAAGGCAAAGAAGAAAGCAGCTGTGTCTGCTTCTGCAGCAAATGCAGAGGAACCGGCCGAAGAGGCCTCTGAACCTGAAAAGGCTGGTTCAGCTCGAGAGGCCCCTCCTTCTGTAAAGGAGAAAGTTGTAAAAGAGAACACCGTCACACTCAGACGTGGAAAAGGAACTCGGCCTATGCCAAAACCAGCTCTAAAGAAAAAAAACCAACAAACTACTGGATTTACGTAGTCCCTGCCACAGTGTTGTTAGTCATGGTATTTTTAGTACTCGGGTATCTCTACATTATGTGAGTCAGGTGAGTGAAAGTTAGAACAAAGACTGTTGTACCGTGGGAATTTTCTTGCGTTTACAGCGCAGGTATTGTAGCGTTTATAACTTTGTTCTTTCATCCTGTTACATGGATGGACTCAAAAACTCATAATGGCTTTTTATTTGCTTTTAGGAGTATCTGGCTCTGAAGAAACCATATATACATTTGCAGGTGTATTTCAAATTTTGACTCATGAGAATTTTAGAATCTTTGGTTTTGCAAGGGTCTTATGTACAGTTTCTTACTCTATGACAAACTGTGTATGTTTGAGATCCAGGTTCAAGTCCAATGGTATGTTGCTTGGTGTCTTTACTATTCTCTGCGCGCATCTCTAATCTGGAGATGATGACACATCTAGATATAGGACAATGTGGGGGTGGGGAAGCAACTTTTTCCAGTATCTATTACTTCCAATGCTATACACCATTAAATATCTTACTGTAGTAAATAGTATTCATGTGTTGCGTCAAGAGATGAAGACGAAGAAGATGATGGGACTTTATTGGCTTATCACACTCAATGAATCTTAGACACGCTAATGGCTTATCATACTCAATGAATCTTATACACGCCAATGAATCTTTTCTTGAGCCGAGGCCGTCCATTATCATTGATTGTTGATGTTCACATGACTTGATTATAATAATTTTTAAAGAATGGGGCATAGCAACTCATCTTCAAGATGGAACTTGGGAATATTTGTAATTTACTCTTTACATTTACTTGGTTTACAATACCTCATGTAAAATTTAATAAGCAAGCTTAGGTGCACCTATCTCTGACGGGATCTTCCATTTAGCTTGTAATTTTACTTGGAAATTGCACGTGTCGGTTGCAAATATAATAATATTAAAAAACCTGGTCATGTTTTCCGGTAAAATAATCTGTGGGGTGGGCATCAGAAGTAGGTGGCTGAAGTCCACCAATTATTTGTTAAAATTTATTTTTCATTTTCTTTATTTTTATTTTAAGTGTTAACTATTAGAAAGAAACAATTGTATTGTTAGATTAGTATAAAAAAAAAAATACAAATTTGGATGCTAGAAATATGAAGTAGCAATATTTAAGAATGTAGGTATACGGGAGTTGGAGATTATATCTTTCCAAATTCGTAATATTATATAGAAAAATTGTTTTATATAAATAATATTCAAATAAAAAGGTAACAACTCTAGGAAAATTCAAAATTGGCTTACAAGTGATAAAATGTAAAGTAGGGTAGGGCGGATCAGGTGAGAATTATAATCCTATAGGGATGGGTTTGGACTATAGGATTGCAATAAAAATCTTATAGGGTTTAGCATCAGGTTTGAGAGACCATAGGAAAGTAAGGCAAGTTCGGATCATATGTGATCTATCTCAAACCAACTTAATTGCACCATTAGTTTAGAAGTCATGCTCAACGAGATAATGGTTAGAATAGCATCCTTTGAAAGCTTGCATTGTAGTGGTTAGCACTCATAGGACCCTGTTTGGTAGGGCCAAAGTGCATTGTCTAGAAACTTTGAACCGCTCAGTCCATTGATCTGGGTAGGCTCTAGGTCAATTATTGTACTAGCTACCCTTAAGGAAGCCTTAGTACATGGCCATTTCTTAGACTTATTGGTAAGGGCTTCCTTAACCTTCCACTTCAACTTGAGGCGTTGAAGTGGATTTTTGGTGGATCTTCGAAGCTAGCTAATATTTCCTTATTAACTATCCCCTTTTCTTTTGGCCTCAAGAATGCTGAGCTCCTTTTTACTAACCCAGCCTTATTACTGGTTACTTAGGTTAGTAGCTTGCTTGGTGTGGAAACATCAAGCTTCTTCCTTATAAACCAAAAAAAAAAAAAAAAGGGTTAATGCTGACTTGCTTTGGGATGAGCTAGAACACGATTCAGAAGATACCTTTTTTTCTTAAGTACAACAAGAATGGCTAGCGGTACCTTTTAATGGAATCCTCTGAGTGATGTATAATTCCGTGGTGATACTTAGACAATACTTTTTCGTGTTTATGGCTTGGCCTCTTCTCTAGAAAAATAACTAGTATATCTCCTCAATAGCCTTGGTATCGTTGCGTAGCAAATTTTGCATTCCTAAAGTGCAATCAACTTCGACCTAATTTGTCTAAATCAAATACGTTCTTGAAATTGATGACAAAGAACTTATCTTTTCAATTTTTGACTAAAGATTATAGACCCTCAAACAACTTTCTTCACTGGCCAATTGGTGGCAAAACCACCCATCTCTACTTGCCTTAACAAGGACATAGTGTTGAAGAAGTTGTAGAGTTGCTATCAATACCAAGTATTCACACATGCCATAAACACCACAAGAAGTCTCTAAGTGTTCAACAAAAATTATTGGGCATAAGTGGTGGTAAGTGAGGAACACTTTCTAGAACTTTATGAAAAGTAGGCAAAAGTCCAAACCTTATCTACTTGATGTGATGTAGAGTCAAAATCAATGCCCACTAAAGAAAGGGACCTGATCTGTCACGCCCCGAATTGGATTCAAGGCGTGTCAGCCGCAACGTATAACACTTGCATATTATAAGTTAAGACTAACATAATCTACAGTTTTTCGTGATCGTTGCTAAACAAATTTTAGATTCTGAAATCGTTGAATTAGATTTTGAAAACGACTAGCGTTGCCGCGGAGATGAAATATATTTCTTTAAAACAATTTCCGAATAGGCTACTTTCATGAGTAAACCATTACATATAATAAAGTAAATATCATACCATCAAGTATCTCAAAGTACACAGTGTCTAGTATCTCAAATTACAACCATGGGCTTATAGATATACCCTCATCAAATCATAGGTTCGAAAAGATGATCAATAACTTTTGCTAATAGCATAAACAGTTCGACGTTCCTAGGCACTCAACTTGTTAACAAGGTCCTTTAGAGTCGTCCCATACCCAATAATCATCAGCATCCAGATCATCACCTGAAAAGAAAAAAATGAGTCGAAGCCTAGTACGATAGCAACACGAGCACACACGAGATGGACGCACACACCTGTTCTAAACTTAATGTAATGCAACAATCAATAGTTTATATTTTTGAATTAAAGTATAGAAAAACAACAATAGAGCACTCACACTCCGATAATACGCTGGGAACCTGGGAGTCCTGAGTAGCAGCAACTGCTCAGGGGATTGATATTGGCAGCTCGAATACTATATCTCCTACCTCTACAAGTAATAGCCTCGTCAATGGGTCACAACCGTTACTCATCTTTATCCATATTAGTCCATTGTAATTAAACGGAGTAACGGAGCCCATATATTAAACCACTTAATACGACTTCTCTCTAATATGAATAAACGTTACCCTGATATTGTCTCCCCCATTAGCTACCTACCGAGACACTGATAACCATCATTTGTTCAATGTCAAGGATGAGGGCTGGCCTAAGCGCTTAACTATTGTACTGGTACTGCCTAGCAAAGTTGCCGCCCCTTAAGCCAGGTCTCAAAAACAGCCAGCACAAGCAACAAGTAATTATTAAAGCCGTCTTTAAATATTAATTCATTTAGAATACCTATCTTAGCATGCAACACACAAGTCACTATGTACCTAGTATAAAATCTGGATAAACAGAAGATAGGCCAGAAGATAAAGTAGGAGTCAGACTTCTAACAAATATATGTTTCAAAGATTAATTCATATAAGCATTTGATTCAATTATCAACTTATACCGAACATGTATTAACTTCTTAGTTTTCTAGCAAATATACATTTGAAACAACATACTCCTCTTATCATTCATGGTCTATCATATTACAATTATCTCCAAGTCAATTATCAATTAATTTGATCATATAAGAGTTTACTCGTTAGGTTAGTTGTTAGTCTCTGAAGAGTTTACAAAGCCAATATTGGTTAATAAATCTATATTAGATTAATTTAGCGAAGTTGAATAGAATTAATTCAATCAAGTTTATTTTATATCCAACTTAGTCTACTAAACCCATTTTATAGGAATTAGGTCCTTAAAATTATAATTTTCAATAACATGTCCTATGTTAAATTTAATAAACTTTTGTTTAGTAAAATAAATCATTTAAAATATAATTATTCTATTTATATCACTTATAATCTATTTGTATATCTAGATAGGATAAGAAATCTAAACTAGTTTTCTATTATGTTTATATTATCTTATAATGCCATATTTATTCCTTTTTATTAAATAAATTCCTAAAATCAAAATAATTAATTACACTCTTAAAATTCATATTTCAATATGAAAACACATTACTTACATTTATTTTATATTTATTTGATTAGAATTACTTCACCTTAAATTCCAATATTCCATTGCCTATGGAAAACTAACGTGCACCAAACTTAAATAAATTGGTTCACTATCTTAAACATGGGTTGTTAAGCTTAAATTTTTATGTGGACTACCTAACACATATGTTAAAATGTTCATAAGTTTACTTGGCCTAAACTAATTAGTTAATTAGGGTTTTTATTTCAATTTCATCTAATTTGGTCGGAAATAGGGGACATCACTGGCGACCAATCGGTTCACTCAAATTTGACCATCAAATGAGCTGGTTCTTGGCTGGTTCTTTAAACCACATTAAATTAGAATTCTTAAGCTTTCAAATCGTTATAGTCTCACTCAAAAGGAAGAATAAAAAGTCACCGATTCAGCCACAAACATTCATGTCATTACTGCTGCTCGAACATTGTTTTGCCCTATTTTTCCATTTTGTATTTTAATCTTTTAAAAATAGTATTTTTTTTTTCAAAAATAAAAAAAAATTCTAGTTTTTATATACACATGGAAAAGTATCATTCTTATAAATTTCATCCAAAAATAAATTCATTTTATATTTTATCTAAATTTAATAACCCAAGCTGCCCATATTGATATACATGCATATAAATTGATTTTCTAGCATATTTAAATCATCTAAAACATTTTTATTCTATATTTCATTATCTTGTATATACTTATATTTATATTTTACAACTAAAATCATAAATCAAGACTCAAGTCATCATTATCTATACTAATTTCCTATTTTCCAGCATATCAACATAACACACACACACATATATTCAACAGAATTTATGTTTAATATATATTCATATAATTATTTGATAATTTCATTTTAATAAAACATATAGATTCAACACATATATTGATACATACGTATATATAGACTTGCAATAATTTACTTAAATTTTTAACACACACACACACACATATGTATATCGATTTTTATGCTTATATATACTTATATTAATTAATACTTAAATACAAGTTTATTTGTAGAAATTCACGTGAATTTTTAAATATTATTAACATAATCAAACAAATTAATTATAATTACTTACTTGAATTAACAAATAATCCCTAGAAATCTTTATTTCTATTACGCCAAGAGCTTGTTGATGCTTCTAATGCTAAACCTCAAGTTGATCCTTGATTTTTATCTTCAAATTCCACCTATTGAAAACTTATCTTGAATAAAATTTGTTGGAGGATTTTTGGTGTGTTCTAGGGATGTTTTTGAGAGGATTTTGGGAAGATGTGGGCTGCCTAAGATAGAAGGAGAAATTAGGGTTTTCTAATAGGTATATTTATATTGTTTTATGGTTTGTAATTTCCATTAGGGTTAAGGGTTTTTTGGTCATTTTGCTTGATTAATTGTGGGCATTTTGGTCTTTTATATGCATTAGAATTCTTTAGGATTGGGAGACATTTTCTTGTGTTCATATTGTAGATATTTAAGAGGCATTTTGGTCTTTTCCTAGATGTAAAAACTTCAAGAATTTGGCTAAGGTCAATTTGATCTTTTCACTTGTTAGATTTTTATAGACATTAGGGAATTTTAATATGTATGAAGGTGTATGTTAGCTCATGTAGTCTTAAGGGCTTATATGCTTTGATGCATGGCTTTTAGGCTTAGGTTTTATGGGCTTGAATATTGAATAATTTAGCTTGATCTTATGTTAATGGGCTTAGGGTTTTAGATGAAGATTTAGGCTTTTAGGTTTTGTGCTTTTGGGAATTAGAAATGGATTTAAGAAGTAAGAAAAGAAAGCGTCGAGCCTGGATTTTTCGTTTCTGGTTTTATTTCTTTTAATCCAATCTGTATTAAACCTGAACCCATTTAATACGAACCATCGACTAGGAATTAAAAGAAATTTAATTTTTAAAATAATTTGGAGTCGCCACGCGATTAGAATCGGGAAAAATTTATAAGTTAAGATTAATAGGGTGGTTAATCCTAATTAACTACTAGTCTGCGAAAAATTTGATTTACAAACCAAACTTTATAAACTAGAAATTTTGGATTCGGGGGCTAACTTATTAAAACCATATGGTTACCACTTGAAATTTAAAATTTAAAGTTTATCTTTTCAATGCTCGAAAATTTACTAATGTACAGACTATGATATTTACAATTTATCATTAAATCTTACAATATTTATAATGAACAATGAATTAATTCAAAATAGAAATAATAAACCAAAAAGATTTTTTTATTTTTTATATCGTCCCGAAGGTGCCTACGTATCAGCTAATCGGGATCAGACAGCACGTAGTTTTTTTATGAAAACTTTAATGGGTTGTTTTTTTTTTTTTTAATTTATGAGCTCTTTTATTATAAGTTTATTAAATTTTTGAGTTTTAGTAAAAATAAAAATAAAAAAGATTTTTCAAAAAAAGATTCCATTACTGCCAGTTTAATTTTATGTATAAAAAAAAAAATACGCTTTTCTAAATGACATTGAAATCATAACAAATTTCCTTAAAATGATTATGTCCATTGCCTTTCATGTAATATTCATATTTATTTTTCATCTTGAGTTATACTATAACTACCACTTTTGTTATTTATATTTTAGATATGTATGCATATATTTAACTATCATCTAATAGAATCGTTTTCAAAACTTTGAAAGCTACGGAGGCATCATCTTCGTTATTCAATCATTCCTCTTTTTTTTTTTTTTTTTATGATTCATAATTATTTAGCATGAATAAAATAAAACAAAAATGATGAGACAAGGAGACTTACCTGACATGCAAGTTGATGGCCGCAAACCAAGTTGAACACGATTTTGGGTTTCGTGAATTTCATGGGCGTGAATAGGTTAGACTGTTTTGAGAAGATGAGGACGCGCGCTCAATGAAGAACAAGGACGATCGACGACGACGAGGAATGGCTGGCAAAGTGGAGTTCTAACGATTCTGGGACAGCGGAATAAGCAGCAAAAACTCCGGTGGGTCCAATTTGAGATGAAATTGACCAGAGGAGGACAATTTTAAATGTCTAAGGAAAAGATGGCTCCAGAGCATGGCCACGCTGAAAAAAAAAATAACAAAAAATAAAAAGAAATTTTTTGAGTTATTTTGAGAGGAGTAGACTTTCATCTGTGTTCCCTGTGTTTCTCCTCTTGCTTTTTCTTTTTTTTTTTTTTTTCTTCTCTGTTTTGTGTTTTCCTTCTATCTTTCCTCATGGAATCAAACCCAGGTCTCATTTATACATGCTATTGACTTATCTATATAAGCTGTTGGCCTATGTCTTGTTCTGGTTTGCACATAAATTATATTTAAAGCTTCAAAAGTGGGCTCGGTTAAATAAGCTCATTTACATAAGCTATTTAATTGGGTCAAAAAATAATTATAATAAAAATTAGTATTATATAAAACCTAAAAATATTTTTTTTAAAAAAGTTATTATTTTTTTCTTTTTTTTTTAACTTTTGTAATGATTTCTTTTTTCATTTTTATTTTGTTTTCTTTTTTTTTTTTTGTAATTTGCGGGCTTAATATAATATTTATTTTTACTATAAATTGAAGCCTTAATTAGGCAAAAATTGGGTGTCTACAGAAAGTCTACTAATTACATTAGAAATTAAGTCTAGGAAATCTAACTTAAAAAAATTTATATTTTACTTGAATTTGGGGTTTTAGGAGCTTAAGAGTTGGTATTTAAAAGTAAATATTTAGTTTTAAATTTTTAGGATTTAAGGAGTTGGGATTTAGGCTAAAATGTCTAAATTAGATATTTAGGGTTTTAGGTGATTAATCTTGATGGATAAAGTTTATTTGATAATTGGAAAGTTTTGATTAATTTGAATTTGTTGAAATAGCCAATTGATGTTACTTAATAGGATAAATTAGGTATTTATTACATTGGAATCTCTATTTTCAATTAAATTTCCTTATAATTTCTAATTATGTTAAATTATCAAAATTTTTAATTATGCGATGAAGGTTTCTAGTCCTGATAGGTTAGGTTAGTTAAGATATTACACGCAAAATACTCAGAAAATTCTAAATTTCATATTACGTGTTCATAATATTTATCCAAGCCCTAGTTTGATAGATATTAATCAGTTTTTATTTTTATTGCGTATATTTCAATCTTAGTGATTTATGTTTAAACTATTGTTTACTATCTAATAGACCCTAATAATTAATTAAGTCATTCTGCTCTTGATATCTATAGTCGTAGGTATACAATTAGTGGGTTATTAACTCGTGTTGAGTAATTTTGTTTTTGGTATTTTTCACTAGATGGGGAAATATCTAACCGAGTCTTATGAGTTTGGTATTATCCATGTTTTAATTCATAACATCTAAATACATTATACTCTCTTATCTATTATGTGATTCTTAATTTCTAGATGTTGAATTTTGAGAAGTTGGGTTCAAGTTGTTTATTGAAAAGGATTGAGTATATTGGAGATCGGAAATTGAAGTAATTTGATAACTTGAAATGGGCATTTGTGGTATTGGAATTTCTAATTTTAATTAAGTCTAGTTACTAATTAAATTATCTAATTACACTCTATAGTTTATGAAAATCAATTAACTAAACTTATATAAATTCAATTAATAAGTTAAATTTAAAATAAAATTTAAAACTACCCATATTTTTATGGTATTTAATTATCACGTTCCTAATTTAGGTTGGTAAAATTTGGGGTATTTCATGATCCCTGTCTTGATGTAAGTTGAATTTTTAGCCCGAAAGACAATGACTACTAGATTGTTCCACACTTGACTTAATCTCTGCCTCCGTGATGCTCTTCTACCCATCTAAATTAGGTCCATGAGGACCCATCGCGTAACCCTATGAATAAGGGCTCTTAAACACCTCTTTTCTCCATCGTCAATATAAACATAAGGATGCAAACGGGTCAGGTTTCAGACAGATCATATAAACCCAAACCCAAACCTGAACCCGTTACATATAAGGCATACCAAACCCGACCCTATAACCTTATAGGGTTTTCCTTCTATATCCAGACCCGCCCTACAGGTTTGCCCTAAAACTGACATTGGCCCAATTACTCACCTGATTATCAATCCAATTACTTGCTCGACCACTTCAAACTGATGCACCCATACAAGCATGCTAGGAGAAACAAGATGAAATCAATTTATTAAAAAGATCCTATCAGTCACAAGTGTAATCTCTTTGATAAACTAGTGAGTGCATACTTTAAATATGCCAAGAATAAACACATGACATAGTTAGATTCATCCGTCATAAATTACAATAAGTAATGACAACATAAGACATTTGCCATTAACACTTCTCATGGCTTGTTATTTCTAATAAAAATTCCAACAGAGGTATTGCTATCATCTAATTTAACAGATTTTATAAAAAGACAAATTCAATGAAACAAAGGAAACGTATCAATAAACGAACAACACTTAAAAAGTCAAATTATAGGAAATGAAAAGATTAAGAGATTAGAAATTGAAATCTAACCTTGGAAAGCGCGAGAGCTATTTCCAAGGTTGTGAGGAGAGAGAGAGAGAGAGAGAGAGGAGAGAGAGAGAGAGAGAGAGCTTGAGAGCTCTTACCTACTGGCAAGAGGAGGAGGACTGACTTCAAGACTGCTCGACAACGATGGCTACTGAAGCTGGATGATGATGATGGGCTCGATAACGACGATGGCTGAAGAGGAGGAGCAACTTCAAGGCTTGAAGAGGAAAAAGATAGGCTGGATAACGACGATGGCTAAATGACTACGATAGGCTATATGCGATGGCGAAGTCTAGAGGCGGCTTGAGTGGAGTACAGACTAAGAGTAGCCTTAGAGGAGGAAGAAGACTAGATGCGATGGCGAGAGGGGAGCTTGGATACGACGGCGAGATAAGAGAGAGTGCGAGAGTATGGATGAGAGAGAAGAGATGGACATGAGCTGGAGAATGGGGAAGTGGAGATGCGGCGTAGAGATAGAGAAGAGTGTAGGGTTTCCTTTTTAAATTTTTAATCTATTTAAGTTTATATCTACAATACGATTATGAATTATACAAATGTTTTTTTTTTGTTACATGACTAACGGGTTGGATATCTGTCAGGTTTTAAGTAGTATTCGAACCCGACCATATAACCATACAGAGTTTTTATGTCAAATCTAAATTTGACCTAAAAAACTATAGGGTTTTTGCTAGATCGGAAACCCAATAATGGTTGACCTTGTTGCATCCCTAGATAAATATCCTTATCCAATGCTTTTGTACACATATGCCTCTTCGAAACCAATTGATTGATACGACCAACCTAGTCACCTACTATCGTTGCCATTATCATCACTACTTTGTACGACTCTCCTTTCGTGTTCTCAAACAGTTTAAGGATTATCCTCTACAGTTCGAGAAGAAAGAGGAAGAAAAATCATAACTTGAAATAGCCTAATTCCCATACATAATTAATTTAATATGTGTATACGTTGATTTAGTTGAATTATGAATTTTGTTTAGTGTTTGGTTAATGAGAATTTAATTTGTTAGTGTAAAATTAATTTATGTTATGTTTGCTTGAAATATAGAAATTATGGTTAATAATTAATTGATAAAATATGAAGCGTTGGTATAACATAGTAGTAGTAGTGTCTAGCATATATATGTTCTACTTGTTTGAAATATGAAAATTTTGTGAATATTTTTCTTAGGTCGATAAATTAAGCATGTTAGAATTTGATGTGCTAGAATGATTAGGTGTTTGTATTGCATAATGTGGATAGTTTGATAAAACTCATGTCATGCAAACTCAACCCAAACCAAACATAGCAAATTTTAAGCCTTAAACCAAGCCCAAAAACAAGCCAAATAAATCCCTAAGCCCATACCATTTCCTCCCTTAGCAGCTACCCTAAAAGTCAACATTTAAAAGGATAATTACAAATTTTATTTGGCAAAGTTAGCAATCCAAAATAGACATCCAAAACAGACCACAACCTACGATGCCTTTGTTCCATTTCATTCCGTCACTTTCTTCTCAATTCTCTTGCTCAATTTTGCCAAGAACTCTTGCAAGGAATCATCTCCAAGTTAAGGAGAGTTTAAGGTAAGTTTATATGTTTTTTGTGATGATTTATTATCTTTTTGTTCTATGGATTTCTATGGATTTCTATAAGAAATAATCTTTTGGTAGGTTATATGTAATATTGTCCTGTTGAGTTGATTAAGAAAGTATTTGGATCCTTGAAGTTATAGTAAATAAGTTATTGTAAGCTTTATAGTTGTCTTGAGTTAATGAATGAGTTAGTGCTAGTTAAAGTTATGTTAAATTGATGAGTGTGTAGTGATGAAAATGAAGTGGTAAATGTTGTCATTGATGTTGGGATGTTAGAACATGTTTATATGAATGTGAAGTGAGTAGAAATAATGATTTTAAAGTGTATAAGATGGTTTAAGTGTATTGAATGAGTATAAGAAGTGTAGGAGTTGTTTTGAGTAGTGCATGAGTTGGTGAAAGTTGGTGATGAAGGAGTTGATTTATGTTGAGTGATGTGGAGAAGTTGTTTGGTGTTGAGAAGTGAAGTTTATACATGTTTTGAGTTGTTAAGAGCATGTAGTATAATGTATTATGCTTGTGAAGTGTTTTAGTTGAAGTAAAATATAAGTATAATGTGTAAAAATCAAGTTTGAAACAAGGAAAATTCGGAAAATATCAATTATCCTATCAAATAGCATGTTTGGGAAGGGGTATGGGTCATATACCCTTGATACAACATGTATAGAAGGGTGTTTCACTCTCTGGAGTGTCATACACCCTTTGATACATCATGTATGGAAAGGTGTATCACTCTATGAAGCTTTTCGCGCATTTCTCCTGGGTTCAAACGACATATGATACATCATGTATGGTACCCGTTTTGCTTTTTGACCTTTGTTGCAAATTTGTCCTAGACTCGTACACTATTGACCTAGGATGTATGTCATCGTACCATGTAATTTAGAAAAAAAAATATTTTTTGTTTATGATAATTTTATTACTTTATATGTTTTTCCTTATTTGTTTCTTATTTTTGTGATCAATTAAAAGCTTATATGAACCTATTGCATAAATAAAAACTAAGTTATGATATTATGTGAGTTTTATTTGAAATTAATGAATGATAATTGCTTAGCAACTAAATGCAATTTATGCTTAATTGAAAGATAATGGTGTTTGATATGCTATTATTTGAAACGTGATATATATGTATATGTATATGTATATGCATATGCATATGTATATGTATATATAAATATATATATTGAGTGTATGAATATGAACGAGGGTATAATTATGAATTAACCATGTTTTATATGAAATGGTTTCTTTGACAAATTCTCATACTCGACTAAGTTCGAATATCGATCTTTTGCCTGATAAATCTACTTATCAAGGTACGCAGTAATGTGATTGTTGATTGTTAAGATTAAATATTTCTAAACCAATTCCAATAAAAGAGGAATTAGAAATTGTCGAAATTGGTTGTACTTTTCACCATTAAATCTGGTTCGAGGAGTGGCAACCCTGTTAACGAGGTTAACATGATAGTTTAGGTGCTTTGGCCACTTGTCATGATACAATGAATTCCATTAGTGGCTCGGTGGGTAATTGATAGCGGGTATAGTATCGGTGTAATATTTGCTTATTCTTCAAATGATATAATATGATTTAGTTTACATTTTACAGGAACGATTGAACTAGGTGATATTATTGATTAAGTAAAGTAAAGTTGAGCAACAGTTGTAAACCTTAAATGAAATTACTTTTTCTTTATGAGAATATATCAAAGATATAAGTATTTAGGCTGCTTATATCAACTCTGAATAGCTGTGGTTATTCAGGAACCCCCAAATACCCCAAGCTTGAATTCGGAGTTTGAATACTCCAGTGTTGTTTTGTTGACTTAAATAAAGATAAATAATTTATTATTTTTCCTTACATTAGTTCAGGAATGTATGCCACATTGTATTTATTATATTACCGTGTCGGCCTCTGACTCACTTTTTCTCTTTCAGGTATAATTGAAGACAGGTTTTATGATTTCTTAGGCTATGGGACGGACTTCGAGGACTTTTTGGACTAGTGTGACGACTAAGACTCCGGACCGACCTTGTTCTAGTTTTTTTTTCTAGCAAGAAATACCAAATCAAGTTTTGTTTTTTTAGAAATGTAATAGTATAGGCATGACTTGTTTATAAGCCCATGTTTGTAATATAAAGTATTTACTTTTCCCTATATTGTATGTAATATATGGTTAGCTTGGTATCTATATGTTGGTATATTAAAATATCTACTCAATGATGAGTAGTTTTTGTTAAAAATTTGTATATTAAACAGGTTAAATACGCAATTCATATAAACATCTCTTTTTTCAAACAACCTTACATGTAATATATCCGTATATTATACGTGATTGGAGACTTGACATGTCATATTTTAATATCATAAATGTCGGGTCTTTACATAACTATTATAAACTTGGAACATCCTTGATCTTCAAGAGAATTTTTAGAAATTTAAAGAACACTTAAAGACGAAGATTGAGACATTTATGAACTTCAAAATTAAATAGAGCAGCTCGATGATGAGAGTATGTTTGTAGAAAGGAAAAAAAAAGGTTAGAACAACGCTTTCAAAGGTGCATATATAAGAATACGATCTCAAGAATCACAAATAACAATTACCAAAATGTGCAAGTGTCGTTGTCCCTTGGATTGTATCAAAGGAAATTGAGTGATCTATAATGTTTGACATATTAGAGACAAGAAGACACACCCAGTACGAGTTTGACACCTAGCTTTGTATGTTGCCACGCTTGTAAAAATTGAAACTTGAAGTTCCTGAAGGAGTAACCTGCACTTTAACACACATCTTCCTCGCAGAAAATATTTTTACCTTAGGCAATTGCATGATTAGTCTAAGATATACAACATTTTAGCACTTTAGAGCTTGACTTCATACAACTAGATATATTAGCACTTAGCTGGACATGAGAGGGGGTAAAACCTCATAATAGTTTAGCTATTCTCCATCCTGATAAACCCTTAGCCCTATATCTTGATCTCATACAGTTACCCTTCCGAAAAGTATGCGATCCTACTTAGCATGGGTTAGCTAGCTCAAACGACTCACTAACTCGGCTACCCACTTCGAGAAATATTTTCAAAAGATTAGAGTGGTGTTGGTTTGAGTTGGGTGTTAAAAACCATTTTTAAAAGAATACGAAGTTGAAGGTTTTAAAAATTTATAAAATTAATAAGTTTTATTCAACTTTAGAGAGCAATTACCGATTTTAGGTAAGCGTACCTACCGAAGTAGTATAGAAAATATTAGGTCGGATCCTTGGACCTTACTATGCATTTCATCAATTATCTAGCCTAAGAAAATCAGAAAATCATAATGAAAACATAAGTCATGCTATATTAATGGATATGCACAAACTTTCTCAGGGCATAATAGAAGATGAGTTTGTCAAAATGCAAGACAAGAGCTCAGAGTTTGCTTCACTAATTCCCTATCATGTGATTTCTTCACAAAACTATGAGAAATAGTTGTATACTGGTGTATTTACACTGTCGGATTCACCGGTGTAAGCTAAAACCTCTTTCAAAGTTAATAACTCTAGCTCTAGACCAGACCACAGAATCTCTTCTCAAGTTATCAACAGTACTAAGACGCGCATAAAGATTAAGAATCCTTTGTTTTTAAAACCAACTCAATGAATTTCAAAACAAGCGACAAAAAGTTTTCACCATTCCTCTCTCATGGTGTTTAGGATTAACTCCATTAGTAGCCATAGATCTACTCATTAAAATGACCTCTCAGCCTATTTTAACGAAATCAAACATGAATCTAACAGGTGCACCACGCAATTAGACCAACGAAAATAAGTTCAAGCTACTAATTACAAATACCCAATCAATTTTTCGTTAAAAGCGCATTTAAAATCACATGAATTATAATTTGGATTCACAAATCCTAAGCTTTAGAAGATTATTTCTTCATGGGTATAAACATTAAGCACAAATTCTATAAAATGGAATTAATCAAAGAATATTTCAATTAAGAACGGAGTTTTGCAAAAATTACAAGCAATGGTTAAATTGATTTTACCCAGAAAATACGAGATTTCTAAAGCAAGAAGAAAATAATTCTTTCGCCTAAGAATTCTCTCTCTACACTACGTTAGATAATTTTTTACATATGTTACATATTTGATTGCATGCCTTGCACATTTATTGATAGACTAAGGGCCTAGAAATCATGATGATTTAATTACTGACATGGCAGATTCCTTAATAATAGAATTCATTTCCTTTCTTCACACGCACGCTTGTATTACTTGCTCACACATTCGCTTGTCGCGGGATAGGTTGAATGCTCAAGTATTGCATTAAAGTCAGAGCTAGATCTCAACTAGTGCATTCTATCAAAACACATGAGTTTTTGTCCATTCTTCGATCGAGGGGTAAATTGGGGACGTCGGGGGCTCATACTTTAGGCTTGCCTTAACTTGTGCTTCTTAGCAAAGGTCTATTCTTTTATTCAGTCTTCATCACAGGTCGAGATTAAGCCTCGATAATGTGGTGTGATAGAATCTGTTCTTCGCTTCCATGGCTCAATCTCCTCAAATCACTCGTCGAGGATCATGTCGAGTGCTCGATCTAGGGTGTGACTGACCAATTCGCTTTGTTCTTCCTTAATATTTAGGCCTCGACAAGATCTTTTGTAGGGCTCGATGAAATTTATCTTTAAGTTTTGTTGTTGTTTTGTTCCAAATCTAATTCTAAACACTTTAATTCTTCTTTTTTTTTTTTTATTCTAGGAGCTAAAAACAACATTAAACATTAAAAGCACAAGATTTATAGGAATTTATCCGAAAATACATCAATTTAAAGATAAATTCCTATGAATAGAATAGAATAAAATAGACTTATCATAGAGCATAGTTTTCTTAATCATAAGTCAAATATACGATTCCAAGTTAGTTTATGATTTTTTATATTTTTCTTAATTAATATGTATTCAAAATTACTTAGGTGTACACTTAGGTAGAATACTTCATACAGTAAGGTATATCAACACTTCTCTCAACAAAAGGGCCTAAAACCTCACAATAGTTTAGCTATTCTCTAGCATAATACAATTTGAACTTGTGTGTTCAACAAGTGTTTTGATGAGGAAATGAAATGTATAATTAACTACTCAATCATTTTTAAGTTACACTTAATTATTAACACAAATGTTCAATTTCATTTAGATATGTTTGAATTTATTTTGGTTTGATTTAGATTGTGCTTGTTGTTATGATTTGATTCAAACATATTTTAGGCCATGTTTTATTTAGAATTTCTTAAAGCTTAAAACATAAAAGTTGTAAAGCTCTCTCTAAGCTTTCGTAGCATCCTCAATCATCTCAATCGAAGTTCAGATGAAAGATATACGGCTAAAATACAAAATAACGTCAAACTATCAAGAGACTAGCTTCCGGATGCTCGATAAAAAGTGTGCAGTTTCTAGAGGTGTTTGGACACTACTCTAGGATACGTCTGGATGATAGCACTAGAAAAGTAGTCGTTGGAGGACTAAATGCTCAGTTGAAATTAGTGCAAATGTAAGTAATGGTTATAAAACTTAAAAAATCTTTAAATACAAGTGTTTGGGGTCTTTAATACAATTAGTTGAGCTTATTAATTGCTATTAAATCATTGTAAACATACTCTCAAAACTTGTATTGTAATCAATATTATTTTGTGAGTGAGAGACATAGCATGGTGCTATTAGCTTTGTATTTGCTATCTCTTGTAAAGTACTATACTATTGTTTGTTGTAAGTGATTTAGTGAAATCTTGAGTTGAACCTTGTGTGCTGGAGAGCTTCTTGTAAAGGCACAACTCAAGTGTTTGTGATTTCGTTGTTATAGCTTCTTGAGAAGCACTTTGTGATTGCTGTGTTGAATGAAGTGTGAGGTCCTCTTTTATTGATGTATTGTTGTAAACTGTAGAGACTAAGGAGCAAACCGAACTCCATATTAAACTCGATGTTATTTCTTCTAACCCTCACTCTTTTATTATTGCACTTTTTGTTATTGTTGTTTATTTGTTAAATTGCATCAATTAGGTATTAAGTTCTTGAAAATAGCAAAATTAGTGCATTATTCGTATCCTTAGTTATTACTGGGTTTTTACAAATAGTATTGAAGTTATATCTTTAGGATAAGTGCTTAATTGCATATAGAGTTAAAGATCATGTCTAGTAACACTTTAGGATTTTTACAAGGTCAAGTAATAAATGGGCCACCGATATTGGTCGATGGTAACTATGCCTACTGGAAATGTAGAATGAATTTTTTTTTTTAAAGTACAAAATTTATCCTTATGGAGTATTATTGAAAATGGTTCTATAGCAATAGAAGGAAAAAAAAATTAATTACACAAAAAAAAAAGAGAAAGTGCAATAGATGAAGTTACTATGAATATGCTATATTGTGACTTAAATGAAATTGACTTTAGTAGAATTTGCACATGTAAATCGGCTAAAGAAATTTGGAATAATTTGGAAAAACACATATGAAGGGTCTACTAGTGTTGAAGACACAAAAATAAGTTTGCTTTATGTACAATTTAAAAATTTAAAATGACTTGCATAATAGGTTCATAAATATTATTAAGCCATTGAGCATCATTGGCAAGAATCTCACTAATGTGAAAATTAATTCAAAATTTCTAAGGTCATTACTAAAGTATTGAGAAGCTAAGAGAACCGCTATCGAAGAAGCGTATGATTTCAGCCAAATGAGCAAAGAGGAACTTAGCACCCTCAAAACCCGTGAAATGTTGAAGAGGCAAAGGAAAGAGTTAACCAAGAAGGAGATAGCTCTTAATGCCAATTGCTTCAAGTCAAGTGAAAGTGATGAAAGTGAAGATGATAAGGAGCAATTGGAGAAACTTACAAGGAAATTCACAAAATTTTTGAAGGAAAGCAAAAAGAAGAAAAAGACCATCACTTGCTTCATGTGCAATAAGCCGAGACATGTTCAACAATACTGCCTAAATACCAAGAAAGACAACAAATGGGAAAGAAGGAAGGCACTTGCGGCCACTTGGAGTGATAAAATGATTATGATAGAAACAATAGTTGCAAGCCTCACAAAAGTCGGTTTGTGAGAGCAAATCATGAAACTTGCAACTATGGTAGACAGCTCTACCATGTAGCACACAATTATATAACAAGGAAAGCTATGCATTTGGGTCATAAATGCAAGTTTGTTTGGGTAGCTAGAAAAGAAATACTTGCTTTATATAGTTTCAAAAGAGCCAGACAAAAGTGTGTACTAAAGAAGTGATTATGTTTTTGTAGGTACCACAGGGGCTTTAAGGGTAAAAATGAGGTTATTCCTAACTTATGCAAAATTTGTGTTATATGCCTTTAAAGGTATGAATATGATGTTGGTATGATAAAAAAAAATGCAATATTTGATGATTATATGATGCTTGTGCATGTTTTGAGCCAAATTAGTACTAAATTTGAGTTTGAAATGCATAAATTGGTTTTTCATGAGTTTTATGCAAAACCAATGGCTTTTAATGCTTAATGGAGCTAAATAAACTTGCATGAATGCTTGAGTTAGCATGAAGATGCTTTTGAGAAAGTTTGTGCACATATTTGAGAAAATCCATGCTTTTTCAAATCTTAAAATGCATAAATTTGTGATATATTGTTATAAATGGGTTGAAATGCATGAAAATATTTTTGAACTAATTTGTGCACTTTTGAAAAATCTCTCATGATAGTTTCTTGTGCATATTCCTTTTCTTTGACATATTTTGTAATTGCCTTTTTGATAAGTTCATAGTGGAGAAATGCTAGTGCACAATTAACATGTTTGGGAATGAATATAAAGTTATTTTAAAAATTGGGTAAACTACATTAGAAGTTCACAATATTTATAGTAAGTTCATTTAAGGTTATAACATTTTGAGTGGTTAAAAAAAGTCACAACATTTAAAGAAGCGGGTCAATTGAGATCACCATTGGCAAGCGGGTCAATTGAGATCACCATTGGCACATGTCATAACGTGTCAAATTTTCTAAGTTTTAATTTTAAATATTTCTTCTATTGATACGTATCAATGGTGACCAAATTGACCCACTTCTCTAAATATTATGACCTCTTTTTAACTAGTAAAAACGTTATGATCTCAAATGAACTTACCCTTAAATATTGTGACATTTTGGTGTACTTTATCATTTAAAAATTAAGTATAACTTTTGTTTTCCTATAGTTGAGCAACAAAGTTTTTGAACTTCTTTGCTAAAATTCTTTTTAAATACGAATGTCTAATTGAGGAGGAGTGTTAAATTGAGGGAGAGTTAATTGTGCAAGGATTGCCCTCATGAAAAAGAGGGAGATTGTTGAACTTATGTGTTCAACATGTGTTTTGATGAGGAAATGTAATGCATAATTAACAACTCAATCATATTTAAGTTACACTTAATAAGTAAAACAGGTGCTCAATTTGATTTGGATATGTTTAAACTTATTTTGTTTTGATTTTGTTTTTGCTTGTTGTTACAGTTAGATTCAAACATATTTTAGACCATGTTTTATTCATAATTTCTTAAAGCTTAAAATATGAAAGTTGAGCTCTCTCTAAGCTTTTTGTAGCATCTTAAATTAT
Organism: Combretum micranthum; assembly: GCA_024138025.1. Taxonomy (NCBI): domain Eukaryota; kingdom Viridiplantae; phylum Streptophyta; class Magnoliopsida; order Myrtales; family Combretaceae; genus Combretum; species Combretum micranthum. The sequence goes on along the minus strand of JAMXBD010000498.1, from coordinate 532,604 downwards.
GAGAGAGATATGAGCCATTTACAAATTATAGTCAAACTATTAAGAGACTAGTTTTTAGATGCTAGGATGGGAGATGTTCAGACTCTAGATAAAATGTATGTAGTTTCTAGAGGTATTCGAATGCTAGGCTGGGATATATCTGGATGCCAGCATTAGAAAACTAGTCATTGGAGGACTAAATGCTTAGCGGAAATTATGCAAATGTGGGTAACGGTTAAAAAACTTGAAGACTCTTTAAATACAAGTGTTTGAGGACTTGAATATAATTAGTTGAGCTTATTAATTGCTATTAAATCTTTGTAAACACTATCTCAAAACTTATATTGTAATAAGTGTTATTTTGTGAGTGAAAGACATAACATAGTGCTATTAGCTTTGTATTTGCTATCTCTTGTAAAGAAATATACTATAGTTTGTTGTGAGTGATTTAGTAGAATCTTGAGTTGAATCTTGTGTGCTTGAAAGCTTCTTATAAATGCTCAACTCAAGTGTTCGTGATTGTGTTGCTGTAGCTCCTTGAGGAGTACTTTGTGATTATTGTGTTGAATGAAGTGTGAAATCCTCCTTGAGTTAGGCATTATTGTGGACCGTGGAGTGTAGGAGGTGAACCGAACTCCATGTTAAATCTAATATCCCCCATTCTTTTATTATTGCACTTTATATTGTTGTTGTTTATTTGTTAAATTGCATCAATTAGGTATTAAGTTATTGAAAATATCAAAATTAATGTATGATCCGCATTCCTTAGTTGTTACTATGTTTCTACAACATACCTTTAGCTTGCTATCTTGATCTCATATAGTTACTCCTTTGAAAGTATGTCATCCCACTTAGCATGGGTCATCTAGTTCAAATGACTTACCTACTTGACCACCCACTCCAAGAAATAATTTCAAAAGATTGGAGCATAGTTGTCATAATTACAAGCCAAATATACAATTTTACGAGTTTATGATTATATATATTTTTCTTAATTAAAATAAATTTAAAATGGTTTAGGTACAGACATTAAGTAGAATTATTAATTCAAGAGTACGATTCTATACGTTTATGATTTTATCTATTTTGTACCATTTTATATCATTTTACTGATTTATACAATTCAGTGAATAATAAAATAATGATTTTGACAACCATGATTAGAGCATGGTCAAGACTACCGCCATACTTCTTGAACTCACTTGTAAAGCTCCACATAATCCTTATTTCAGAATAGCTCGACTATAGTCATAGCAAGCTAATCTGTATGCTTACTTGTCATATCGACCCTACACCAATGAGAGTTAGGAGGGGTGAAGGGCGAAAGTATTGATGGACTATTTAGGACATTGGATTCCTAACGTGATATCAACCTATTTGGGTCTTGGTTTAAGCTCTTTAGGCACTACCCAACTTGTTTTTGGACCCTTAAACAATTACGTAGAGCTAAACCAAGGTGTCTAATTAGCAATAGTTCGACTACTCCTATTGCCTTACTAAGCAAATTCTCCAAAGTCTCTTCAAAAAGGCTTTGACTTAATTAGCTAGTTTGGCATCAATTGAGAAATCCACATGCATGTCCAATTGTATCTAGCTTTAATGCTTGCAAGGTCTCAAAAACTACCATAATGGGGAGATATGCTTTCCTAATATATTTGGATGCTTTTTTTTAATAGATTGGCTATGCTAGCTCATTAGTGATCTACTTTTCTAATTAATTTCAATCTCAACTCCTATAAATAGGTGAAATATCCCAAACCTTTACCTATCTAAGTTAGAAATAGTATAATAAATAGTTAAATATGATATTGAATTTGTGATTAGTTAGAAATTTATCTTAGACAAATTATGATTAGATGATTTGACATAACTTATCTTAGTAAATATATCTAAATTGAAATTGAGATTTTAAATGTTTTGTGAACTCCTAAACCTTTGAATCTTAGTTAAATTTCATTTTCTTAAATCGTGATAATTTTTCAAAACTGCTTATTTAAAAATATTAGTTTTAAACCCGAACTCAAATTAAACGTAAGATTTTCATAAATTAAATTTTTGGATTGTGTTTTTATATCAAGCCATAAATTTCTGATATACATGTTTTCTAATTATTTTCTATCTAATTATGATTTTTAAAATAAATATCTGAAAGGTTTAAACTTAATACCTTTATGCAAAATATCTTTATATTTTACTTTTCATTTCCTTTCCTTTTTAGCCACATGCCCCCTTCCTTTTCCTTCTTTTTCTTTGTTCTTCTTCTCTTCTTTCTATGTTTCTTTTCTTCTTCTTCTCTCAAAACCTAAACCTAAATCTCAAAATTCAACAAGATTATAAGGGAAACCAAAGATAGAAAACAAGATGGAGGATAGAAATCATGCAAGAAACAACTTCAAGAACTTAGGAGGAGTAGTGGTAGAAAAGATCAAGATGTTTGGATTATCTAAAAAGATGACTTTTGTTATTTTCTTTGTTTTAATTATTGTTTATGCATGGAAATGTTGAATTGAAACTAGATAGATGTAGATCTTATGACAGAATTGATAAGTTAGCAATATATAAACATATATGCTAAAATATGGATATGCATATGCATGTGTAGATTATATGTTTGATGAAATGATTTATGGAAATATGATATAGAAATGTATATAGGAGTTTTTATAGATTAAGATTATGTATGAGTATACTAATAATATGATGTTTTTCTGATGTATATTGAAATCAAGTAGTTAATTGAAGTAAAAGACAAAGGAAAAACGTAACAAGGTCCTTCCATGCATCACGGCCATATCACAACCTGTGATACAAGCGGAAAAGAAAATTAAGCATGATCACGAGCGTGACAAGGACCGTAATCTTCTTTGATCAAAATATAAAGATGATAACAGGCGTGATGTTGCCCTGTGATCGACATTACGGCCTAAATCACGACCGTGACGGAAGGAGCGATCTCCTCTGATAACAAATTTTCCCCTTATAATGGGCGGGACGAGCCTAATAATGGGGATCATAGCCCCCATCATAGCGCATGAATCTAGCTGGTCGGGCAACTTCAGTCCACCATGATGGCTTTGATGGTTTTTTCCAAGCAGTTTCTTATGCAACAAGTACTTAACTTATACTTATACATATAACTAGTAAGCGCTATCTTTCTAGCGGTGTCAATGAAGTAGTTTTTCTTTCCATGCTGCTCTTGTCGACTGGGAACAGCGTGTTGATATTAGGACCCTTAAAGCTGTTCTTAATATTATATATATAAAATAGATGATTCATTGTTAAGATAGTTAGTTAGTTTATATAATTAAGAATGAGTTAAGTGAATGTATAGATTTAATAAATGATTAGATTAAATATGGAAGCTAGGTATAAGATGAACTTAATTAATAATTCTAAGTTCCACATAGCTTAATGAGCTTCAATAAATTATAATGAATTAGATTGATTAATTTTACTTAATTTGACTTAATAATTGAATTAAATAATTAATTCTAATGAACTTGGTTAAGATTAAGATAATGTATGTATAATAACGTGTAATTTGACCAATGTTAAGTTAATATAGACTTAATAATTTGTTATTGACTTAGAATGATATGTATTAGGTTAAACCAGGTATTTTTTGGGGAATATATTGTTTCAAATATGTGTTTACTTGGGATATAAATATTTTCGAATATGAACGAAATGATGATGCTTTTGTAATAAATGACTATAATCAAAATGAAAAGAACTATTTGTATCTTGGTAGGGTGATTTTTGCAGCCATGGTGGGATTCTTACTTAGTGTCTGATTAAATAGGGTTTTTAACAAAAAGTTTGATATAAGTGGATAGTTAATTTAATTTCTTATATGATTTTAATTTCTTGAAATAGATATGAATATCTAAATTATCTTCTCAAATGGTGTCTGATTTGTTTGGATTTTAAATTATGAAAGGTATGCAGTAATTTGCGTGGTGTATGCTAGGATAAGCATCCTAAAGATATTAAAACTTAAACTCGGCTTAATAAATGAGTGTTGCTTGTACCTGTGCTGTTGAATCTGGTCTATGGAGCAACAACCTTGGCTGGTGCGGGTATGGTAATTTAGGCACTCAGGCCACTCTCATCATGATGCAATGACATTCATAAGTAGCTCGGTGGGTAGCCGATGGGACAAACGGTATCAATGTAACGTTTACTCAGGCTTGAAGAGAAGTAATATGTTCTTATTCACGTTTATAGGAATGACTGAACTAGATGATGTTATGGATTGGACGAGTAGAGTTATGTAATGGTTGTAAACCTTAGATGGCGTTATTTTCTTATAACGTTATGTCGAAGATATAGACATTCGGGCTACCTATATCAACCCTTCTAAGCAGTTACTGTTACTCAAGACCCCAGATTCCTATAATTTTCCTAGAGTGTGAGTGCTCCAATATTGATTTGTTTACTTTATTTAAAGATAATATATTGTTGTTTGATGCATTGCATTTAGCTTAAGCTCATGTGTTACTTCATGTGTGCTAGTGTTACTATGTACTCAGCTTCGACTCATTATTATTGTTGTTATTTTTCTTTCCAGGTACTATTGATGAATTGACGATGATGGTGTGGTTGATGATGATGATTAGAGCTGGGCAAGTGGGCTAAATGGGCTAACCTGGCCCGGCCCATGCGGGCTGGTGGGTTAAACGGGCCAACAAATTTTAACCCACTTTAATAAACAGGCCAAAATTTATAACCCTAACCCAACCCACACGGGCTGGTGGGTTAAACGGGCCAGCCCACTAACTTGACTCATTTAAAATTTAACAAAAGAATAATATTATACTAATAGTCTTATAATTTAACGTCATCTCTCATGATTTTTCAAATTTCTTCAGCACTTAAATCATAATTTTCAACTACGGAGGTAATAACTTTTTTTTTTTTTTTTTTTACTTTTTAACATATATTGGTAGGTTCGATGTGTGATTAGCCTTCACACAAATAAGACGAGAAATCACCAATTGCACTAACAAGCAGCTCCTGGTAGTTGGTACAATTATTGATTAGAAACATAAAACTGTAGTAGTGTAATATCTTTAAATTAAATGCAAAAACTCAGAAGCTCCTTTACCATTGTAACCTAAAAAGCTTCCAAACATGAAAAAAGTTTTAGTACAATATAAAACCAGATAAACATTATATTGTAGCAACCAACAAGTCACTTAAAAATCACAACCCTATATTTTACCCTCCTTTGCTATTTCAACGGGCAAAATCTAAAATTACCGGTCTTATTCATCAAGTAGATGCTTCAGTTCGAAGTCTCTCATTCACCATCCTCACACCCATGTACCTACATTGACAATAAGTGATTAGAAATTAAGCATATAGCATAGCTATCACACTACCAACTTGGTCCAAATTAATCTTAAAAAAAAAAGTGGGCCAACCGGCCCGTTGGGTTAACCCGCTTTAACCCGTGGGTTAAACAAGCTGGGTTTTTTTAGCCGCTTTTAAACGGGTTGAAAAAAATCAACCCTAACCGTTTTAAAAGTAGGTTAAACGGGCCAACCCACGGGTTATGACCAATTTGTCCAGCTCTAATGATGATTATGTTTGTCTCGAGCATGGGCTATCCTAGAGGTTTGAGATGAGTAATGAAGTGAAGTAAGGCATTATATTATTTGTAATTGTTTTATTTTGTTTAAAGAATTGGATTGATCTTTTAAAATGCGTATTTTCTGTTAAGGGCTTAGTTGAGAAGCTCATATGTTTTGTAATATCTTTTAAAGCTTTGTTGTATCATCAAAAAAGGTATATGAGATACTTGATGATAAGACTTTATTTTAAAGCTTGAATTACTCAAGAGTGAGTAGTGTAAGATGTTGTTTTTGTAGAATGTTGATATACTTATGAGAGTAAATATTAAAGGTTTATATAAAGCTTGATTTTCAGTTGTTAAATCTAGTTATCGTCAAAATATAATTAAACGATTTCAAAGTTTAAAAGTGGATGGCAATGTTCAATAAAAACAAATTCATTTAAAGAAGTTTGAGCGTATAATACATTATGTGTTATGCGTGACAGTATACGCTTTAATTAAATTTTAGGACGTTACAATAGGCCTCCCAATCCTTTGATAAGACCCATATACACACATATATGCTTTCCTAGCCATTATCCTGCTAAATTTCTTCCTAGATGATTGACTTGAGCAATAAAACAGTCGCGCTAAACAACCTCTAACACCCATCAATTGTTCCTTATCTTGTAGGCCACGATCATCCTGTAAAGACCAATAATCTCAACATCTCTACCAGTAGAATACATGCACCAGCAATGTTTATTCCTAACTTTGTATTATTTTTAATTCCAATATGATTATTTTATTTTTTAAAAAAAATTTAAAATTTTTATCAATTTAGAGAGAGAGAGAACTCTATTAATTTTAAAGGTTTTATTATACTTAATAATTATCTGAAAGGTTTTTTATTATTGAAATTTAGATACTCGAAATCAAAACTAAAGAAATCAAAGCGCATGAAGATAAATAAGGAAAAGGAACATTTACACTTCATTTATTGTTAATTAACACGAGCTTCCTCTTAGTCCTGCCTAGTCCTAAGTAGCGTGCGCGCGAGCGAATCTGGAAATCGCGACATGCTGGCGGTGGCGGGAGCAATAGCTAGCTCCATAAGAGTAACTCTAACCCCACATTGGATGCTAAGAAGAAAAACATTCGAAGTGTATTCACTGTCCCGTACCTACTCTCTCTCCAATGCTTCTCCTTCACCATCTTTCCTTTCAGCTCCTCCTTACACTGGAAGACACTCAGGTTCGTACTACATAAAGTGCATGGAAACTGTTTGACCAAATGTCCCTTTGAAAGCGAAATGAATATACGGGCTTTTTACGTACTCAAAAACCCATCATAACAACCACGATAATTGGAATTGGTCATCCTGAGCATTCTCAAGTGTTTTTGAGTCAGAATGCGGCAAGACCCAAATTGAAATTTTCAAGCTCTAACCACTCATTTCTGTTTCAAGACTCGATCTTTTAATTACATGATGAAGTAGCACAGTCGAAACAAGTCGGTATTATAATAATCTGTAACTTTTAGGCTCTTGGATAAGTAGTTAGTTATCAATTGAGCTTTATTGTTTTGCTCTATTACCGGCTGCAAGAATGGGGAAATGAATGTACCGAACCCGTGGCAACTGATATCAATGTAGTAAATCAGATGTATGATGGTTGCTAATACGTGTAACAAGAATCTTTGAATGTCTAATCATTTTGGTCAGAATTTCGTTGGTTGTGTTGTAAAGGTGATGATTAGAAAATAGAGCTCATAGCTTCTTATTTTTAGAATAATACTAAGTACTAACCAGCAGAGGGAGAAGAATCGGTAGCTGTAGGCTCTTATTTTTTGAGCACCAGCTCAATGTAATGAAGGAGCTTTCACCTTGAAACATTGATTAATTGGATTCAAATAATACCATTCCATTTATAGACCAAAGGGGATTTGAGATTTAAACTTACCCTGTGAGTAGATTGAGTCACAATTTTTCATTTGGCCAAGTGATTTGCTTCAGTTTCATTGGAGTCCTTGCTTTTTACTTTTGATTGATTTTTACACTTTATGCTGTGAAGCTTCTCACATATGTCAGTTGGCACAAGCTACAAAAGGTTCTGATGACTTACTGAAAGGAATAGCGGACAAAAGTGTTCTTGATGAAGTAAAGCAAATCCTTGAAATGGTACTGTTTTTACATCCAAAACAATTCACTTGGGATAAGTTCTAGTCTTATCCTAATCTTTGGTGCGAATGTTTTTGTACCTCTTTGATCAGTTGTGGTTGCAAACAGTGAAAAAAAGAGTTAAATTTTCTCACACATGTAGGGTAATAGGGTATCATCCAGAAAAATTGTCCTGCATACAAACTTTCTTACTCCTCCTGTACAAAAGGAAGCAATGCTTGTATTGGAGAAATTAGCTGATATAAGAGCTATTGCACAAGGAGGATATCCTCAGGTCATATCCATCTCTTCTCTTCCTGTAATATTTATCCTCTTATAAAATTGTGGCTTGATATTCTGATCGGCTTCCAGGCTGAGCGTTGCCGGATATCTGTTGGCCCAGCTGAGACTCTGACTAGTGATCCTGACATAGTTGCAGCATTGAGGTATGCCAAGTGCCCGGTTTCTAGATTGTCACACCTTTGTTTCTATATGGTTGAATGGTTACCTTTTCAGTATAACAGGAAACTTTTCATTTGACCCATGTTCTCATGGAGACTTCCTTGGCGCAATTCTTGGTACAGGCATTGCTAGGGAGAAGCTGGGAGATATTATTTTGCAGGTAAGATTATTTTTCATAAGTCAAGTTTTCTTATCTATTTTCAAGGATAGAGTGAGGCATTTACAATGAAAAGCAGAATAGAATTTCAGTGGAGTGCTCAATAACCCGACCTGTAAAAAAGACTTTTAGCATATTACTCTTCTGTTTGTCCTCCAGCATTTTCTGTTTGGAATAGTTGCTGTTAGCCCAATAATATACTTTTACTACGTTTAATCAATATATCTGCTCCTGGAGATTGAATGTATTTGCTGAGTTCATATATGCCTATGGAGTTTGAGACTTTGAGTTGTTTTAGTATATTAGGGTTTGTTTGGTTCGTCTTATCCTGATTGATTTAACATCTTTTGATAAGAAACAAATCCATATGAAAAAAAAAAATATCTTTACTCATAAACAAATCAAACAAACAAGATACAGATCATATATAGATAAGATACAGATGAAAATTAAACAATCTAAACAAACCTAATCTACTTATACTGTTCGGATGCTGAAAATTCTAAATGTTCACTTTGATGCAGCTGAGAAGTAATTTTAATTGCTGTTATTCCAAACTTGTATCGGTGTTTAGTCTTTTCTAATTTGAACATTGAATTGCCATAATAGGGAGAAAAAGGAGCTCAAGTTCTTATTGTTCCTGAGCTTGTGGACTTTGTAGTATCATCTCTGGACAAGGTATCTATTATTACTGAATCTATGTTGTTTATTTTTAAACCAGATTATAGCTTTCATTCGTAATATCTCTTGATTTAGGCAACAGGAACCCAGTCAACCCCTGAATTTTCTTGGATTAGCTTAGAATCATCCTCCAATATTTCTCCAAGTAATTTGCATTATTAATTAGATACCTTGGAACCGCTTTATTTTATTTTATTTTTTCTAGTTTTTCTCTGCTAACTAAACTGCTATTGACCACTACCAGATCCTTCATTGAAGTATGTCTCCTTAAATGGGAATAGATTAATTCTTAAAATAGAGCCATACATAGTGCATCGAAACATGACAATTATAAATATATGACAATAGAATCAGGGATTCACAGCTTATCCAAACCATCATTTCTTCAGCATCACTTTATTTTGTTTGTGATGCCTATCTTGTGCAGGTAGGTAATGTTTCAGTCTCTTGTACAAAGATTCCACTGCTTGCTCTTGAATATGAGGCCCCACGGTAGGTGCTTCTTCTTCAAATATTTCATGTTAGCATGCTTACTTCAATTATTGACGTGTGAGATACGTATCAACTGGCATAGTCAATTAATATTATTAGATATGTTTGTTTTGCAGGACAAAAGCATTCAAAGCTGTTGAAGCATCACTAAGGGTTGATGCTTTAGCTAGTGCAGGATTCAAGATATCCAGGTCAAAAATGGCTGCTCTGATCAGGTACATTTACCTTCTAGCTGCACCTTTATATCCAGTGCATCCATGTTTGCATGTCCCACCTCTCCAGCAGAGCTGAATAGCAAAATCATCTGAGCTAATCCTTCATGCCACTTCTAATCCTTTCTCTGATCCATGTACTATTCTTGTTCATTAATCTCTATAGCTGTATGCCAATAACAGTCTTTGCCTAAAATTGGTGAATTTTATTTTTTATATATATATATATATATATATTATGTGCATCATAAAGCGGCATGATATGATATTTCTCTTGCAAATCTTGAAGCATTGGTAACGATTGTTGTCTGCTTGGTGGCAGGGCGCATCTTCCATGTTAATCTGAAAGAAAGAAATATTGGTTTGATATTTCTGTCAGTGATAATGTGTGTCTATTCTTTTTCTTTGCAGTAGTGGTGATGTTCGTGTTAATTGGACTACTATCACCAAAAATGGGACCACACTCAAGACTGGGGATATTGTCTCTGTAAGTGGGAAAGGAAGACTAAAGGTACCCTCTTTTCTTTTTTTGGCCGGTAGACTGAAGGTACTCGAAATTATGTTATCACCTACTCCTTAGTGGATGGATTTGCTATTTTTGCTTATCTATCTGTTTATTTTGTGATTGTTATTTTTTTTTATTTGATCTAGATTGGGGACATAAACACAACAAGAAGGGAAAATTTGCAGTTGAGCTCATTAAATTTTATAAGTTTCTGCAAGATGCTGATTAGGTGCAAAAAGGGTAACTGTATACAAGTTTCATTACTTTCCTGTGTTAATTTCTCCATAAGGGTTACTATTCTGTAACTCGATGTTGTGGGTGGGTGGGGTTGGGGTGGTAGATCAAATTTATTTTCGGAGTGAGTTTATGCACCTTGTTAGTTTTGTAAGATATAAAGCAAATGTATCAAGCTGGCGCTTTAAGCTACTCGAGCTCTATCGTTTGACCATCATCAAGAATGTTACAAGCTTGAGAGTAATATACGAGTGCACTAATCCTCTAAATTTTGGTAGACAAGCTTTTAGCTCGATCGATCCTGATTGATGCATGGCTGTAACTCTAGTTTTACCTAAAGGTGATTGCATTGACGATACTACCTATAAATAGATGGTTTAATGTACTTTACATTATGTAAAAATTTATTAAGAAAATATTTTAAGCAAATTTTATCACTATGATGAATGCAGTAGTGAAATATATGATGCTCTGGAATAGAAAATTTACTGCGTAAGGAGTAAAATTGGTTCCAAAGTAGAGGGGGGCCATATTTTGTCCTATACCTTATAGAAGTGAGTTTTGAAAAATTTGGAACCAGTACCTCTTTTTTTATTTCTATTCGGTCTGAGGGTCTCATCATGTTAGTACCTAGCATGAAACGATGGAATTTTTTTCGCAATTTAGAGCTCTTATTCAAAATTTTCACCGAAACAGGGTACGATTTCTGTTTATATAGAAATTGCAAAATTAACATGTGAGTTCAGTTTAAATTATTTCGGTATAATCCATCTGTTAAACATGCGATTTTTGAATCTTAATCAATAGACATGCGATTTCATAAATTGCAATTCTAGCGTGAGTTTTTTTGAAAAATTATTGACTAGCAAATTGCATATTCAACATTGAGTTCTTCATAAACCAAACTCACATTTTGTGATTTTGAGAAGGTAATTTGGTAATTGATTTTACCTCCATTCTATTTTGGTAATCGTTATTTTTTTAAGAGGTAGCCTGATATTTCGTCTGCAATTATGGGCATACATAATAATAATTCTTATTTTCATCCTATAAATGATTATTCCAATAATGTTAATTGTGAATTTCCGGTAGTTATACTATTGATTGCAATTTATGCTCAGTATGCTGCTCGCTGAGGGGCCTAAAGAATCTCTATTTTACTAAATATAAACCTTATTAGTTATCCTTCAAAACCGATGCTTTTTACGGGTAGTTGGTTTTGGGCCGAACTTTTATGGGTTGTGAAAGTTAAGATAAAATGCCACATTCTCTGCTTTTGCATTGCTACTGCATGGTGTCACCCGCACATGGACCTGGTGAGTTAAGTCCACTTACGTATTTTCCATGATTATGTCTATTTTTAGTAAAACATCCTTGGAGCAATTTCCTTTAAATGCACCTTAAGAAAACGCTAATGTGATTGAGTGGGCTTGAACCTTGAACCAAATCAAATTAAACTGCAAAATGTAATTGATTCATTTGTTGGTTTGGTAAACTCAAATTTAGAAATATCAAGAAGACAGTTGAAATTAACTAAATAAGGTTTGTGTATGAAGTATCTCTTCTTTACCTTAAATAAGAAGAAGGAGGAGGAGGTATGACTTGCTATTTATATTTTGTTACTAACAATTCATGGAATTATTGAAATTGCAAGTAAATGTTGTAATAACAATTTCACGAGTTGTAAAACAATTTCACGAGGAATGGAGAAGAGTATTTTATAGATTTTCCTTCCAATTGGATATGTAGTGAGACATCGAATCTCAGCTTCCTAGTCCTCCTGATGCCTCCAGTCCTTGGTTTTGTTAGGCTAGACTAGACATCAGCACGGGGCGGTTCCGAACCGGGAACCGCCCCGAACCGTCACCCGGCGGTTCCTAACCCGGGAACCGCCCCGTGGGTGACGGTTCCGAACCGTTCAAGGACTCGCCGGAACCGGGGTCCAAACGTTCGGCGTGGTGGAACTGGCGGTTCCAACCCGCCAGAAGAAAAAAAAAAAAAAAACATTACAACGAACACAGGAAAAGAAAGAGAAAAAATGGGGGCGGCGCTGGGCTGGATTTGGGGGGGGGGGGGGGGGGGGAGAGAGAAAAAAGAAGACAAAAACCAGAAACAAATTTCCAATGTAAAAAAAAAAAAAAAAAAAGAAGAAGAAGAAGAAGAAACGGTTCGTGAACCGGAACCGGAACCGCCAAAACCGGCGGTTCCTTGGAACCAATAAATGCCCCGGCTCTGGCGGTTCCGGTTCGGGTCAGAACGACCGAACCGTGCGATGTCTAGGCTAGATCTTAATTTCTCAATACACATTATCGTTGTGTTCGCTTACATTTCTTATATTTATCACAATTCCTTGCTTGTCTTTGTGTTATGTTTGGTAGAAATCTTTTGGAATGAGATATATTGAATTGTTCGGAATGGAATGAATAAGGGAATGAGATTTCCATTCATATAACACAGAATGAAATGAAAAGGAATGGGTATATAATATAATTTGTCAAAAATGTTCTTAAAACAATAAAATAATAATTTTATATGGATAAAAAAGTAATTAAATCAAGGATCATTGATGTATGAGAGAAAGGAATCGAAGCGGAATCGAATTCTCCCTTGAAGCCCGAATCGACGATTCTGGCTTCTAATAAGACTTCCAAATGTAGGGAAAAGGAATGGAATTGAGAATTGCAATTCTATTCCAGTCCATTCCTGCATATCAAATATACTAGTCTTTTTCGATTTCTAGATCGGTACATCTCGATATTCTGAATGTGTATGGTTTTTTTTTTTTACCCAACTTGATAATTTAGTGGATAAGTCACAAATAAGTTTGAGTAGAAGACCTTATTTGAGGGGATTTATTATCTATAGTGCTTTCATTTTTAAGGTACATACATGCAATTATAGTACGCTTATTATTTATTTTTAATTTGAAATCTTTCATCACATTGCCTAAGTAAAAATTATAGTGATTGATGGGCTTTATGAATAGTAAAATGCAACAAACATTAAGTATTTATAAAGTGGTACAAACCGAATTAAATTGAGCAAAACCCTATATAAAGTGATATGATCAAAATCCAAAATTATTAAAGTGCTTTAATTCAATTTGACTCTTGAATTGAACAAAACCAAATCACAAGCACGAAGCATGCCATGACCTCGATATTTATGGGTTGAATTGGTATTTTTATCTATTTTATTCCTCTTGAAGCTATTTCATCATTTGTTCTTTATGGTTCAAACTAATTCGTACATACTATTGTCTACATATTGAATTTTAATTTTTTTCGCCATATCATTATAATTTTCACAGTTTGACTTATTATTAGTTTTGTACTCCTAACACAAGAGCATTTTCGACATGCCCTACTTCCAATTGTTAACTAATTATGAAGGAAAAAAAAAAAAGTTCTTAATGCGCACTTTTTTTTTTAATTTAATAACCCCATCAATTTTTTTTCATTAAATTATTTTGACAAGGGCTTGTCCTGAAAATCCCCCTTCACATGTTGGGCAAACACAATGTCAATGTCGTGCCATTACCCCAATTAAACATGCAACACACCCGTGATTCATCATCAACTAAAGACCAACAAAGGAGCAAAGACTAAAATCTACTCAAGCAACCACTTTAACATGCCAATTGTTGTCATTGCCCATTACCACAAATTGACCCGACCTCTCTGTGTCGTCCTCTCCACAACAACTTGAAGCTGCACCATGAGATTGCGCTTGACTCCTGTTTAAGATAACCTTAGAAGGGCAATAATAACGATGAAACCATGGAACATGTTCCAAAATAGTTAATATAATTTTTCCAATAATTTTCAACTTACCCAATCAAGTATTTGCTTTTTTCTGCTTTGATCAGGTGATTATGACTCCACCAACTGTAAAACCCATCTCTGATGATGGTAAAATTTTGGTATGGGTAATAATGATTTTGGGTAATGTTAAATTTTTATAACAAAATATATCATTTGAATAGATATATGATACGTAAGTACTAATAAGATCTTGATATGCATCGCAGTAAAAACAGATTCAAATAGATTATGACAATAATTTGGATGTTATATATGTTAAATTTTATTATATTCATAAATTATGTATAAATAGCACGTGGTACAATGGTTTTTTTTCTTTCCTACATGGCTTTGTACAACATGTAGAGGGGGATTTTTCTAGAAAAAGTCCACTTAAATAATAATCTAATGAAAAAAAAATGTTTTTGATAAATTAAAAAAAAATCCTGTTATAGAAAAATATGCAAACGTTGAGTAGAAAAAAAAAAAAAAAAGATAAAGTTTTCTTCAATGATGCTATAAGACGGTTCAATTTAATCCATGTGTGCCTTGCTAGCTTATAGAGAATTTGAAAATTGCAATTGTATAGGATAGGTAATAACCCTTTTGTCTTTCTCAACCACCATATTCAATAATAAATTAATGATGAACACCCGCAACAGAATCATATAATAATATATAAAAAATTTAGTATCTCATAATCTGAAAAACACACACCAACACATGCATATTCAGATTTTAACTTATTTTTGGAGAATTTTGATTTATATAAATTTGCATTTGTGGTGTACGTTTTTACACAACTCTATAAATTATTCTTGATATATATATATATGAAAGAGACCCTTTTAAGCACGTTGAATGATTTGAATTTCTAGTGATTAAGATGGTAATGGTCAATGGCTTGGCCAATGCCATTTTGAGGAGTCCATGGCCTGAATGAATCTGCATGCAGCTATCCCACCGGTTTGTGTGGTACCCAAAGTCCTTCCAACTTGTGATGTGGTCAAATTATTTAAAGATCTAAGCAAAGATGATTGGAAGATATAGTCACTGGTTTAGGAGATGTTGGGCAACTATAACTGGGAAATTAGCAATATTTAAAAGGACTGACATTTAACTTAGTAAAACGACCTTGAGATTGAGACCCAAAAGCTATATTTTGTTATTATCAGGGTAAGTTAGAATGATACTCTTTCAAACCAATCAAATTATATAAATCTTTGAATATTTAAATCAAACCTATCGATTGTTGTTATTATCACGAGGATGATTTATGGTAATACTTTGTGAAAATTTAAATATATATATATATAAAGAAATTCAAAAAATTTCTAGGTAATGCATCTATATTACCTAAAATATAGTGAAAATGTTTAATATACATGATACCTCAACTTTACACAAAAATTTAATTTGACACTTGAATTTTCAAATAATCAATTTAATATCTAATCAATTTTTTTGTGATTATTTTTACTACCTTATTAGCACACATTTGCTTTGTATCCTAACATAGAAGAAACAGCCTATTGGTGTTAAATAATGTTAAGATAAACAATAAAAATTAAATGTTATGCATGCTGCCTAATCTATGTTTGCAAACACATTACATGTTGCTAAGAAGATAGTAAAAATAGCCACAAAAATTTGATTGGATATTAAATTGATTATTTTAAAGTTCATATACTAAATTAAATTCTATCGTAAAATTCAAGTACTAAATTTGACATTTATTCTTAAAAATATTTATATTAAAATTTTTTTTCCGTGAATGCAATAGCAAGTAACTCTTTCAAATCGACGTACAATTATAATTTTTCTTTTAAAGGCGATTCACTATTTTTGAATTGTTTTGACTATTGAAATTAAAGTATGAAATAGGTCAAGAAAATCCTCAAATCAGACCACCAATTGAACTGAAAATATAATTGTAAGTGTATCTATGAGGGGAAAAATAGATTAAGTGCTGTATTGAAAGAGAACTTTTACAGCATTAATATTCTTCAACGGCTAGCATGCTATATGAGAAATTAAGGGTTTCTCAGTAATTTTGATATCATTCAAGAGTGTAACAGTATATTATTATTATTATTATTATTATTGCTATTGCTGCTGCAGTCATGTATATATAGTAAATGCAATGCTTGGTAGTGGTAGGCTAGGAAGCCTGCTTTAGTTGAACTAAAGCATATGATGTTTCCTTAGATGTTACTCAGGATAACATTATTTTTCTTAGCCAACTTTGAACAAAAAGAAAGAGTGGGAGGACAATAAGATAAAAAGAGGGTACAGCTGTAGTGTGTCAGCACTATGTGAGAACTATAACTATTCATGAACCTTGTAACATGGATGTCCAAGGTGGTCCCTTTCTCATTTTCTTATTCTTTGTTTCCCTAATCACAGGGACTTAGTCAATAAGATTAAGTATATTTTAATTGCTTCTGCTGCAGATTTCAAAGCCATTATAATCATAATCTTGTCTAAATTTTCAACATCAGCAGCTGTTTTAATTATTCCATTTCTTCACTACTTTCCAAGTCTTTTGATGGGCTCTAGCTCCCATTTGTCCAAACAAAACAATTCGACAACTTTCCTTGAAGCTTCCTACAGCTATTTGAAAAATCGTTAATTTGATTCTTTCTAATTGAATAGATGAGGGCAAATAAATTTGATCTGACAATATTTTGTCTAAAGACATTGTGAAGAATAATGCAATAGGATGATTCGGGACACTTGTCGAAGGTCTAAACATTGAATAAAAGAATAATTGATAGTAACATACCATGTATCTGATTAAGTAGTGGATAAATATCAATTTTTTTCTCTTTATTTTTTTACCTTTCTTTGGCAAATTATGCTAATAATGTAAAATTTTTTATAAAACTATCCACACATTAAAATTTTATTGGTACTTCTATAATATTAATTAATTCATGTGACGTGCGTTAGTACCATTAAAGTCTTTCTCATGTACTGTAGTATTGATTATATACTTTATGTTGAAATCATTCATGAAAATATAAAAAATTTTGTTTATTTAGTTTCTTAACAATCTCCTATACCCATTAACCTTTTTCATATTGTAATTCATTAAAAATTAACCAGAGCACTTGTCTTTTTAAACTTTCATGCTCCAATAATCACCCCATGCCAGATAATCATATTTCGTAATGAGAGATCCAAGTCTCAACTTATCCACTTTCTCCGATTACTGAATTAGCGATCATCATAATGTACTTGTCCATCATTTTGCCATGGAAACATAATGGTTATAGGTAAGAACATCAATAGGTGTTGGGTATGGCTTGTGAACGTTGGTGAAGCTTATTGTGAAATAAGAGTAACTCAGGCCATGGTGACCGGTGACAACTAAGTGAGACAGCAGGATCCATTAGGGTTACAAATAAGTCGAGTCAAAACAGATAAATTCGAGTTCAAGCTTGACTCGAAATTTCAAGGTTGGAACTATTAATTCGAGTTCAACTAAGTTTAAGATTTTAAATTGAGTGCAACCTAAAGTAATATTACATAAACTCAAACTTGACTCAATTATGGTTGTTTAGACTCAATTTATTGAACAAATATCTTTACTTTAAAATTTAAATAATATCGACACTCAAACTTGATTCAAATTCAATGGATATTTATATTCCACTAAAACTCGTTGTAAGAGCTAAACGTGTGAAGTTTGAGCTCAACTCGATAAACTACATGAGTATGTATTCGAGTTTGACTCGACTATTATCGAATTGAATTTAAGTAAATATCAAGCTGAATTTAAGTAAATATTGAGTCAAGTTCGAATAGTTTGTTAACTAGTTTGGTTCATTTACGTCCTTAGATACTGAGTTCTTTATTTTTCTAATTTGTTTTCTTTTCTGCATAAAGTTTTCTATTCTTTAGTTGGGAGTGATATATAAATAGATGTTTATTTATTGCTTGTTTTTTTGGTACATAGGAATGTGACCAACTTAAATACGACATCTGATTTCTTTTTTTCCTGTATTTATTTTAGATGTATCATGTAAAATCGGAGGACTCATTTATGCTCAAAAGTCTAGAATCATGATTGTTTTACACACCACTTAGCGGATTTCATTCTTTTATGAGATGTTGCATACCACCCTATGATTTTTTTTTTAACCTGAATAGATGTACCAGTTTATTCTGATGAATTTTATATCCCTTTAACTTATTTTTTGGTCAATTCTCTTATATGTGGTTTTCCTTGATATATATATATATATATATTATTTCTTTTATAGCAACCCTTTTTTGCGGATAATTAGTGGTAGAGTCCATATTATCACATCTCCTACTGCTTCCAACTGCATAGAGGCTACACAATCACAGGTGATTTTGTATATTTTATTGTTTTATCTCATTCTACGCTCTTGCATGTATAGTTGCATTACAAAAATGTATAATTATCTCATTAGTTACGTAGATATTAATATTATTTTGCACACATATATATATATATATATATCTTACAGCACAATATTAATATATTTCGTAGTTAGTATAAAAAAGAGATAAGTTATAAGATTAAACTCCTGCATTTTGTAGTCCCTAAACTATCTATCTTTAGCAAGATTCTCTATTGAGGATTTTTTAACTAAGAATATGATTTTACATACAATTCCGTATACGATCCTACTTTTCTATGTGGTACATCATCCATAAAGGGTCTTGCTAAAAATAAGTAAACTAAGGATCCATCTACCTTTTACTCGCAATAAAATTATGGTTAAAATCGTGAATACAAATCAACCCTAAATAAGAGTTGGTCTTAAGTGGTTGAAGATGTACATTAATCAATTATTAACTTGGTTGTTAGCCTAGTTGGATGCATTAAAAACAGTATCATAGCAGACCTTTTATTTATTTATATTTTCCTTTGGCCGTAGACCTTTTATTAGTATGTGGATGATTTGATGACGGACTAAAGTAGAAGTTAGCGACCTATTTTGAAGCAATTTAAAGAAAATGTTCAAATTAGAGAACGGGGAATGATGCTAGGCACGACTCAGCATCTTTCTGCAATGACCTAGAGGCAGCCAATATGGAGGAGAGTAGTAATGGAACATAGTAAATATCAAGTTAACACTACTAAAGAACATCCAGGCTAAGAGATTAAACAAAAACTGTCCATTAATCATCTGTTCGCTTGTTAACTGTCCTTGAGTTGCAGTTTTGAAAACCAAGGGCAATATTGATAAATATGACTACATATCTATTTTGTTTCATTCTTAATATGCTCAAGCTAAAGATATTATATGAATGAAAAAGTCATTCAATGTTTTTAAATGCAATATAAGAACATCATTATTTTGTAATTGATTCCAATGCATTCCATTTGAGAGCATTATTTAATCATTCCTATCTTATGTGACATTAGGATTTACTTCGCATTTGATTAGACTACAGTATGCTCAAAGAAAAAGACTTCTTTCTTGTGAGTTGGTTTTCGGCTGTTAATTAAATAAGTGTATTTATCATTTTGTGTAATACTGCTAATGAGATCAAGTATGGACACACAGGGATCACAAGTACAAATAATCATTTTAACCCAGTTACTCAACTGACAATTAAGAAGTTATTTTATTTTATTTTTTAAATTCAACTATTATAATTATGACTAATAAATTATTAAGTCATAGAAATCAAATTCATATAATTATGTATCTAGCCTTGCTTACCTTAAAGATACTAGGCAAATCTTATGGAAAATATAATCAACCATGGAAATTCCCATTGCTGGATTGCTCATATCTAAAATCATCAATCCTCCAATAATGAAATAGAACTATCCAAACATCACCTTAATTAATTAATATAATTGCTAATTAATTCTTTCCAATCTATACATTCCTCTTTGAGAATCGATCGAGCATGCAATCCTGCTCTGTGATTGGACCCACCCAATTTGGTTCTGGAGCCTGGGAATCCGAGTAGACAAGCAGCAAATCAAGTCTACTTTCGATTGGATCCTTCAAGTCTCAGCCGTGGGAGGAAAGCATATAGCAGAAGCGGAGGCCAAAGTCAGCGCTGTAGCATGGTGCATCTGGACATCTAGATGCAAAGCGGTAATGGAAGGAGGAAGAATTGAAGTGGCGAAGGTGATGGCCCAGGCGCGAGCCCTGATGAACGCGATAGCTCCTTTAGCTATGAAAGAAAGTGAAACCAGAGAGGGTCAAGAAGTTGAAGTGGAAGGTTGGAGAAAACCTCAGGCGGGATGGATTAAGATAAATGTGGATGCATCATGGAAGTCAAAGTGGGAGAGAGCAGGATTGGGTGTGGTGGCTCGAGATAGTGAAGGGAATATGGTGGGAGGCCGGACCATGACATGCTTTGGACAAAACGTGGAGGAAGTGGAATGTAGGGCTGTCCATCTGAGTCTTATCTTTGCCATTGACATGGGTTGGTCCAATATTATGGTGGAGTCCGACTGCCAATCTGTTGTCCTTAGCTGCTTAGAACAAAAAGGGAAAGCCCATTGGGCTACCAGACCCATTCTGCAAAATATAAAAGGGATTCTTGAAGGATTTGTTGATAAGCCGACCATTTCTTATATCTCCAGAAAAGCAAATAGGGTTGCTGATTGGGTAGCTAATTCTACTAGGAGAGGGATGTGTCCAATGGATTGGTGGTGCAACCCCCCTTCCCAACTCCTAAAGCTAACCCTCTTAGATATTAATGTATGTATGTCGGGTATTTTTCCTTCGAATGATGTATTTGAAAATGGTTAAGTTATATATATAAATGATTCTCTTGTTCCAAAAAAAAAAAAAAACCTTAATCTGATAGAATTACATTGTCCTATATATATAACATCTAATAAATTGTATTAACACTATAGATATCTATAATCTAATTCCAATAAAAATAATTGAATCACAAGAATACGAAACTTTATTAACTCTTTACAAAATAACTTATTGCATAATAACTATAGGATTATGTAAATCTAGATACAAATGATTTGTAATTTATCGAATAAATAAATAAATAAAAAGAATAGAAAATAGAAACTCATTCAATTATAATTCTCTGAATCTTAATCTTCTATTGATGACTTTTCTTTTTTCACGACAATACTTCGGCCAATTTCTAATAAGACTTATTCTAAAACAATGATTCTGGTGCTTTTTTACCTAACTATGAGACTATTTATAACTAAAATAAAATGTGTCAGCAAACCTAACCATAAGACTATTTATAGCTAAGGTAAAATGTGTCAGCAAAGCACTTGGGTACAAACAAAGTCGTGCTTCAAAACGGGTTTCTCTTGTCTATCAAATTATTACAGTTTTATCATCAACACAGGTAACAACATGATTTACTCTCCAAGCTCTGCTCTTCATGAAAAGCCATCTTTTACACTTATCTCTTCAAAAATTTAGCTTCAAATATATCTTATGACTACAATGATCAATTCTTTAATTCTTTTTAAATTCACTTCAGAGTTGCTACAAACTCAATCATTTCCAACTAAATTCATCTTCACCTCAAAATATTCTAAAAATTTAAATAATAACCGTTTATGTGTACATGTCATTCAAAATATTTATTAAATTATTGACAACAATATCAAAATCAACCAAATGGATGGACATAACTAGGGCTCATGAGTCCTATGTGTATATGTAATCAACTCTTAAGGTTTTAAGTGACCCTCAAAACCCAAATGAGTTAGATTTAGACAATTGTTGTGAGCAAAATTATTATTATTTTTTTTAATGGTAGAGTTTTGCATATGGCTCCTTTGTTTTCTATTGCACTTGCTAATGAATTTTGTAAGGGGCCAAAAATTATTATTTTATTAAATATATGGGTTTGACTCATTGTGCTTAATAATAGAGCTTAAGTATTCTAGTTTTTGTTTTAAGATAATTAAGGGATATTCGAAATGATAGACTTGAAATAGGGCTTGTTGAAATTAGCTAGTCCAATTCCTAGCTTTCTCAATATGGTTTAAGAATTAAAAAAGGACCCATCTTGACTATTAATTATTTACACGATCTAATGGATAATATTGATAGTCAAGCTATATAAATATACCTTGATTCCTCTTATTTTGAAGGACCAAGAAACTAGATAGAAATGCCATTACATTGGTTGATCCAAATTTTGAAAGATCAAACACTTGTGCATATTTTAAAACACATCTTATTTGTTACTATAGCAGAGTTTGATATTCGATAATTCCTCTATCTATCATAAGTATGTTTGAATGTTTGAGATTATTAAGATTGCTTAGTCCCCAACCTATTCCACTTATCTTCTAATTATTTTTTAAGTGTCATTCCATATGCTCGTCTCAATTCAGATGTGGTATGGGACTTGGATGTTACATACGTAACTGCCTTATCTAAATCTGCCCATCATCTACAAATTACGTCTTCCTCTTTCACTTGCGATTTTTCACCCACATTTTTTTTTTCAAATGTCAATATCTTTCGTCATATCTCTCTATTTTTCGCGTTTTATATTATTTAATACTAGCTACTCTCCGCTGCGCATCAATGGGATGTGACTCGAGAAGATTTGAAGAGGTACATAGTGGGCATCGTCATGCAACTTTGTATGGCCACATTAAAAAACACATTGGGAAGACTTTGATATGTTATACCTTGTGAGCGAGGGAAGACAAAGTCTCACTTGTCAATTTTAACGTTTTAAAAGGGTCTAACAAGGACACTAACCAACCCTAGCTAGCTGGAAAATTCTCAACCCTTGTTCTATTCAACCCCACCAAATTTCTCACTTGTCTTCATCAACTTTCTAGTACGCATTGCATTATTCACATTACCGAATTTGTTAACTCTAAATTAAGGGTCTAAAGATAAAACCAAAACAAAAAAGGGAAATGTTGAACAACTAAATAAGAAGGCGGAGGTTCCCACTTTTGTTACTCCATCTGTCTACGACCAAATGATCCCTTGAAGTTATCCCCAGGACCACATCTTGGTAAATCTTGAGATTGTAGATTTTTTTTTTTCCTCCCTTCTTCTATCAACAAGGTTTTTGAATAATAATTACCCGTGCTTAGGTCTAAAATTGCATTTTCTTTTGGGAGGCCATATTGGGGCATTACAAAAAGAAAAAGGAAGTGAGGAGTGAAACCATAAGGTGAAAAAATGAAATATAAAGTCATTGTAATATATATTAGGACCGAGGTAAAAGTTTTCCTATAAAGATTATTTTTAACACTAAATGGCATAAGCAGCAAAATCTCACATCATTTGAGGAAGGAAAAGATCAGAGAAAAAGTGAAGCATGTGTCAAAAGCAGAAAATATGAAAAAGAAAGAGAGACACGTCATAAGATTAAACAAAACGTATAAATATAAGGAGGAGAAAAAAGAAGAGGGAAAGGAAAACCATATAATGGCACAAAAATGGGGCTAAAATTATGAAGAAATGAACTTTAGATAATGGTTTAAAGGGAGAAAAGAATTAACTATATAAAATTTTGAGAGACTTCTATTAGAAACTGTGTTATAGTAACTTTTACAGAATTGAAAGTAGACTTAGTGCATTATTTTCCAGTAATATTTTATGGTTTAGTCATTTTTTTAATGGGATTTGTATCATTGATTATTTAATAATTTAGATTTATACGTGACTATGATGGTACTACTAAATTACTTAATATATAATAATTGATTTTATTTTAATGATTAGATAATTGTTTCGTTAGTAAATTGATATGACTATAAAAATCCTTATTTCCTACCTTTACGTTACTTACTGGGGATATTTAAAGGAATTTTAAGTAATTTAATTAGCATTTTATTCTGCAACAACATATAAAAGATGTACACCAATTTAGAGCTAACTACTTGAGTAATAAAAAGATATAGATATTATTTTATAGGTTCTGATTACACGAAATCCTAATACTTGTTAAAAAAAGCAATGAATCCAACTCAAAAGTTTTGAGCCTAATAACCAAAATAGGGCCTATAGTAATGTAAAACTTTTTAAAGAATTGGAAGAAAGCAGCAAATAAGCTTCTTATTATAGTATAGAATTGAAAGTACGCCGTATTCCAATTGAGTAATAATAGTTTACAAGATTAAAGTAGTAAATATCAAATTAACTATGAAAATTTTTTTGAACAAAAAGTAAAAAGGAAAAAAAGATCGATTGACCAAGTAAAAATTCAATAAATCAATTATTTACGGCAATAACTTGACTTAATTTAATTGTTGTTGTTCTATTAAGTTTTGTTTATTGAACACGGATATTGCTAGCTAGGATGGCTTGTACTTTTGCTTGTTTTGTGTATATGTATGTGTATATACATATACACACACATAATGCACATTTCATTTTATGACCAAGTAAAAGTTTAATAAATCCGATTATTTACAGCAATAACTCGTCTTAATATACATACATGCAGATTTCATTTTGTTTAATGTCAAACGTGCATATAGACTGAAGTAAATAACTGAATCAAGAGAAGAAAATATTTGTTGATTTATCGATATTAGCAATTTTTTTTAGACGTGGATTAGCTTGATAAAACCCTTCCCTTGCATATGATATAAAACACTTTCTTTTTGTTTTAAATTTTGATATTAACCCTAATATTTAATCAAACTGAAAATCCTATAATGCCGCATCTAAATTAACTTTTTAAATCTAAACGCTTTACTGGTAAATAATAAATAGAATCTTAGCATAAAAGAAGGGTTATATATTTATATTATTCATGGTACATGGGAATATCTATTATGTCCGAGTCTAAATAGTGAATGTTCATTTTTTTTCCCTTCTTTTTTTAACCTATATTATAACAAATATATTGTATACATCAAAATCTTTCATTTACATATGGCCTCCAGAAGGGGAAAAAAAGGGATAAGAAGCTCTTTTGGCTTCCCAATAATGCCAAAAACAATGAAATAGAACACCACACTGGTCTAAGCCTTTTCCTAATTCAGTCAAAAATGGCGTATGGTCATTTTTGGTCGCATATGCACATGAAACATGGAGGGAAGAGAGAGAGAGAGAGAGACGTCAACAAACATGTAATGTCAGCAGTCCAAACAAAGTGGGATTCTTAGAACATAGTGGCAAACCACAGCCTGACAACTATTACAATTTTGCCACCACCAATGTTATAATAGTATAGTATAGGACTGGTGTCAAACCGGCCAAACCTAAAAGGTAAACACAAGTCTTTCTTTATGCATAAATAATCTCTATTGTATGTCCTTAATCAAATTGTATAAATATATCATTTATCTTCATTCTATGTGTGCTTAATCTCCTTAATTTTAAAATTAAGTGTTTAAGAGCATATTTACTTTTAAAAATAAAAGAGACAATATATAATATAGTATTATTTGGGGAAGGAAGAATCGGACATGATTCGTCCTATTAAGAAATTAGTGTTTATACTATTAAATTATAATCATCTTAATCCTCACTACCAGAGCAATATTGATGATAGTGGCGCCTAAGGATGGTGGGCTGCTAATATTGTATGGATAAGAGAGCAATGGTAGGTTTTGTAGATGGTGCATATGTGCTAGTTGTAGTACAGACATAGTGGTTATGACAATAAATTATTGGAGATGGCATGGTGGAGTTATGCTAGTGGTGGTGTAATAGTGAATTAATGGTGGTAGAGGTGGTGATAGAGTTAGTGGGGGAAGTGGTGATGCAATGGTTAGCAGTCATGTGTTAAGGTAAAATTGTTCTTTATCTTGAAGGAATAATCCTTCTCTGAAAGGAATAACAAATAGAACCTCATAGGAGGTAATAGTTATTAATTTTGAAAAAGGAAAAATTTTCCTAAAATGTTTATTCCATAATCAAATTTAAACTAAATCATTGAACAAATGATATTACATGAATGATATAAAACCAAGTTTCAAGTAAACTACTATATGACTAGAGAGAGAGAGAGAAATTTCTGAAAGCATGTTATTAAGATTTGGGTTCTGAAATGTCTAGTGGAAAGTAGAGGATCAAATGCAAATAAAATAAAAAATTGTTTTAATTGAACAATCCCATTCCCTTTACCTTTAACCATGCAAGTTTTGAGTTGTTTGCTTAATATTTGGCCAGACCTATAAGAGAGCCATTTTTAGTTGCTGACGATAGGCATGAATTATCCTTATTTTCAGACCACCGGCCTTTAATTGCAAGCGGCCTTCTTGTATTTTGAGTTTAGTATTTTTATTTTAGGCCCCAAGCTTTGTTTCTAGGCTGCTGGCCTTTAATAGCTTAGTGTGTCTTTTCAAATTTTATTGTTTCTTTATTTTTGTAACTTAGTTTTGAGGCTATTTAAAGCCTATATAAACCTATCACTTGTAACAATATAGATGACCTTTGAATCTTTGATGAAAGAAAATTAAGAGTGATTCTCTTTGAATTCTTGATAGAATTCGTTTTGAACTTATCGAGGTTTTTTATGGCATTCACCCTGACTTATTAGTCAGTTTTCCATCATCGATTGTAGTGTCCTTACTTATACCAAGGTTCTTGCTTAAATATGAGCTATAGGCTGCGGTTTCTATCAGGTTCTTAGACGATCCTTGGATTTAATCCCATATTACAATAACGGGTCTTGTCATGATTTGGCGCGGTCCGTATCATTTCGTATCGAAGTAAACGTTTTCTGAGAATCCATATTAAGTTCGATTAGAGGTAACTCTAGTCGTTCATATCCTTAAGTGTCTTTTGTTAGTTTTTGATTTGTTTGATCTTGTTAGTCATCCTTTGTTTATTTGTTAGTTTTAGTGTTTTGTTATAAAAAAAAAAAAAAAAGAAAAGAAAGAGTTCGGATAAAAAAAATTTGACGTTTGATTTGTCTGAATAAGGTTTAATTGAATTCATGAGATTAGTGTCTTTGATTTTGATTTGTTGATTAAGGTTTTTGTGAAATTTATGGTTTTTAGATATAGGGTTTGATTAAAAAAAAAAAGAATGAATTAAGAGTGAATACAAATCTATTGAAGATTGATGCTGATGAGATCTCATGTGACCCCAAATTTTATACTAGATGGCGTGTGAGTAACAGTGACAAGGCATGTAGTGTAAGAATTGATAGTGGATGTTGCACAAATTTTGTTAATACATGTTAGTGGAAAAATTGAATTTGGAAACCTTGAAGCATCAAATAACTTACAAATTGCAATTATCAAAAGAATGTGAAGAAATTCAGGTGACTGAGCAGGTTCTGTTTTCTTTTTCTATTGGAAAGTACCATGATGAAGTATTATGTGATGTGGTATCAATGGAAACTTGTCATATTCTTTTGGGACATCCATAGCAGTTTAATAGGAAAGCCAAGTATGATGAAAACAAGAATTGCTATTCTTTTGTTTTAAACAAAAGATGTGTGAATTTAGCATCCCTCAATCCATTGGAAGCTTGTGTGGATCAGATGACGATAGCAAAAGGCTTTCGAGAAAGAGAAAAACAAAAGAGTACTCAAGAGAAGAATGAGAAAGATGAAAAGAATGGAATGAAGAAAAGAGTGAGAGTGAGAAAAAAAGTGATAAAAACACACTAGTGAGCAATGAGGGAAAAGAATTAAAGTATGAAACACAAATACTAGTGAGTGATATTGTTGAAAATAATGAGATCCAGAGTGTCATGAAGGCAGAACAACAATCACTTGTACCTATGTACAAGGATGATTATTTTTCCACTAATGAGTTTAAGTATTCAATGCCTAGTGTGGATGTTTCGTTATTGTAGGAATTTGAAGATTTATTTCCTTAAAAAATTCCAGATGAATCACCTCCTTTGAGAGAATGGCTTCCATTACTTGTTGATGAATGTGCTAGTTTAAATCAAGAGAAAACAAAATTGGTCAAGCGATATGCAAAGCAAGCCAATATGGAGCACAAGGAAATTGCATTTGAACTAGGCGATTGGGTGCACGTGTGTAAGAAGAAATTTCCAGAGCAACGATGTTTCAAATTTCATCTAAGAGGAGATGGTCCATTTCAATTGATTGCAAAGATAGTGAAGATTTGAGGATGAATCCTTTCAAGGAAGGAGGGATTGATGGAGACCATATGGCATCAATTAAAGAAACATATTACATGTTGGAAAGCTATACATTGGCTCTACTCCGTCGACCTTTAATTGGACGCCACCGACCTTCCTTGTATTTGAGTTTCATGTTTTTATTTTAGGCTGCCAGCTTTGTTTCTAGGTCATCGGTCTTTAATAGCTTAGTGTGTGTTTTTTAATTTTATTGTTTTCTTTATTTTTCTAGCTTAGTTTTGAGGCTATCTAAAGCCTATATAAACCTAGCATTTGTAACAACATGCACGATCTTTGAATCTTTGATGAATGGAAATTGAGAGTGATTCTCTTTGAATTCTTGATAGAATTCGTTTTGAACTTATCGGGGTTTCCCATGGCATTCACCCTGACATATTAATAGGTTTTCCATCCCCAGTTGTACGTCTTCACTTATACCAAGGTCTTTTCTTTAACATAAGCAACAAGTCGCGGTTTCCATCAGGTTCTTAGATAGTCCTTAGATTTAGTTCCAAATGACAATTATAGATTTTATCACAATTGGCATGGTTCATATCAAAAGGGTAGAACACAACAGTGATTTGTGGAAAGCTACAACATGAAGATTTGTGGTTTTGCATGTCACGGACATAAAACTGAGATCCAAAGAAGATTTGACCAGCACAATACCTACAAGGGATGAGTCACGGTTGTGACTCTTGTTCTAGTAGGCCAAACAGAACTTATGTGAAGCAAGTCACGGGCATGATCATTGGAAAGGCTTGATGATGTATTTCTTTCTTCAAACAATGTATCCCCTAATTTAAGTCATATATTTTCACCAGAGCCTCTTTAAGAAACGTTGTGGGTATAAAATACACCACACTCCTTCCTCCAAACATTATCTAGGCATTAATCCACATACAATACATCGGTTCATATTGGGTAACTTTTGTGAGAGAGAGTGAAATGACTGTATCTAAGTGTTGTATGTAGTAATTTTCCTAGAAGAACTCAAGAGAGAAGATGTGAATTTGTTGTTTGTGTTGTTTAAAGATTTCTATTGTAGTAATCAAAAGGGGTGGGGGGAGGGGGGGGTTTCCTTCATTTCCATATTCCCACGACTTATTCTTGTTTGTTTCTGCAATTTCCGTGTTTGTTTTATTACTCTATCAGAGTGAATAATAATTTAGGGCTTGCGAGTCATGTTGACGTGAAGCATGCATGAACATATATATTGTCTTGTTAATTATTGATTTCTGGTGATTTGAACTTAATAAAAGTTAAGATAGTGTAGTGTACAATATGGTCTTGCAATAGATCTCGATGGAATCTGTCAAGAAACAATTCCATTGAGTATATTGGAATTGCTAGAACAAACTACTCCTGTTAATAGAGATATTATTAGGAAGTTTACTGCATATTTTATGGAATCCAAGAACACTAACAAGAAATTAACGCCATCTTAATTTGTCTGTTCATTAGGAGAGATTCTAATGAATATAATTGGGATGAGGATTGAGTAGTTCTAAGAAGAATACTATGATTTAAGAATTTCTACAGACAATAACTAATAGGAAGAACATTTAATAAATCATGTTGATATGATGAATAAGCCTATTATGGATTAATATTGTTGTTGTTACTATCTTAATTGTTGTGTTGTTATGATGTAATTTAGATTAGTTTAGTTTAGTTGTTAGAATTAGACTCACATACTTAATTAATTTATTCGATTCACTAGTTAATAGGAGGCTTAATTTGTACTAGTGTTTATATCCATTCCTTATGGAGAAGACCCTATGCTCATCCGTACTAACAAACAATAGGTACTTTACCTGTCAAACAAAGTGAGGATGGAATATAGATTTATAAGTTTTAAGACTCGGTAGCTCTAATTAGAGGCGATCGGTTGAAAAATAAGATTTTGGTTGGATATATAAATTGAAAAGCAACAAATTTAAGTATAAATTTAATTTTAAAAAGGAAAAACCTCAAAGTTCAAAGTGTTAGCACAACATAGTCTAATTATAGAATAAAGAGTTAATATCACGAATGAAACCTGAACTTTAATAAAATATGCAATAAGGTACCTGAACTTTGAAATTGATCAATTTAGTACATAAATTTTGAAATTGATCAATTCAGTACCTAAAGAAAGTTTTTATATATGTCAATAGTACCTCAATAATATTAATTAGCATATATAGAAAATTTTTTAAGTATTAAATTGATCAATTCAAAATTTAGTACTAAATTAATCAATTTTAAAGTTTAAATACATAATTGCATATTTTATTAAAATTCATGTTTCATTTGTGACATATACCCTTAAAATAATTCTACTATTAGACCACCATGTGATCAAATTTTAGATTTTGATGTAATTTTTTTCCTGAAAACAATGTTCTATGCTCCTTAGACCCAATCAAGATCGATTATGATGATAGTTTACATGTGTATCAATATAAATTACCTACTTAAGCAATCCTAAATGCCTATAAAGTTTTTTTTTTTTTTATACCAGTAAAGATGAATTTCATTCATTAGAAAAAAAAAAAACATTGAATACGTAGAGTTGGGGGTATAGGGACTAATCATATAAACATACACATCTCTTCTATAGTCAAAATATCGCACATAGGGGATATAATTGTTTCTCCTAAGAGAATCAAACCTATCCTATCTTAGAGTACATTAAATCCCATAAATGGATAAACAATCTCCAATAAAGGATGGAAATAAAAATAAAAACAAAAACAATAAATACATAAAAAACTACTTACTAGCAAAATATTTTTGCTTGATCAAGATTTGTTAACATGACTTACATTAGTGGAAATGCTAAATGAATAGATCGGAATTGGTATACAATACTTACATTTGATATTAGATGTGATAGATCTGCAAATATTGAGATTAGTAGTGATGTATACGTGGCTTTAAATAGTGAATGATGGGAAAAGATTTAGAAGGAAGGCATAGTCGGATGCCCCCCGACACCAGGGTTTGTCAATGAACTTGAAGAGGAAGAGATTTATTTTGTTAATGGACTAGATAGAATGATTGAACCACTTTCTAAATGCTATAAAGTATCTCATCAAATGTTATGGAACGAAAAGTTTAGAAGCATCTTTTAGGATATAACAAAATTCAAGCATTGTCTTCTTTTGTTTTGTCAAAATTAAATCTACTTCCTCCGTATGACCACATATGATTTTATTTTCTCATTCCAATAAAATAATTACTAGGAAGCAAGTGATGTGTGATGGGATGATGCAATCACCCATATTGAAAATCCAATCAGGTTGAAGTGGGAAATCAAGGTGTCTTGGCTAAAGCTGTAAGCGAGTTGAGACAACTCGCAAGTTATTCGAGATCAACTTAGTAAAAACTTGAATTCAAGTTTGAGCGAATCAAGTAGTTATCAAGCTCGAGTTTGAGCTTTAAAATACTTGGCCTGATGGGCTCACGATCTTAATTAAGTATTAAATCGAGTTGAGTTAAGTTCGAGTTTATCAAGTATTAAATACTCTTTATATTTAAATCAATATTTAAAAGAAGAATCAAGTTTAATCGAGTCGAGTTAGAGTTCATCGAGTATTAAGTCGAGTTTGATTTCGAGCTTAAAAATCAAAACTTAATAGAGTCCGAGTTCAAGCTTCGAGTTTTTTATTCAAGTCAAGTTCAAGCTTAGCATTGTATCGACTAGACTCAACTCATTTACAGCCCTAGTCTTAGCCTTTTTATCGTGTTCCAACAAGGAAGGTTTTAAAGGCTTAGTAAAATTTTAGACCCTTGTTTATTTAATTTGGATATTATATTAGGTAGCTTCCCAATTCTTAAAAAAAAAACTAATTATTACCATATATTTAAATAAAAAAATGAATGTGTTTATTCTATTTTTAAATAAAAAAAAAAAGAAAAAAAATGTTCACTTCAATCATATGATTTGTGTCCATTCCTGATATTAGTAAATCTAAAATTACTTTATATAAAATAACGGACAATTAAGAAATAACTTTTATATAGAGTTGTAATTATAACTTTTTAAAAAGATTAATTTGATTGTACCATCATTGTAACGCCCTAAAATTTAATTTAAGGCAATTACTGCCTGTATAATGCTTTATGTATTACACGCTCAGGCTTCCTTGAATGACATGTTTATGTTGAATATTGCTAACAAATTTTAGTCAATGAAATCGTTTGTTTAGATTTTTAAAGCAACTAGATTTAGTAATAGAAAACCAAACTTTTATAAAAATATAATAAAGGGTTTTACTCATACCGGAGGAAATTAACTTTCTAAGAAACAAAATTTTATAAAATCATTTTATAATATACTCTAATGAGTAGATCAATGATTTCAAAACATTTAGGCTCTACAAGCCCCTTAAAGAAAATTACAACTTAAAAATATAAATACAGCTTGTAAAACAAAATAAAAACAAATAGGAATACAAAGAAATCCATCGGCCCTACTTCACTCACTCCTCCTCTCAAACTTCCCAGATCGCCCATACCCAAGTCAAACATAATCAGCATCATCAACTACACCATCATCATCACCAACATCATTCAACAACAGCAACTCCATCATCATCACCAACATCATTCAACAACAACAACTCTATCATCAACAACAACACATCATCTTCATCTAATCATCAACAACATCAAAATCATCATTATTCATCACTCCTCATCATCATCATCCAGTCAACAATACTTGGAAAAGATAATAATAACAATAATAATGAGTTAAAGCTCGGTACATAGTAACATAGGCACACACGGAATGGCACACAAGCTTAACTAAATGCAATACAACAAATAGTAAGTTATTATCTTCAATTTAAAGTAAATCAAGCATCACAAGAGTACTCACACTCTGGAATAAGCCACTGGAAATCTGGAAGTCCTAAGTAATCACACGATGCTCAGGGGTTGATATAAGCAGCTCGAATACCTATATCTCCTAGATGATATAATCGATAAAGGAAAATAGCATCCTCTAGGGTTTACAACTGTACACACTCTTTACTTAGTCTTAGTTAATAATATCGTCTAGTTCAACAAGTTCCATAAACGTGAACTAAACCATGTTATATCACCCTAAGCTTAAACAAACATTACGCCGATACCGTATATCCTATCAGCTATCTACCTAGCCATATATGAATTACCATGGCATACCATCATCATGGTAGTAGGTGGCCTAAGCGGTAGTGGGTAGCCTAAGCGCCTAAACTACTGTTCCCCCCTCGAGACAAGGTTGCCACTCCCTGAAGTAGATTCAACGGCATACCTACAAAACAATACTCAATACTTAGGTCATCTTTAAGTTCTTAATTCATTTTAGATGGTTATTCTAGCATACAACACGTAAATTACTGCGTATTTATTAATTCGAAATCTAAATAGAAATAAAAGATAGATTAGAAGTCATCCCAGAAGATAATTCAGACATGCATATCTGTTCATGAAATAAACTCATATAAGCATTTGCTTTAATTATCCTTTTATATCAAACTCATTTTAGAACCTTATTTGATCAGACACTAATTTGGAATCACGCCATGGCTGCGAAGATCGCCCCACCAAAATACAGACAGTTCTCATTTATTTGTCAAAGTATTTTTTTTCACTTTGATTAGAGCCATTTATTACAAAAGCATCATCACATCATTCATATTCTAATCAAATAAGCATTTGAAACAATATATTCACCATGTTAATCTAAGGTCATCCTAACATATCATTCTAACCCAATTATTAGCTATTAAACTCATTTTAACTTAATTCTAACCAAATCGATTAGATTTAATCATTTAATCCAATTACTAAGCTAAGGTGATTAAACTTTATCAATCTAATTCATTTTAACTTACTAAAGTCTATTTAGTCAAGTTGGACTTAGATTGATTAACTAGATTTATTTTATATCTAAGATTCCTGTTAACTTAAGTCTATATTAACTTAATCTTAACCAGGTAGATTCATATTAATCAATCTAATTCATTTTAGTTCATTCAGATAAGTTGAACTTAGATTATTGACTAATTTCAATTTATATCTAACTCTATATTTAATCAAATTATTTATAAGTCTTTAAGTTCACAAAACTCATGCTTAATTATATTATTCAATAAACATAACACATTAATTATCATTTGTGTATTTCATTTTAGCTCAAAAAGATTCATTTTATGCTTAACTACAAACACTTAACTTAGTGAAACAAGTTTTCAACTTTGTTGCATACAAAATAGCTGAAAACAAGTAAAATTTAGGCCTTGATACTTTTTGAATTTATAAAAACTTAAAACGTAAAATTTGTAGATCTCTTTTTAATCTTTCCAACGCAATTTGATTCATCTCAATCCGAGGTCTGATGAAAAAGTTACAAGCAAAATATGAAACATCATCGTTGTAGGGAAATTCAAGATTAGAAGGTGAAATGCCCTGCTATACGGGTCGTTTCCAAGACCATTTCAACCCAGGGGTTTTACTAAAAAATGATCCGAAAGTGAAACACCTCTCCATATAGGCCGTTTCCAAGGTTGTTTGCTCCATACACACCCTCCCCTCCCTCTCCCTTAATATAGGTCATTTCAAGAGCTTTTAACTCAAAATCTTTACATATAAATTGAAACACCCCTCCATACAACTGTTTGACAGGGTGTTTGGAGTTTTTTGAACTCTTCGTATTTCAAACTCTATTTTTACATATTTTTCACATATCTTATTACATTCTAAGCTCCATACAAACATCACATTATATACTACATACATTTAGTAATTCAAAACATGTATGAACTCCACTTCTTAACATCAAACAACTTTCTATCCATTCAACACTTCAAACACCATTAATTCCTCCACCAAACCCCACAACTACTATCCGCCACCTTCCTCAACAACCCATCTCATACACCCATCATTAAATCAACACATACGAACATAAACAACAATTAAAACAAAGTAAATAACAATAAAAACATAGAAAAGCAAAACTTATCTCTTATTCTTCTTTCTTCTTCCTTTTCTTCTTCTTATGGGGCTACTCCTAACTTGAGTCCCTCTTCTCTTGTCTCATCTTCTACTTGATTTCTCTTTAATTCTTGTTGAATTTGATATTTTTGAGAGAAGAATTTGAAAGAGAGAAAGAAAAGGGAAAGAAGAAGGAGAGGAAGGAGAAGGCTATAGTTAGGAAGAAGAAGAAGAAGAAGAAGAAGAGAGAGAGAGAGAGAGAGAGAGAGAGAAGGCAGGAAGGAAAAAGAAAATAAAAGGATAAGGATAAAATTAAAATATTTTGAAATAAGGATACTAGGTTTAGAACTTTCATATCAATATATTTAGTTCTAGAAATATTTAGAGAATTGATTTCAGAATCAATATGTTAGAAATTAAGAAATTAAAATAAGAACTTAATTTAGAAATTTTGTTTAGACCAAAATTATATTTAATTTGAGTTCGGGTTTGAAAATTGATATATTTAGGCAAGCAGATGAACTCAAAATATACAGGGATTAAGGAATTGGAATTTAGGCTAATGTTTAAGGGTTTAGGAATCCACTTAACATTTTAATAACATGTTTAGGGGTTTAGGAATTGAAATCTCAAATTTCAACTTAATTAATTATCAATTTAAATATATCAACTTGCCTAATTATTTCCTATAATTCATTTGATTCATTTAATCTATCTAAACTTAATTTCTAACTATGGTGAAGGTTTGGAGTATTTCAATCATTGCATTAGCTGGTTTTTTTTTCCTAATATTCTACCTTTATTGTGTTTAATATTTTAAAAGGTAGTGTGGTAACCATAGGTCAATTTTATTAATGTAATATAAAAATAAGATTTATAGTAGGGATGCATGGTGGATTGAACATTGGCAAGCTGAACTTTCTTTTATTTTGCCCTTATTGGAAAAACCATCTTAAAGCTACAATTATAATACACGTTATGAAACACTTTATATATCGGAGTTGTCATGTAATAGTAATATAGTGAAATATGATATTTAAATTTCATTCCTCGTGATATAAATTGATTTTTTTTTTTTTTTTGTGAGCCACAAAGACTATTACAACGCAGTCATATAGGGTCAGTACAACACTAATATGGGGAACCAAACTTGATACTCTAAGGACGAGGATCTACATCGGATATCACTAGGTTATAAGACCATTGATTATAAATTAAATTTTTTAAATAAGTGTATGCTGAATATGGTCATTAAATGACTAGCTATTTTTGGACAGTAAATTACAAGCTATTTTAAGGTTACCATAAGAAATTGTTTATTATATTTAGGATTTAGTAGGTCAAATTCACAAGACATTAAATTTTCCCTTTTTATTTTTAAGTTAAGGAAGATGGATTTTCACTGAATATGAAAATAATATATCGATTTTCTCAATCCATCCAAATAGACTTATAGAAAAAGGGATAGAACTTTCAAAACTCAATCAAAGAAATCAATACTTCCTTAGGAAATCATGCTGTGCCCCCAGGGATAAAATAATTTCTCTCATACGAGCCGATTTCACCCTACTAGTAAAGTACAAAAGATCCCATTTAAGAAATAACATATTCTATGTGGAGGATGACAATAAAAAGAAAATAAAAATAATAACGTAAAATTAAAATTAAAGTCAAACTGCTCATTTAAAAAACTATTGATGATAAGTATCTCCATCACCACAAGCTCTTCATATTTATTAAATTCATCGAACTAGATAAATCACAGTAGCATGCCATAAACCAATGATGGTGGAAATGATGCGGAAAAAAGATAAAGTGAGAATTTGTATTTAATAAATATATATATATATATATATATATGAAAGTGTCTCAAGTATAGGACAATTTATCATTGAGTTGTAATTAGCACGGAGTACATGTTATTGGATGTATTGGATTATATAAAATATGCACGCTCGTGTTCCTGCTCGTCCATACAATTGGAAGTGGAAGGCTGGTTCTGAATTTCAGATTTAGACATGTACCAAGGGAAGATCTACAAGTGCAAGATCAGTCAAGCGATAATCAGCAAATAATAATTATGGTTACATTGACTCTTCAGAACGAATAAGCCAATTAATCTCTTACATTCACAAACATCTCAGCGACAATGCAATTTTGCTGTCATGTGCTCATTGATTGAGCCATCAATTTTGGTGTCCATGGGAGACCCCTTTATCATTTGGCTTTCTCTATTATTCTTTGTGGGGTCCTTTTCACATGAATTTTTTGGTCTAGATTGGCACCCAATTGAAAATGGTTTGTTTGCATCAAGAGAGGTAATAATCCAAAAACCAAATCAACCTCATTGAAATGGTAAAAGTAGAACATAGGCTGTTTCGGTAATGTTATGCCCTCATCATTAATTTTAATAGAACCGATCTTATTACTATTTAATTATTTACATGATATCTAATTGTGATCGAATTATTAAAATAGTTAATATTTCAATTATTATATTTATTTTAACGATTAAATTTAAAAATCTCAAAATGAATGTTAATATGACATATAGAGCATCGATCAAAATTAATTAAAATTTTATATTTATAAGCACTATAACTATTTGATCATCATTTATATTATAAAAATTATATCACACTAAACTCAAACTCGTTAATTAGATGACATAATTAAATAGGTTGAATTGAGTAACAAGAAATTGGAAAGACCTCATATTTTGATATTATTATCTTGTAACCATTATAACTATCTAATCTGAAGAATTAAACTTAAGGAAACGACACAAACTATTATATTTATTATATAATATTTAAATTCGGGTATAATATAACTCAAATCAACCAAACAAGTTACGCTACTCAATAATTGGAGAATGCTCGTTACATAATTTCGTGAGAATTATGAATGATTAAACTTAGTCTGAACCCGGTTTATTTAGTGAGGAAACAAACAAATGATCCCATTTAAGTCATAAGAAACTTGGTGGTCCCATTATAATTGTTGGTGGAAAATTTTTTTACCTAAATTTGCATTTTCTGGTGGATTTGGAATATTTGTCATACCACATGTCGGATTTGAAGTATATATGAGGAATAGGTGAAAAGTAATAGAGAAAACTGAGAATAGTGATAAGTCAAAATATAAATGTCTAAGGAATATATACTTTATTTTTCAATTTGATTCTAGAGAGGAAAAAGAAAAAAGAAAAAAAAAAGTAAATTTATTCCTTCTTTTGTTTTGATTATATATAATATATATACACGTTATAAAGGGAAAAAAAAAAAAAGAATTGGATTCGATCCACTCAACGTTCGAAGATTGATTGGACATGGAAATTGCTGGCAGTAACCCAACACTCCATTTGGAAATGGAATTAATTCTTAGCACACATCTTATAAATGAAAGCACTGTGTCAATTAAAAAGAA
The DNA here is from genome assembly GCA_024138025.1 of Combretum micranthum. NCBI lineage: Eukaryota > Viridiplantae > Streptophyta > Magnoliopsida > Myrtales > Combretaceae > Combretum > Combretum micranthum. Next base: position 493,936 of record JAMXBD010000498.1, on the reverse strand, counting down.
AAATGATGTCAAGAATCTTTAAACAATTGAATTTGAAGCCCATAAAATTCTCATTCTTTTATGCTTTTACAGGACTAAATTCTCTTTCCATGTTCAATTTTTAAATTGAGAATATACTATGACTTGACATCATCAAGCTCCTTGTAACTGGTTGGTAGAGCTAGGAATCAAGTTCAATAAAAGTGGTCATATTCTTCCAGTTATTTTTTTTCCCTTTGTTTTAAGAAATTACCCTGCGATAAGTTGGAGAGGTGACCCAATGCAAGTTTAATTTCTTTTTATCCACCACTGAAGCGAAAAAAGGGAAAAAGAAAAATCTACCTCTTTCTTTATTACTATAAATTTATAGATCTATCATTATTGATTATTAAGTAAAATATCGTTAAATGTATGTGCTACTTTCCTATGATTTTTATCATTGTGCCGCAAGTTCACTATTATAGATTTGGATAAATCATGGGTAAAGGTAGCCGGTGTTGAAGAATGATTCCAAGATTACCCAATCGTTAAATTTTAATTTGATTTGATCTTTAATTAGTTTGGTACTATTCTATAGTTTATATATTATAGGCTAAAATATATGTTTTGAGTTTATTCCATACTATGTATTTTGCTCATATAAAGGCCGCAAGTTCCCTGTTTCCAAACATAAGTATAATAAAAAAAATTCCATTATTCTTTTATGTTTTTTTTTAACTCACCATTTAAAAAAAAAAAGAAAAAAAGCCAACATTTCATCAAATCTTCAAGGGTCTTGAGATATTAAGATGAAGTCTTATTTAAAAACCTTGAGTTTGTGGGAGGTTGTGGAGAATGATTTTGATCCTACTCCTCTTCCACAAAATCCAACGTTAGCACAACTCCAAAAAACATGAAGAAGAATTGGCAAAGAAACTAAAAGCTCTCACTTGTGTATATTCAGCTATGTTAGAGGAGATTTTCACAAGTGTAATGGCATGTGAATCACCAAAAGAAGCATGGGATAAGCTTAAAGAAGAATTTGAAGGCAATACTTAAACAAAATTGATGCAAATCTTGAATCTCAAAAGAGATTTTGAGATAAAAAAAAAAAAAATGAAAGAATCTAAAAGTGTTAAGGAATATGGTAGGAAGCTTATGTCCCTTGTTAATCAAATAAGATTGCTTGGTGAAGAATTTTCAAACTAAAAAATAGTGGAAAAGCTTCTTCTGAGTCTACCTGAAAGGTATAAGCAAAAATTTTTTCAGTTGAGATTTCTAAAGATCTATCAAAAATAACTTTCGCAGAATTGATTCATGCTCTTCAAGCGGTGGATCAAAGAAAAATAATGAGGCAGGAAGGAACCAAACAAATAGTTGAAGGAGTTTATCTAGCTAAGACTTCATTTTTAAAAAAAAAGAAATAATACCTTAATACAACCATTGTAAGAAGCCTAGTCATGAAGAGAAAGATTGTTGGCACAAAAGAAAACCTCAATATTTCAAGTACCAAAGGTTTGGGCATCTACAAAAAGGTTGCAAAGTAAAAAATGAAGAACAAGCAAATATGGTGGAAATGGTTGAAGAAAAACTCTATTTTGGATTAGATGGTAAGAAGTGCACCAAGAGATTTTGGAGAGAAGTACTCCAATTGAAGGTTGATGAAAAAGTGCATCAACAAGATGATGAGAAATGCATCATATAATGAAGAAAAATGCTTTCACATATTAAAATATGGAGAGATGTGCTCCATGAAGATTTCAGCTTTGTAACTTTTGAATCAATGGGGCATATTGAAGAATGATTCAAAGATTGCCTAGTCATTAAATTTCAATTTGACATGATTTTTAGTTTAGTTTTGATTTAATTCTTTAGTTCATATATTATAGGCCAAAACATCAATGTTAAGTTTATTTTATGCTTTGTATTCTACCTATATAAAAGTAGTAAGTTCCTTGTTTTCAAGCATAAGTATAATAAAAAAAATTTCGCCGTTCCTTCATGGTTTTGCTTTAACTCATCAAAAAATAAAAAATAAAAAACCAACAGCTGGATTGATATTGTCTTGACCAATAGTGTTTTTTTTTTTTTCTTTTTTTACTGTTATTCTCTATGTAGGAATACTGCATCTTCTATGTCTGATTTACTATACTTAGAAGTACGCTAAGTATTACTCTTTCTTTCTCTCTAGAAAAAACATCTGTCATAGCCCAATATCGGGGTCTTCCATGGATCTTTTTCATAGCTTAGAGATTACATACCATTGCTTTCTATAACATTCTCCATTTCTTCCTATTATTCTTTCCACCGTATAGCCTCTATCATAAGTCTATTACTACCTAGTTGTTTTATGTTTGTTGCTATTTTTTTTCTATTTTTGTTGCATCCCCTACGTAGCATTGAAGTATCTCTTTCCAATTTAAGTAAGTTCCTTTTCTATATAAATGACTTAGTAGATTTATTGAAGAGATTTAACTGTGCTTTATTAGATTAAGTTTTGAAACCTCCAATAGGTATCAAATACAACTAGAGTTTATTTGAAATTCCAAAAAGTAAAAAAAAAAAAAAATGCAATTGTAAATATTATCACAATCTTAAACAATTGCAATACTAGTGGCTTGTGGCAGTGAATGATGATGATGACCATGGCCAATGACTACTTGGTGGTGTGCATAGCAACGAAGGAAAATTTTATTAGAAAATTAGAATTTTTTTTTGCCAATAAATATTACTTCGATTCATTATGAAAACATTAAATTAATTGAATTAATCGATATAAGAAGACTTATAAATGAAGGGATAGGAGTCTAGAGGATGGTATGGTTAAACTATTTTACCAAGAGGATAAAATGGCTTCTTTCATATCGAATAAGAAGGAAAAAAAACCATCAAATTGGAAAAATCTCATAAAACAAGTGCCATATCCTATGTAAAGGTTGACAATAAAAAGAAAAGCAAAAATTAACAAAAATATATATATTAAAAAAATTACTCAAAAAAACTATTGATAAACTAATATTTCAATTACCACGAACTCATGAACTCTTCATATTTACTAAATTTGTTGATGTAGACATATTGCAATGGATTATACTGGATCAATAGTGGTGCAAATGATAGGAAAAAGTTAGATTTGAGGGGAGAAAAACAAAGTAGAGACTAGAGATACGTGAATATTGAAATCAATAACGATAGACCTTCAATTTTATGATGGATATTCAAAAGGAGAGGTGATCACCCCTCAACGATTGAGATTGCTATTCCATAACTAAGATCATCCCTTTACAACTAGGGTTTGCTAAAGAGAGGCAACCTATGGCTTGTTACTTGAAGCTGCTAATAATCATAAGATTTAAGGGTTTGATTATATCATATATTGAAATAGTCTAAAAAGTGTTCCTTGCAAAATAGATACACCCTCAACTTTTTATCTTTATTAAAGAGAGGGAGAGAGATGGGGGAAGAACAAATTGGACAACTATAAACTTGTAATTGTATTTTCCTTTCAATAATCAAGGAAAATTCTATAGTCCCGCCATTAACTATTAAATAGCTCACATCATACCTAATCGTGATTGAATAACTAAAATAGTTAATATTCTAATTAATATATTTATTTTTAACTATTAGATGTGACGGGACCATAGAAGCTCTCGAACAGTCAAAATGGTATTGGAAAAAATTACACAAGAAGATATTAGCATATGGGGCTAGGTTTAAATACAAGATTACAAATAAGAAATTCATTTTTAAAAAATTATATAATGTACTGATATGGCTTGTTTAGGTGAGATAGTGCCAACGTCCATTTATAATACTCAAAATAGTGTCTTGGTTCTTTATTTGCACTATTTTATAAAACATTGATTTTATTTTAATCACTTAAATCGTCAATCCATATTTTAATTTACCTTTAAACATTAATCTTCTCCAATGCAATTTTCCCAAATGATATAAGAATTTGTAACTAGTTATATTCAGATTAATTTCCTCTTTCATTTATTTTTAAATTTTGTTTTCTTTATTTCTACATGATTGACATGTTATACTTAAAATATTGTACACAATTCTACAAAATATTTAATTGAAAATAAAAAAGAAAATGAATACACATTTTGTTCTTAACGGTTGCCTATTTTCGTACCATAGTACTCAACCCTTTTTATTTATTTATTTTTCTATTGGATTAATGTTTTTACTCTTACAAAATAGGCTATTGATTGAACCTATTAAGTTGTCTAGGGTATATATAACATGTGTTGGTTTTAAATTGGTCCATAATAATTAATTTAACAAAATGATAACATTGGATAATTTATTTACCTAATATGATAAAAAATCAGATTAAATACATTCGATAATATAATATAATAAAAATCAATATAAAACAAATTATAAATAAAATTAAGAAAAATAGGTTAAGGACTCAAGCGCAAGGAAAAAAAATAATAAATAAATAAACATTGATAACTGAAATTACATACTTTTAGTTTTCCATATAAAAACAACATATTCGTATCATAGGCATTATCTGTGGGTAAGTGCTTGTATGAATTAGACCAACGTCTTCGAGTTCTACTTAAGATGTTTTCTCAATGGCATTGGGAGGGCACACAAGCTTCAAGTAGGGAAATGTTTGAACTATTTGTGAAGTTATCAAGGAGGAGAGATAAAATCTTCTTACTTTTTTATATGAAACTTAGTACGCTTTTACTTTGTTATAATAACAATTTTTTTATAGTTACATTTTTATAAAAAATTATTAAGATATTTAGTTGACTGTAATAGCAATTTATTGATAAAATTGATTTTTTTCATAAATTACTTTCATTTTGATAAAAAAATTAATAAATAAAAACCATGTTATAACATTATTTTATTTTTTTCAATAATATAATTATATTATAATTTTATTCATTTAGCAAATGAAACTAGTAGGTTATATGTATTAATTAAATCTAACGGCATGGACATAAAAGTTCAATTTTCTATAGGCTTTCACTACCAGGTGAAGCATTATGATAGATTTCAGCCAAAAAAAACAAGCATTATGATAGATTGAAACCCGTACGGATTACTCATACTCAATTTTGAAATGAAAATGACAATTTGATTATGACGCTAATTTATGCTTTCCTATAGGAGCAACCGGACAAGTGCATATTAAATACAAAATTATTTATATTAAACTCTTCTTAGAAATGCATCACCTTTTTTTTTGTTTTTTATTTATTTTAATAACATAAAAAAATATCAATATTTTTTTTTATACTTTATAGATGAACATTTCGATAATTGAGTTTTTAGCCCAATTTAATGTCATGAGTCATTCTTCAGTCTTTAAGCTAGTGATATAGCTTAGAAGATTAGTGGTCCGTTCACTTCGTTAAATGGAATAATGGGGAATGAAATTTCAATTTAAAGGGAATGTAATAGAGTTGTAATAGCAATTACAATGCTCAATTTGTAAGTAAAACAAATAATTATTAGAGTAAAAAGTAAAATATTTATAATGTCTAGAGAGAAGATAATTGTATAGGTATTATTTTCAAAACAGAGATATTTATAATAAAGTTGAAAAATAACTCATTGAATGGCAATTCATGGGATGGAGACATGAATTGCGATTCATCATTAGCAATTCATTATGAATTGTCATTCGTTTCAAGTGAACACCGTAATATCAATTTTACGTCGAACGATGAACGAATGAATAGCCATTCATGTCAAGTGAACAGATTATAAGTTAAAAAAGAGATGTCGTAAGGAGATTTAATTTGGTAGGCTCGAAATAAAGGTTGCTGGACTGATTTATTTCTCTCTTGACCTTATTTGGTTTTCTTGCACATAAAAAATAGACTCCAAAAGTATTTTTATGGGCCAATTTGGGTTTTGTTTGACTAAAATAAAGCACTCTTACATTATAGCTAGCGTATTGCTTATATGGACTACAATAAGCTTTAAACCCTTTTATATTATAAAAACCTTAAGCTCTATTTGAGCCCATTTGCAAGCCTAGCCTACTACTAAAAAAAGAAAACTTCAATTTCTATTGTTAGATCCTTAGGAATGATACAATGGTTAGCATCGATCAACTTCTAACATGTATACAAAAGAGGCTTCTCTCCTCATCTGGGGATATTTTGCGTATTATTAAAGTTGAGAGCAACATGAAAACTCTATTGAAACATCTCTAAGAAAGATCAAATCTTTGTTTAGCGAAGAATGAGTCAAGAACGATCGAGTCTACTTTATTTGATCTCCTACCACACTCGTGCACTTGAGAAATCAAGTTTGTTAGTTCCTCCTCCCATGCCTTTCTCTACGACATCTCTACACGTGTTATCATTGCAAGACTTCTCTCAACTTGATCAGTATGCATGTTGTACATGATCAACTAACTATAATAATTCCACCATACATACTTTATATAGACAAACTAGCTAAACAATGTCTAAATTATTGAAAAGAATTGTTATCTATGCTTTATTCACAAATTAAATGTTCAAAAACACTTAAGGAAGTACCACTTTGGCGTTAGTAAATCATATGATAAAAAACTTTTATATAAAGTGAGTGTATATCAATTGATCAAAATAATAATTAAATAATAGGTTGCCCATTTATGTTAATAAGTTGTGTTTTGTATATAAAATTAAATGATTAGTATAAGAAGCTAAGCTCACAATTAGACTTATTTGATAAACAAGTTTCTTAATTCAAATATGTTATTTAGTTTTATTAAGTGGATATGTATCAATTCGCTTATCAACCAGTTCATTGATCAGAAAATACAAATGAACAAAAATGAAAATCCTAACTTTCTTTTGAACTCCTTTAAATGAGAGAGAGGAAGTGCTAGTGAGTAAGGAAAGGGAGTGTGTAAAAGTAAATGGTCTAATAGCTAATCTCATAATAAATCGAATGATTAGTAATAGGTATCATGCTTATTGAATCTTTTTTCTATAACAAAAGAGTTGCTAGGCTTATAAATCCTAGACAAAACTTATAGTTTTTCACTAAATGAGTATTTAAATTAAACTAGTTGGTAAATGTAAATGCAACTATAAATATAAAAGGGCAAAAATACAGGAGATGTTTAGCCTTATATTTATATTGATAATGTATGCTGTTTTGACAATCGATAGTATCATAAAATATCAATGCTATTACAGAAAGTATTGAGAGTTCTTTTTATATTGATCTATATTTCCATCATGGCATTCTTAATACTATAGTTAAAGCTGAGTGTGCGTATGGACGAGTTTGTACTATGGGCTAAAATAGACAAAAGATTTAGCCATTGTCTCTTAATTTTTTGCTTTATTACTTTTTATATGATTGAAAAAACAACAAAAATATTTCAAAATATTTTATATGTACGTATAGTTGAAGACGAATTCATAACCCATCAAACAAAATGCCATGAAATAGAATGACACAATAGGTGTTGATGAAATCACAAATAATGTTAGTCCCACAACTCACTTTTTCTTTGAATAACAAATTAGTAACTATGGACTTCTTAATTTTCCATTAATTTGTGCATTGGTTATTAACTGAAGTCAAGATAAATGATTCTTCAGTCTTGTCACGTTTACATAAGCGACATACTTTTCTAAGCAACTTAATTTTGTAGCTAAAAAACAGGGCTATCATCCAAATTATTAAGTATAGGTAAGACTTACATATTACTAATGTAAAAGGTAACATTAAAAATGTCATATACACGGTGGTTAAGTGTTTCATGAGGACTTTGAAGCATGAAAGAACTAGAAAAAGGGGGCAATCTAAAGGTTTTTTTTTCTCTATACAATTTTGATTTAATTAACATGTTTCTATAAAATAAGATATGAGGAAATATGTAAATTTAGTACTTAAACTTTGAAATAGTTAATTAAAGAGTTAGAAAAGGGAAATCTAAAGGTTTTTTTTTTTTTCTAATACTGTTTTGTTCTAACTAACATTTTTCTATAAATAAGATATAAGGAAAAATGCCATGTTTTGGTAACTCAATTTATATAAATATTCAATTTGGTATCTAAACATTAAAATAGTTAATTAAATACCCAACCAAATTTTTCGTGACTATTTTTACCATCAGAGAAAATGTTTGATTATGCATTAAATTAACCGCTTCAAAGTTTAGGTACCAAAATGAATTTTTGTACAAAATTCAGGTATTAAATTTGGCATTTACCCAAGATATAAATAACATAGAAGTATATAATAGGGTAATTAGACAAATTTACATGGAAGGACGGCAAAAAAACAATAAAAAAAAAAAACCAATCAAATAACCAACCCTTCTTGTCGTAATTTAGGGATAATAGTAGAACTTTAGGCCCCCCACCAATTCCATTGGATGATGGTGATACTAGGATTTTTCTACAATAGAATGATGAGAGGGGAAAAGGTTATATTTCAAAATTGACAAAAGTTAATTTCAAAGTGGTTTTCATCTAGGAAACTTTGAGAGCATGCAATACATGCGCAATAGAAAAGTGATTGTGGTAAAATGCTTTTCCCTCTTCAATCCCATCATGGAAGGCAGACACTTGGAGTTGGGAGTCATCAGGGTGGTGAAGTCAATGTCCCACACAAAACACATAATCACACATATACACATTTCACATAGTATTTTATTTTTTATGATGATTGCTTTTGAGAAGAAAAAAAAAATTAAAAGACTTTCTTTTTCTCAGTGGTGTCACTTGCATTTGCACATATGCTCATGCCTAAAATTCCTAAAACCACCAATACCCTTGTCATTCTTTTAAATCGCTCAAGAAGAAATAATAACAATAATAACAATAATATATGAAAAATAAATAAATAAATAAATAAAAGAATCCTCAATCCCTTCGCTTTCATTTTCACACTCATCAATCAATCCCCTGCCCCACCACCCCTTAAAAAAATTCAACATTGAAGACTAGTAGGGAGTGGAAAAGCCAAACAAACATTGAGTCTTCACCCAAAGAATAATTGCCTACACATGGTGTACCATGCATCAAGTATCATCAACCATTAGATCTTCAGAATTCTTTCAAAAAAGAGAAGTTTTGACTAAATTGTCTATTTTTCGTATATATTTGTATCAGATTTATATTTATATTTAGTCTATATGATATGTATAAAAATAATTAAATCTCTATTTTTTTTTTTCATTTCTTTCTTGACAAACGATTTAATTGAAAGAAATACCAAACATATGTCAAATAGACAAGAAAATGACAAAACACATAAGACCTAAAGGTGAAATTGTCAATTAAAGATCTTAAAGTACATTTTTAAAGATTAAAGAGTCTAAACACATAAGATCCAAGATATATTACACGTGTTCTAATGCAAGAATTTACAAAATATATATACAACAAAATTTTGTAAAATTTACATGAAAATTTTTTGAAAAAAAAAATATCTAATATGTCTCTTTTTATTTTTTAAGAGCACCTTCACTACAAGATCGTTGAGACAGGTTTCTATATCAAGAATCTTACTTTAAAAGCATCATCATTACAAAAATATGTCATCCATTATTTTTATTTATGCATTTATTTATTTATTTATTGTACTAAGAAAATAACAATGAAGTGGTGAATGACTGAGGAAAGAAAAAAAATATATCATTAAAATATTGATAAAACACGTTGAGATTCTTATAGATGTGTTAAGGACCTTATAGAAGTCCTATGACAAGTAGATGGTGTAACATTTAATCTTGCCCTCCAACCAAAAGAAAATCAAGCTCTAGATCCGATGAATCACAGAGAAGGTACACCATACACCAAAATATAGAAGAAGTTTTCCTTTAGATAGAGAATGTTGCACAACAGAACAAAACAGAGCAAATAAGCAACTCTCCCTTGCTCTCTTTCCTTTCCCTCATCAAGCCTTGTTTTTCACTCATATCTCTCTCTCTCTTCTTTTTCCGCCTCCTCCTCCTTCTTCCTTTTCCTCCTTCCTTTTTCTTCCTTCTCTCCATTAAAAAACCACACACAAAGTCACTCCTCTTATTATTGGTCAAGAAATGGAAAACAACACCATAAGACCACAACAAGACAGAGAGAACCCATCTTCCTTAAACTCACCAAACACCAATGGCAAGACCAACATGAGCAACAACATGAACATCAACAGCAACAACAATAGCAACACCTACAATGGAGCCGTGGAGCTTGGAACAACACCATTAACACCAAGGTCAATCTCGTCTAGATCCGAAACCAATCCTTACCCAACAACCTTTGTCCAAGCAGACACAACAAACTTCAAACAAGTTGTCCAAATGCTAACAGGATCATCAGAGACAGTTAAACAGGCAGCATCAGCCACCACTTCAAAAGCGAACCAAACACAAGATCATCAACCGGCTATGTCTATCCCTAAGGCTTCTTCTTCTTCTCCTTCTTCTTCGATTCCTCCTAAGAAACAAGGGTTCAAACTATATGAGAGGAGAAACAACAGCCAACTCAAGAACAGCCTCATCATCAACACTTTGGTTCCTGGTTTTGCACAAAACTCGGGTTTCTCCCCTAGGAAACCTGAGATCTTGTCTCCAAGCATGCTTGACTTCCCTAAGCTTGCACTTAGTCCTGTTACACCATTGAACAATGAAGACCCTTTTGATAAGTCTTCTTCACCTTCGCTTGGAAGCTCATCCGAAGAAGACAGAGCCATAGCTGAGAAGGGTTTTTACTTGCATCCTTCACCTATGTCCACTCCTAGAGGCGTTGAACCCCAGCTCTTGCCTTTGTTCCCCGTTACTTCACCCCGTGTCTCCGGTGCTTCGTCGTGAAGAGAGGTCATGTATGTATAATTCTATTGACCTATTGAGATATCATAGTAGCTCCTAATTGTACAATTTGATCTCTTTTCGACTTCTAATCTATGCAAGAAAAAGAAATTTATCCCCCTTTATGGTCCATCTTATTCCACTACAATTACATGGAAAATTACGTAAAATGTCTTACCGTTAGATCAGTAGGTTAATCTATGGTCCAATCGGCTTGATTGTCAGCCGGACAGCTGATTCCAGTAGTCGGATGAGTAATTAGACGGTCTAATCTAGTCGAGTAGAAGCCCCCAGATTGGTTTCTACACAATCTTTTCTTTTGGGGTTAAGGAGGAGTTTGATTGTATTTGGACGGGCTATTTCCGGGTACATAAATCAGTTTACCTTGGTTTTTTTTTTTTTTTTTTTTTTTTTTTTACTATTACTCGTGATTGATTGATATCAAATTCCATTTTACAAGGGAAAAAAAAACAAAAAAAAAAAAAAAAAACAGAAAAAATCTTCTTAATACTGTTTCATGGTCATAGTAGAATTGTCCTGTAAAAGTTTCCTATAGTTTGAACATGGATGGTCGGAGTCTGACTTTAGCCAGATAAGGCAAGTTAGATTTAAATCTTCTGCAACAACAAGTTTAAGGAATGCAAAGTAAAAAATCAAAATTTTACTGCTATAATTGTTGTCTCTTCTGTCTTTTCTCTTTCTTCATGAGAATCACATTCAAAGCTGTTGTCATCTGTATTAGATTGACCTTAAAAAAAATATATAGTTGGAAGAATGTATGAGTTGTCAGACAGGACTTTCTGATAAAGCAATGGATGATTGAAAAACAAGGGAAGTCTTCTTCTCATCTTGTGATGCATTTACTTTCTCTCTCTCTCTCTCTTTCTCTTTCTTTCTCAGCAGATTCCCAGTAACAAGAAAACAAGTGGACCTAAGTCACATAACCTCATACATAGCTTTTTAATACTTTACTGAAAGTCAAATTTGTTAATTAAAAGGAGACACTTACTGGGACCATAAAATTTTTCATGGTCCACATCGAACCCCATCTGAGCAAGGTATCCATCGTTCCATGCTCTGTTATGGTCTATACAAACTGGATCTATAATAGAATTTGTCGTTAGGAACTAGGGAGAACAATTTTTTCTTTTTCTATTTTTTTTTTTGGGTAAATGCACCTGGTGGGATGATAATGCGCATGTGATATGTGGAAATTGCACAAGTGGTCCTGGAAATTAATTGAGTCAATATTATTTCCTGATCCATGGTATATAGGGAATTCATTAGGGATTGCTTTCCATGGACAAATGGCCCCACTACAAAGGTTTAGACCAAGAGCAAAAACCTAGCCAGCATCTTGGGGTGTCGTCTTTAATTGTCCCATCTGCAATGTCATGTGACACTCATCAAGGATCTTTCTTTTTCTCTTTTTTCAAATTTTCGAAGCTTGTTAAGCATTGAGCGGTGTAGATTCAATATGCTAGTTGATTATAGCAATTGCCCTTTTGTACGAGAAATGGGGTCCTTCTAGTTTTTACCACGATGCTTTCAGAAGATTGTAAATTAACCATCATGATTCGATTTGGTTCGGTTTAATTGGTAAGATGAAACCAAACCATATTTAAAGACCGTTGAATTCAAAATCCTAGCAAAATGAACCATTTTAATAGTTGGAGGTTTTGAATCATGCCGCTCCAAATACAATATGCTTCGATGCCGTTTAGTTAGGACGGAATAAATGAATTATAACCATAGATATATGTCTGACAAAAACAAAAGTATCATAGAAAGTAGTTCCCTTCAAACAAATAAGAGTGAAGTCGGTGAAGAAATTGAAATAAAGAATGAAAGTTTAATCTAATATGAAATTGGCCTATGAGGGTAAGCGTTAATAAACAAGAGACTGAAGATCAACATCTTAGGATTAAGGTTAGTAAGACTAAGGTTGGGTTTCTTTGTTTTGAATGCTATCATAAGTTTGTTAAGTTGGGCTTATTTGTTAGAATACAAAATTAAAATAAATCATTTTTTTTTACTTTATTTTTTAATTTGTTTTTAAAAGTAAATAGCAAGATCAAACCAAACGATTAATTGTTTAGATTAAACCAAATCAAACCATACTCTAATCTAATATATATATATATTATATATATAAACCATATTTTGCTATGAGAATAAGGGTATGTACATATGTGTCTTTCCTCTCTTATATTCAACATCAACCCGGAAGCTCTTTATGCACCACAAATCATGCTCATTGCGTGAATGTTGGTGGAACTGAGAAAGTGGCAGCACAATCACAAACGTAATAGGAAGACCCCCCACATTTGACTGCAGAAACTTGCAGAGGAAGATCAACTTATTCTAGTTTTACAGAAAGTATGACAACTACTTTTTAACTAAAATGCTTTTATATGCAGTTTTTTAGGAAAGTCTACTTGACTCTCTTTACCCGGATATGAAGCTTTCTTCCATTTACCTGCATGTGGTCAATAGTTTCTTGTACTTAAGCTTCAAGAATGTCTGAAGTTGGTTAAGAAAAACTATCTGGAAAATAATGTTTCAACAACCATATCCCTTGTGTTGAATAACAGCAATTTGGTTGTGAAAATGGTGCTGAGGTAATTAGACAATTCAACATCCGCTTACGTGATTTGCAATCTTATAACAAAAGAAAAAACTACAAAGGAGGGATCATCAATGTTTGAAATCGTGTTTGAATTGAGAACCAGACTTTTAAATGGTTTAAATAAATGATAAATGCTACCAAGTGATTCATATAAATAGAGGATCTTGTGACGAAACCACTCGTCTTGAATAGTTTAAGCAAATGGAGAATTCATTATTCAAAGTAGTTCAAACAAATAAAAGAGTCAAATTAAGTTAATAGGAAACTTTTATAGGCTGTTTGAAATATTTACTACTTTTTTACTTCGTTAATAATTCCATTAACAACCTTATTCCTTACAAAAATTATTACAATATTTAATTGACTCTATTACAAAAAACGTTTAATAACACCTATGTATAGTAATACAATATTGAAAAGATATTTCTTCCTAAAATGCCCTCATTTAAATAAAAATTTAACAAATAAAACTTCTATTATCATTCTATCACATTTCTTAGTAAGGACAATTCTGTTATAACCTAATTAATTAAGTAAAATGAATGAGCAATTAATATAATGTTGATTTTCTATTTTAACTATTGTAAAGTTCAATTCCTATTTTAACACTACTCATTTTATTTTAACAACTTGAAAGTTCGATCTCTAATTACTTAACCTTAAACGTTGATTGTATAAATTCTTTCATAACAAAATTTAACAAAAGTAATAACACAATTTAAATTTAAACACCATCTTAACTTAATAAACGTCACCACTGCAAGCTTAATATGATCTCCATGACTATGGAAAAGGGAAACTTGTCCTTGATGACAAAATGGAAAAATAGAAGAGACTGGATGAATCAAAATAATTAAAGTGCAATTTTCACTTGACCCTTTTCTTTTTCTTCAAGACTGTTTCCATCACCATCCACCCTCAACAATGGGACCACGTAAATGGGACAAACCGAGTCAACAAGTTTGAAGAACTACCTTGCACTAACTTTCAATGCACTGTTGAACTGTTACACATGGGGAATACCCTCTTTAAGTAATGCTTTGGTTGAGTCAAACAAGTTGGGTCATGAATATAACAAGGTTGGCATCTAATAAATACTAACAAGACCTTCATCATCAATATCTGCCAATTTATGGTTGGTTAAAATTTGATCAACATTCAAGCTGACTGATACATCCTAGTCAACAAAATCACTCCACGTACAACGTGCGTTTAATGCCGCCAACATTTTTTGAATGGGATCTCATGTAAATTGAGACTAAAAGTATGAAACCAAAACTAGATATGTTGATTGTAAAAACAAAACAATGATATAAAAGTTGCAATAATTGGACTTTTTCAGCTTTTGGCCCCCATCTTACCACTTGTCAATTAAGATAACCACAAGGAGTCAATCCAAGAGGGGACCCTTGCCTGCAAAACTCGGAAATTTAACAGGCAAAAAATAGATACGACTTAGTCGTCGCACACGATTTTAACGGTAAAATTTTTGCACCTGGACAATTTCCAGCATCTCTTGTGATATAGTTACATGAACGTACCTCTACATACATAGATATATATATTTATTAATCCTACCTGGCTTTCAGACTTCTAAGAATGAGTTTATGGTCTTGAAACCATGATTCTCTGGAAGAGGTCCGTTCCCTGGGCGTAATGAAATTTTGACATCCAAACCTGCAAAATCCATGAAACATAGACATACTCTCATTCTTTTTGAACATGACTTGTGCCATGTATCATGTTCGAATAAGGCCCTTGTGCGCAAGATGGAAGAAACTCCAAGTTTTTCAACAGTCTAAAGGACTTGATTAAACATGTGAGAAGGGTTAGGACTAAGTTTGCGCTTATCCCAAAATCAAACTGTCTCTTACCCTCACCAATTTTGATGAGGAAGGAATTATTTGGTAGTTCATGATTAGAAAGGAAAGTTAATAAAACCAAGGACAAAAAATGGAAATAAAACAAAGCTATAAAGAGAAGACAACAGAAACTAACTTTGAAGTACATTTTCTAACTACAAGTCGTAACATGTGTAGTACATTTCCTATCACACTGACTAAATTTGTTTATCTTCCATTGTTTGGTCCAAACTAGATTAAATGGTAAAGCTTGATCCTCCCACTAATTAAGTAGAATAATAATTTTTACTCCAGGCTTCAGCAATTTATCTGTACTATATTTGGAATCTGTATATTTTAAGTTTTCATCGAAGAATTAGCCAAAGTACAAAGGTTTTCTTTTAAAGTGTTTTTTCCTTTTTTTTTTTCTTTCTTAATGGTTATATTTATCTTATACATAATATATATTCTAACATGCTCTCGTGTAATTCACTTTCATAAATCAATATTCTTCTACAGCACCTATAAGCTGTCATTTCCAAATCCCAAAAACAGTTCACTTGATGAAAATCTGGTCAGCCTTCCTGTCATGTATCCATAGCACTGATATTATTCCGAATTCCTCCTTTAGTTTTTTGTTTGAGACCAAAATTAATCTTCACTCCTTTTAAACTCTCATCATCCAATTTATATATATGAAGATGAGAGTAGTTCTTTCTTTCTAAATTCATTGTGGTTCACCTAACGCTTTGAAGAAAAAATGCTTGTCCACACTCTTCAAGTGTTTTGGGATCTTGGAAGAAAGATATTCATATCACTAACCTTTATTTCTTCAAGAAAAACCTTTGGTTTCAAGTTTTCCTTAATAAGCAAACTTCTTACCTACTATTGCATTTGCTATAATTCAGGGAAAGAATTCTAATCCCTAGCAAAGGCAAAAGTTTACTAATTGTATCTGAAACATGAATGAAAACTATAACGCATGACAATTACGTACATTCTGTAGACAAACATTTTAAATTTGAATCCATCTCCATGCATAATTTTAAAAAATAAAGAGAGGAAAAAAAGGAAAAAAAAAATAAAAGGCTGGGCTTATATATAATACATACTCAATGAGTAGGTTGAAACTCTCTTTTGTCACATCCCCCGCTCCTAGAATACACCACTTAATTAATGTCTCTAAGTTCTATGAATGTTGATGGACAATTCAATGAAAATCTCTCGCTCTTAGCATTTTCATAAAGTGCCTTAATGTATATGGAAATGGAAGTGTTCTCCCAAACAAAAACTGAAAATACACCTCAACTCAAAATCGTCCCAACAGGAACCATAAATCGATGCAGACAATTGAACTGCAATTCCAGCTGTTGCTTAGTTTAGACTCAATTTTTTCACTATTGAATTTTTCAGTGTGTATTTTGAAGTTTCCTCAATATGCAAGCAGTAATCTATGTACCCATAAATGGTGATATGGTTAAAATCCAATTAACCAGATTTAATGACATGATAATATTATTTCCAATAAGGTCAATATACTAATGTTTTGTGTGTGTAGATATGGATAATTTTACTTTTCTGTATACCAGCATCTGGTAGAAACACCAAAAGCAGCTCATTACCTGCCTCCTTTGCAGCAACAGCTTCTTGATACACATCTGTCAGAAATAATACGTCTGATGTTTATCAACTCCTAAAGACTCTGAGATCTCAACATAACTTCGAGTTTTCTTTTGTTCCTGAATGAAACAGAAAGAGGGGGAGGGGAGGCATTTATATGTAGTTCATCAAACAGTAGATAAATGTTCAGAGAAGTGGAAAAGGTACCCCACTGCAGTGTCAAAAAATCCACTCAAGTACTGCCTTAAGTCTCCATACTTTGTGTTCCCAAATATGAGCCTTTGTGCCAGCTGCTTCCACTCGAATATATGTATACCTGAGTGGCAGGTACAAGAGAAATATTATAGTAAAGCTTGCTAACTAGAGATCATAGAATTCAAAAAAGTTCAATGCTGCCATGTGATCTATTATATATTTGTACATTTTTTCCTTTTTCATCAAGAAAGATGTTTTTCCATCAGAATGCTGGTCTGTCTCCATCCACCAATGCTATCCATAAGCAGTTCTTAAAAACACAAAGGGTAAACCCAGTGTCCTAGGGATAACAACATATAGTAGCGTACATACATCCTGAACGGCTAAAGAAAGATAAAGAAGTTTAAAAGAGAAGCAGAGTACTTTAATGCCAGCAGTATTCCATTTCTTTAGAGCAACTGGAACATCTTCAAACACTTCGGCCTCTATTTCATCATTCTCAAACCCTGTTCGCCATATATGACCCTGGATTTGATTTTACCTCATGTTACCAAAAAGATGCTACACACCCAAAGGTTCCCTGTATACAATACAGCTGTACATACTTGCAATTGTTTTAGTGCAGTAATCTTCCGGTCAGCCTTTATCATTTCTTCTACATTAGTCACTAAAGCTTCAATGACCTTCTCTTTCCCAGCATCATCAGAGGGGATCGGCACAGCTCCAGGAATCCCTTTCTCCAAGTCATCTTCAACCTAGCATGGCAATTTTGGTAGACAGGACTTATTTTAGTAAAATGAAAAAGGAAGACTTAGCAGACTTACTATGAATAGTATGGGAGAACATTTTTGCAAAATTATATGGTCAAAAGTTGTATGGTCAAAAGTTGTGTGATGAACCAACTCTACTATTTATCAATGTCCAGGTAGAATCAAACTTACAACAAGTGTCTGCTTCAAAGAGCAGCCAAAACAATTTTAGGATACATAATGAAAGTCCATGTGCATAACATAATTTGACAATGAAAATAAATTTAGAGCTATTCTGATCTCTAATTCTGCCTCTAAACTTTTGGACTCTATTGGGATGAACCACCTAGAATATTGAATATGCTACCTTTTTGTTGTCAGGGTAGTTGCTCGAGTAATGAAAACATTTATAAAAATCAGTATGTTCAGGACAGACATCTTTTCTGTTGCTATATAATAGCACCTAATGCAGAGGGTGGAGACAAATATGACTCCGCTGCTTGGTATTTCCTCCAACTCAATGCTCCACTACGATTTTCTCTCTTCCATGCCACTTTATTATTTAGGAAATGAGGGGACCAAAAGGGGAAATAAAAACTCTAGCAATTCTTACCATTCAATCAATAGCATACAGTTGATACAAGTAGCAGAATTTTCGGCAAAATTTTATGCTTTCTTCCTAGTTGACTTATTATTAAGAAAGTATTAAGTGAACAAGGCAATATGTACTTAAAAATACCAATAGCAACTATTAATATGAATTATTTCACAAAACTAAGGTAGAGAGAATTCAGTTCTGGAATGAAAACACTACTAAAAGTCAGTATGTTAGAGACAGACACCATTTCTGTTTTTATGTAATGAGCATACTTAAAACATGAGATGTGTGCATTGTTAGAGAATTATAGCATCTAATATAAAGGGTGGAGGCAACTATGATTCTATTTCATACAGTCTTTTATCAACTCAATGTTCTGGGGTAAATTTTCCTCTTCCATGCCACTTTATCTCTTAGGACAATTAGAAGAGGATATAAGTTTGCAGCAATTCAAAATTTTCAATAGCACAAAACAGATACATATGACAGAGCTTTGGGAAATTTGATGCTTTCTTCCCTGTTCATTTGTTGTCAAGTAAGTGTTAAGTGAACAAAGCAATCTGTACTAAAATAGATATCAATAGAAACTATTTTTTGGGAGGTAAATCAGTAGAAACTATTAATATGAATAAATTCACAGAATTAAATTCCCGAGAAAGGATTCAGTTCTAGAATGCCCATCAAGGTTTTGAAGGTTTCCAAAAATATACACGTGATTAAGGAGTAAGTAAGCAACAGATGGCCTCTTAACACGAGAAAAATGGCCATAATAGGTACCAAATGAAAACATTTAGAAAAAGAATTTTACTTGCAAGCGTAACAACTTGATATCATCTTGAGTTTCTGGTGTTCCAAAAGTTGCTGACAAATGCTTTCCAACATTATCACGGGCATAGGGAAAGAGAACCTCAAAAACAAATGAGATGGGAGTAGTGGTCCCTTCGATATCAAGCACAATACAATGCTGCAAGAAGGAACAAAAACATTTTGTGTTCTCAGAGCATTAAAGAGAGAATGCAGTGATAAGATCACTAAATCAAGCCATTGTGACATGTACTGCAAGCACATGTTGCCACCACAATAAAAACAGCAGCTTTAACATACTTTTAGTCAAAATGGAATATAAACTAAATCTTCATGTTTTCCTGCTCTACAAAAGAATTGACTTTGTGATTAATCAGAAGAGTTTTTCGATGATAACTCACTGGTAGTGGTTCAGCTTGATTATTTGAATTTAGGGCTGCAGCCTTTACTGAGTAACTGAATTTTCTACGTCTAACCAAAACGCTTCTGCTGCTCCAAGTTGCACAGTGGTATGCAGCTGATTGAATCAGCCCACCTCTACAAATTCTGGGGGAAGCATTTATGAAACAGCGATTACTCTTTGCCTAAAAAACAACATTGGCAAATAAATCAGCTGAGATCCTTTGCCACAAAATAATCAGCACTTCACAAGCTAATCATCTTGATTCCTTTATTCACAACCTCAATTTTGCCCGTGATGCATGAGTTTTGCAGTCCAGTTGTGCCATGATTGCATAACGTCACTGCTCTTGTTTCCAGGAAGCTTCTATCTTGAGGGACATTAGAGAAATTAAAGTGCTTCACATGGCATGAATAAATTATCTAGCAAGAAATATATAAATCTGATATGATTTGCTAAACTCTATGATAAGAGGTTGTCATAGATGAATGGCACAGCAACTGCCTAAATCATATCCCCATCAAATGCCAAACTGAGGTCCCAAAATAAAGGTTCCAGAATTACAGCTGCAACAACTACATCAGGATATAACCTCCTAAGTAATAGTAAAATTTGTTGCTTTAGTTGCGAACCAGCAATCATGTTTTGAAAGTAAGACATTGTGGTTGTTTTAAAGAATTTCTTGGTTTTATAAGATAAGACTATAAATTATTGCGGAGCCAACTCAAAAGAGAAGTGTTTCAAAGTGAAACTGGGTCAAAAATGGAACTTCTATTTTCATATGAATTCCAAATCCAAATGTAAGGTTTCTCCAAGGTTTCAATAATGAGTTCGAATTTTGTACCTCCAGCTCCTATTTTTAGCTGAAAACTTGACGTTAAGGCCACAAAATGATGCTCCAATTAAGAGCATTTAACAGGATGTAGATGCTGATTAGAAATTATTAGGGTAGTATGACGCATTAACAGATTAAAAGCATGACAATAGCTGAAATCATACTATGACGCATTAACAGATTAAAAGCATGATAATAGCTGAAATCATACCTATAAAGCATCACAAGCAGTCAAATTACTACTATGCATACCCAATAATGCCACTCTAATAACAAAATGGAAATACTACATTAAAAAAGAAAAGGAAAATAAAATTGACCAGGATTTCTTAAAAATGGTCCTAAATTATCACTGTGTCCTAAATACTGTCTACAGGAAGAAAAATATTACCATGATATGCATCAAAATTCAAAATACAAGCAATGGTCAAAAGAAGTATTAGGCTTAATAATCTCTTATGAACCTATAATGTGGCCTTATGTCTAATTTAGTATTTTGATGAGATTTACACAACTACAATTGCATTTCTTTTAACATGTAAACATCATCATAAATTTTGCATAATCACAAGTGTGTGTGTGTGTGTGTGCACGCGTGTGTGCGTGTGTGAATGTATATGTATTTATATGTGAATTCAAATCAAGGCTACCATGAACAATTTAAAAGCTTCAAGGCAGCCTCATCTGTTTTTTCTACTTGGAAAAGAGTTTCACGAAATTCAATCCTAGATACTACTGATTTTATCAAGAGCTATCCTAGGATAGTTATAAGAACATGTAACCTCTGCTCGTGCACTTCGATTCCTCGGAATCCAATTCCTATCTCCTGCTAATTGTTAGCAGTCCAAGAATTGCTAGGCATGCAATCAGGCAATGTAAAAAAACACAATTGATTGGATCCTATGAGATACTATCCATTGAAATGAAACAAACAAGGCTAAGGACAACATTGAGCAAGCCAGAATTGGACAAAGTAAAGATACTGCATCCTCTCATCACTAGTAAAATTACATAACTTCCTATGATTGCAATACTATTAGCTTAGTATTGTAAAAATAGTTTTCTTATTACTGCTCTTTCACTTCACTTGATAATAATACCCATTACAGTCTTATTCTGCCTCACAATAGCAATTCCATAAAAATTCCTACTACATCAAATGTGAAATAATCATTAATTACTCAATACCAAGTTGAAATTTTTATGTACAGTTATGACTGGAATTACACCAAAAAGATAATTCTAAGCTGATTACACAGTTCATAAGAAAAAAAGTTATTCCTTTACGCTCAATGGCAAGTGAGAGACATAGACACTCTTTAATGTTTTCCAGAAGGAGGAACGTATGAAGTGAGAGAGAGAGAGAGAGCACCGGGCAGAGTAATGAGCTTCCCGGTGATGCTTCCACGTGTCCCGGAGACGCGTCCGATGGTAAGGAACGTGGTGGTGGCATTGTTAAGAGGTTTTGCTCCTTTGAGTGCCACTAGGGGTGATGCCGCCATTTTCACACATACAGAGAAGAGGGAGAGATAGGGAGACGTCGTGTCCAGAGAGGCAGGAAAGAAGTGGATGGTGGGTTTTCCTTTTATCTTTTTTTTTAAATGGTATGGACATATAAAGAGGGAAATGAAAAACAAAAATAAAAAAAATTGGGAAAAGGAAAAAAATATTTGTGTTATTACGAAAAATTATAAAATTGCCATCAGGATTAAAATAATCTCAATTTTAAATAATTTGACCTCGTCTCTTCAAGAAATAAGCTCATTAGTACCTTACCTCGTTTCTTCGAGAGACGATGTCACATTGGCAAATGCACCGTCTCTTCAAGAGACGAGGTTGTGCTGTTTAATACGTCGTTTCTTCAAGAGACAATGTCTGCGAGACTAAAAACCTCGCCAGACCTCCTTCTTCCTCATTCCCTCTTCTTCCTCCATGTCATTGTAATTGGAAACCCTAAGCCCCAAATTGGATATCACGTGTTCAATCCCCAATTTGTTGTCGATTGAGCGTAATTAGCTTTGTCAACTTGTGTTTTTGGATCAATCAGTGTTGAGAAAGGAGCAATTTGTTGGAGAGGAGTGGCGTAGGTGCGACAATGGAGGAGAATAACGAACAGCAACGATTTGTGGTATAAATCTACAATTTTTGAAATTTTTGTTGAATTATTGATGCTACATTGTTAAATATTCGTTTTATGTGTTGTTGGAATATTGGATGTTATAAGAATTCGAATTTTTGCAAAAAAATTTTTGAATTGTCGATGTTAAATTGTCGAATATTGGTTGTGTGAAATATACGCATATTTGTTGTTGTACGCAAAGTTCAATTAAAGTGATACAAATTTTGTATAATTTATTAGAAATTTTTATAATTTGTAATTTATTAGAAATCAGTAATTGATAACAAAAATCAACACTTAAAATTATAATTTATTAGAAATTAGTAATTTCAATTTTATATGAATTAGATTATAAATTAATGATAGAAATCAACATTTAAAATTTTACGTGAAATGAGAAATGAACTTTATGTAAAGTCATAAAAATAAAGTAGATTAGAAATTAGTAATATTAATTTTAAGTTTAAAAATAAAGCCATATCATTCACTTCTTTTATTGATTTTGTTAATACACCATGTGAATATACTATTAGAAAATCGGGTTATATATAGTAGCATTAGGAGTTATGTTAGATAAAAAGGGGAGTTTAATTCATAAATGTGAAGTTGCAAATTTCATGCAATGAAGTTATTTTATATGAGATGGCACGGTTGGTGAGGAAATAGATAAGGTAAAGTTTGTTTTGTTCGCTCATGGCAACATTGTGCAAGGGGAGGATGATTTTTATTATGATAAGTGGCCGATAGCTGTGGTCAATGTTAGTAGGAACTCTACATATGAGCAAATTGTGGACATCATTTGCAATAGACTGAAGGTAAATAGGTATACACATCAAGTGGATCTATATCATAGGATAGTTATTGGAGATAGGACGCTACGTTATGATATTATTCCAATGACGGATGATGATGCTGTACAGGAGATGTCGGTGTACATGGAAGGGTCAGTGGTTGTTTATGTGCAAATATCCGAAAATGCATTGTCACAAGCACCTGCAGGGGAAATGGGGAATGATAGAAGTATTGGGAGCGATAGGTTGGTAAACTCAAACTCCACTCCGATTCAGACAATAGGCATCGCATAAGTGGAAATGTGTGCACCCATCTCGATAGGGGGTCATGATACTGATGACATACAAGACTCCTCGGCAAGTTAATCAAGTGACGACTATGATGATGATGAAAATCATAATATTGAAGCTTTTCCCCAACAGTATGCTTCTCCCGGGATACAACCAAAGAGAAATAATTGGCACCGGTTCATTGCTCATACTGATGTTAATGCGGTAGGGAGCTCGATGCCGGTTTCATTTTTCAATGCTAAAGTTAGTAGTGGTTATGCTGCATATGATGATGAGCAAGAAATGAGTGCTGGGAATTAGAGTTTCAGCAATGAATTCAAGGTTGGGATGCGATTTGAGACAAAATATCATCTCATATGGGTAGTTAAAATATAACACATAATAAACCATTACAATTTCAAGGTGGTGGACTCAGACCCAAAATCATGGGCAGTTAAAATGTATTGGTACACATAACAGAGGTTGTAAGTGGAGACTCGGAGGCAGTTATAAGAAACATGATGGGTGGTTTCACATCACTAAGTATGAAGGACCCCACACCTGCTTGGATGAAATCAATGGACAGGTTCACTCTCATTTGGATTCCACCAACATGTCCAGAAGCATCATATTAGAGATCCGTAATTCTCCAAATGTGAGGGCTAAGGACCTCCAACTGAATATCTTAAAATAGTTCGGGTATCATGTTCATATAAAGAGAATTCGTAAGGCGAAGAGAAAAGCAATTGAGCAGGTGTATGAAAGTTGGAAGATTCATAGGTGGAGCTCCTTCAGCGAACCGTTGATTCAGATACCGCAGGACAAGTGTTCCTAGATAAGCTTTTTTGGGCATTCGGTCCTTGCATCGAAGCTTTCCAGTACTGCAGGAATGCGCATTAAATGTGATTGAATTTATTTATGTACAGTTGATATCAACTAACTAACTTATATCGGTTAATTCATTGCAAACCCATGATTACAGTTGATAGCACTTTCTTATATGAAAAATACACACAAACTGCTTATTGCAGTTGCAGTAGATGAGGCAAATCATATAGTCCCACTGGCATATGCTTTTGTGGATGAGGAGAAAGCGGACACATGGTGTTGGTTTTTTGCGAAGGTGTTAGAACACATTATCAAAGACCGATCCAGCATCTGCTTGATATCGGACCAGCATGCTGGTATTAGGAGTGCGGTAGAAGGTGAGAATGCTGTGTGGCCTAAAGGTTGGCTTTTGTCGCTGGTGTATCCGACACGTTGCCAACAACTTCAATTCAAAGGTCAATAGTAAGGAATATAAGGAAATAGTAAAACGAGCAGCCTACCAAACCCAGAGTAGAAAGTCCCATGGATACTTCAACGTAGCACTACAAAGCAATCGTTGGACATCATGATATTTTCGTGAGTTGCCTCCATGTATGTGGACTTTATCGTATGACAAAGGCATAAGATTTGAAATTGGCACAACAAACATGGCCAAAAGTTACAATTCAGTTATAAAGAATGCCTGTTGCTTACCCGTGGCAGCATTGGTGAAGAAAACCTTTTATAATTGTAACTCTATATTTAATAAGCAAAGAAGAGAAGTGAGTGAGGCAATGAGTGCGGGTAAGTTGCTCATCGAATATGCTGCAACGAAGTTTGAGAGATGGAATAACATCTCAAGTTCCCATAGAGTTACCTATTTCGACTATCAAGAACGAATATTCGAGGTTATAACTGCTCCACGCCCTACCATGTATGGTCAGAAGGGGGACCACATACAAAAAGTGGAGTTAAGAGCAAAAAGATGTACCTGTAACAAGTGGTAGACATACAGAATTCCATGCTCATATGCAATGGCAGTAATTGGTACACTGCACATGGATTGTTTTGCCCACATAGCACAGTGGTACCGGTGGGACAACCAGCTTAGGGTGTATGGCCGTTCCTTCATACCTGCAGCCAATAAAGCCAATTGGACTCGTTTGAACATAGCGAAATGGCACCCTATACCAGGACTTATTAAGAAAAGGGGTAAGCCTAGGGAAAAACGCTTCCAAAATGATATGGATATTCGAGAGGGCCCATAAGGTTACTCATGCGATTCATGTGGACAGCCAGGGCATAACATTTGAAGTTGTCCAAATAGAGGGTTGGCTAGTAGAATAGTAACGGGCCAGTCTAGTCATAGTGGTAATACTTTGTTCTCATATACTTTATTCTACTGTAGTAATGAGACATGCTTTTATCTTATTTTTGATCTGCTTGTTTTAATCTACCTATGCCTCTATTGACAATAACCATTTTTTTCTCCTATACATATGGATCCAGGACCAACAGATAGCTCATTACTTACAGAGCAGCCTGTTCATAGGTCGAGACTAGCCTGGGAAGGGCAGGTAAGTTTATTTTTGCAATCCATAACTTATAACAAGTAATTTATGTTTCTTATAGCTTTTGTGGACTTCTCTATAGGAGCATGTGGTTTTACATTATCGCCGTAGAGAGACGAAGTTGAGGCGATAGCATGGCGTCTCTACACAAGTAGGCAATCGCTTAATGCCATTCCTGTCTCAGGCGGGTTTCATTGGGGCAGCTCATATGCCATTCGTTCAACTGGATTAGCACTTCATCACGACTTTGGTGGAGAAACGATGGTTGAAGACCATAGGGCTCAACTTAAACTGTGTAAGGAAATGTATTTTGTTTTCATGACTCACTGATTTACATTTTTTTCTGTTGCTTGTAGGCAGATTTCATTTATAGAGTCACCGACATGCATCCAGAAAATTACTTCTTCCATTGCACGAGATGTCTATCTTGTAGTTGAAGAGTTCATGGGGCTCAATTTAAACGATCCACCGCCACCAGCACCAATTGTAGGACCAGCATCTGATAACCCACAAACATAGGCTGTTCGGAGATGACGTCCACATAAAGAGAGGTATAGGCGAGGACGGGGTCAGAAGCGAGGCCGTGGTCGAGGTATACAGATCATGGATGAGCCAGAGCCGTCCCACGTACCGTCATTTGATCAGCATGGCTATTCCCACTTCCTTCATCACGAGGATGGCCCATCATCATCATCACATACACCTTTGTTGGACACCCCATGCCAGACCCATCACATAATTAGTTTCACACCCCTCTAGCTCCATAGAAGAGGCGACCATCACCATCACATGATATGAGGGAGGAACTCACACAGGTGGAGCCAGACCCAGTCCCATTTCATCCATATAATGGTGCTGGTGGAGATGAGGACGGCACAGTTACACAGATTGATCCATCTACACAGCATCCTCATCAGCGTACACCATTAGTCTGTACCTTTGTGATACGGGGACGAGGGAGGCGAGGCAAAGACTACCGGTAGTAGATAAGAGATTTTCTCAAATTTTTTTATTGTTGCATATAGATTCTTAGTTTTTAGTTTTTTACGATTATTGTATTCCTTTTCTCTTGTACATTTGATGAAAACAAATAATCGATCATTGATTTCATATTATGTTTTCTCTGAGTTTTATCTTATGTTTGTGATGAAAAGTTTGACAATACATTTGTGGTTGAATGATTTGGGATTGAAACTGCATTTGGTTGGATTGAGTTTCAAAATACTACTAAAGTTTGGAAGTTGTTTAGTTGTGGGGGAGGATGGTTAATTGCTTATATAGCTGTTTTTATCTTATTTTTACAGGTTTTGTTATAAATGTAAAAATGAATTTGTTTTTGAAGGAAGAAAAGGGGAATGAAACAATTTTTTCTGACCACGTCTCTTGAAGAGACGAGATAGTAGGCGGCACAATCTCGTCTCTTGAAGAAACAAGGTATTTGCTAATGTGACCTCCTCTCTCAAAGAGACAAGGTCATGTTGTCTAAAATCGAGATTATTTTGGTTCCGATAGCAATTTTGTAATTTTTTTAAAAAACAAAAATATTTTTTTCTTTTCCCGAAAAAATTTTAATTAAAAAAATAAAAATGCTATCAAATGATGAATAATTCTATTAATAAGGAAGTTGAATTCTTCTTTCAAGAGACCAGTATAAATTATAAGGGATTGTTTATTAATTTTTTTTTTGTCCATTAAGGGATGTTTTATTAATTAGTCTTTTAAGGACATGAGTTTAAGGCAATATTAAGAAATCTAAAGACAAGTTTAAATTATAATAAACTTGTTACTTGAAAATATGAGTTTAGTAAAAATGTTTTTTTAATATAAGGATTTATTTATTAACTCATACTTTGAGGGGCAAGTTTAAGATAGTATTATCGAATTTGTCTTTTGAGAAAACGAGTTTAATACAACTTACGATTTGTTCATTTTACCGTATGAAATAAGAGGAGAATGAAATTCCAATTCAAATGGAATGTAATAGATTTGTATGGCTATTGTAATGTTCACTCGGTATAAAAAGTAAAATAAGCAATTATTAGAGTAAAATGTAAAATATCTATAATGTCTATTATATTTATTATAGAGAGAAAGTAATTATATAGGTGATATTTTGAACATAAGGTGTTTATGACAAAGTTGAAAAATAAATCATGGCAATTCATGGAATTGTGATATGAATTAATATTCATCTAATAGTAATTTATTATGAATTGCGTTTTCCCTAAATGAATACCTTAATTGCATCTTTAAGGAATGAATAGTCATTCATCTAAAGTGAAAAGGATAGTTAAAGTCATCATTTTAATAAATGAGTTTATTTAATGAAATTATTTATCATCTAAGAATGTTTTTGTAATATTTTTTGAAAAAATATATATTTTTTTCCTTTTCCCTATTTTAGGAAGAGTTGTTCCTAACTTTTTTCTTTTTTAAAAAATTACCATAATATAAAATATTAAAGATAATATGTATGATACATGTTATTTATGTACAAAACGCAAAAGGTAATTAGTCACGTTTAAAATGCTATTGTATGTCAATTAGTACGGTTGAGAAAACCTTTAATAAGTAATATATATCATGTGTAATAATATATGCACAGTATTTAAATGTTGATTATATATTATAATCATCCTAATTTTATATAACTTAATTATAACAATTACTAAAAATATAATATAAGATTGTAAAGAACTATAATAAAAAAAATAGCAAAAATCATTCTCAATTTTTTATGAGTTAAAATTATTAAAGTATAAACAAATCTGATTATAGTTAGAAAAATTAGAATAATTGCCGATGAAATTTCAAAATGTAAATTATGACTTCCATAACTTCAAACAAATAATGATCGATGATAAACCAATCGTTATTGAAAAATTCAAATCAATTTCCTTAAGTTCAATACTTAGAAAAATAAGATTCTAATAATGATATTCAATTATATTTAATATTTTAAAACAATAAGACAACACTAGAAAATTTATTATCATTAATAGTTGGGAGAAACAAAACCCATACAGTAAAAGATAATACTCTGTGACAATAATCAATAATTCAACAAATAATCATAGTTGACCTTAAATTTTAATTACAACAAAAGACGATTGATTTTTATAACTTACTGATTATAAAAAGATAGTTTAAAGATAAATCAATAGAATTATAAAATACGTAAAAAGATAAAAAAAAACTGATCAATACTCAAGAATCTAAATCTTAATTAAATATTTGAATTATATCAATATTTTAGTTAAAAATTTTTGACAAAAAATCATAATTCAACCATTGTGATCCGAAAATCTTTATAACTAGCAAAATAAACAAAGTAACAAAAGTAAAATAGATATTAAACACAGGACCAAATAAAAACTCTAAAATAAACATATGAGTAGCAATAAACTCATTTATAATTTAAAAAACTGGATAGAAAATTCTTTGACCGTAATAAATACCAAAGAAAAGATTATGTATTTTGAGTAAATAACTTAAGATATAATTAAAAATAGCTCTATATTTCAAAACAATAAAAAACAACCTCTTTATAGAACGTATTGGCTATAAAATGATAACTAAATGATGAACTGTTAGTGTTATAAATACGTGATAAGAATGAAAACAGATCTGTAACTAATAATCTAGACTTCAAAAAAATATTTGGATTGCACCATTATTCTAGTTAGAAAATTTTGAGCATATAGGAACTAAAATCCTAACTTAGGTTGCTGGGCCCATAAAATCTTAATCGCGTGAGCTTTAACCTTAAAATTGAACCAAAAAATAATTTAGAAAATTTATAGAATCTTTAAATGAATCGAAGATAGAACTCCTAAATAACCGACAAAAATGTACCCGTTTAGCTTTATAAACTTTCCTAAAACTAAGATAATTAATTAAATAAATAATATTATAATAATAATTGCATCTTTTTCGATGGAAATTGCATGTTGTATGGCTGACATATCCTTGAAAATTGAAAACAACTTGGGTCAATTAAAGAAATAAAGTCAAAGAAAGTGTGAAGAAATAACCAATTAAAACTCCCTAAATAGGCATCCCATTAAATGCTAACAAATTCATGCACAAACAAAAAGATTTGGATGGAGATGTTTGCTCCTTTTTGGCCGAAAGATGAGCTCAATTTGCTACTGCTTCCTTGTTTATAAAAACCCACCTTAATGAGCTAACAAACAAAGTTTTAATAACACACAAACAAACCCAAAAGACTAGCACTAAACACACACAAAACAAGCTCAAAACAATAACATAAATACAGCCATTAACAAGCTTCAACAAGGAGCACAACCACAAGCTTAAGAAATCAACAAAGAAAGGTAAGTAAAATTCGTTCTAAGCTAGTTTATGCGTTAAACACTAGAGCAAACAATGTTTCTATAAGCCTAGTTCGTATCAAGATTTGAGGAAGGATTAAACACCTCCATAATAGTTCATGCAAGGTAATCTCTAACTTAAAACTCCATTTATGTAGTATAATACATATAAAAGATAGAAAAACATATAGTATGATGATTATAAGATGTTATATGAGATGATACATCACAAAAAATAGTTGTGGATCATAGAAAAACACTTAGAAGTAGCTTAAACACTAGTATAATACAAATATAATATAAAAAATAAGATACGAACGAAAGAAAAATGAAGAAGATGATGAACAACGCCTATACCGGGCCTATGTCGGCTATAAAGACCCGATCCTCTAAATCCCGAGATTTAGAGTACCGAATCCCCAACCACATATAACGTTTTCACATTATATGTAAGGTTGTCCTAAAACTAACAGTTTTATGAAAATTGTTTGATCAAAATCATGAAACTTTGTAAAGAACTTTTAAACAAAACAAGATTGCTAACAAAAGCAATCTATACATACATTTACATTAAATAAACATCGTTTAGTGCCAATACATGACACTACAAAAATTACATGTTTTCTCAAAACATGAGAATCCTAAAGGATCTTAAGGTCATTACAAAAAGAAATTGGCTTAACTAACAAGCCTTCTATACATAGCTTGTCCTTAGCAAAAAGTCTTCTAAAAGTCTCGGGTAATTGGATCCTATTCATCCCACTCGTCCAGAAATCTCTCGAAATCGGACCCATAGCCCAAGTCATCATAATACTCGTCTCCAATACCTGCAAAGCAGCAAAAGTGAGCCAGAGGCCCAGTACACAATAACCAATGCAAAACAAGTCAACCAATTGATGTAATGCACCATAGAACAAATGGTTATCTTTATTACATTTTGATTCACAAATCAACAAGAAGGTATTCAAACCCCGGTCACACTTCGGGAATCCAGGGATTCTGAGTAACAGCAGCTGCTCAAGGGGTTGATATAAGCAGTCCGAATACTTATATCTCCTATATCTATTTCATGAAGATAATAGCTTCATCTAGGGTTTAAAAGCCATTGCCCGACTCTACTTAAACTCAGTCCATAACATGAGCCTAGTTCACAAGTTCCCATAAACTTTGAACTAAATCATGATATTTCCCCTAAGTTTAAGCAAACGTTACTCAGATACTATTCCTCCCTATCGGCTACCCACTTAACCAAAAAGAATCGCTATTGCATCATAGCGTACCATTGCATTATGGTAAAGTCATTGCATCATGACTTGGTTAAGCGCCTAGCTAACATGTCATTGCATCATGACAGGTTTGCTGCTCCTCGGACCAGATTAAACAGCGGAATAGACATCCAATTCATTCAATTGTTAAGCCGAATCAATTTAGGACAAATTAGAAATGCCTGGTCCTAGCAAACATCAAACAAGTTATTGCGTACCTGAACCCGTTAGCATATAACTAGGATCTCTCGGTGATGAACTAACCGAAGAATTCTCTCGGTGATGAACTAACCGAAGAATCCTTAACTGTAATAGAAATATCACAATAATCAATAAATAAAAAATTATAGATTTCATTATCACAATTATACACATATTATATCCATATATTGCAATTAATCAAAGAAATTCAAATAATTGAACACAAGGTCATAAATAAGCATTTAAAGGTCCTATTATATCACAAATTGCTTAATAAATACTCAATTGCTCAAATAAAAAACTTTGGAAAATTTTAGAAAAAGTTTTTAAATTTCAAAAGCACAGGGGATAGGCCGGCAGCCAAAGTCGGCGGCTTTGAGCCGGTGCTCAATTCTCTGAAAAATCAACACTGCCAGCGCTGACAATGTACAGGGGTACGCCGTCAGCCTTTGCACCCTACGCTGGCGGCCTTGAGCAGGCGTAGAATTCAAAACCAAAATTTTCAAAAACGTCCAGAGAGATCTAAGCCGTCCGCTTACCTAGATATGCAGGTAGCTTTGACACTTACGCCGGCGGCCTTGATTCCCAGCGGCCGGCGTACAATATGAACGAAAGAACGCCGGATGACTTTCTTAGTGAAAGCCGGCGGCTTTCATCCAGCCTTAAAAATTCTGAACACAACGCTGCCTCTTAGCCGGCGGCGTTGAATCCCCAGGTGCCGGCGTACGTTCTAAAAACAGGCTTAAACGAAAATTCAAATCCCCTGTTTTTCAACTTTGTAAAAATTCTATCCTAATACACTTTAAACCTTCCTCCACTACACTTCCAACCTCATATATTCTCTCATATCTATACTACTCAATTCTAGCAACTCAAAACAAGAATTCAACACATTTAAACACTTTAACTCCACATCAACCCAATCTAAATTTCCCTACACAATTCCTCTTCTCATCCTCCCAACACTTCATATTACTTCAACCATGCATGCACAAACTCACACACTCATATAACACATTCATAACTCATCCCAATCATGAACAAACAATTTGGATAACACTAATCTCATTTCAATGAAGAATTCATGCAATCACTTCAAGAAGGAAAACAAAACAACACAACAATCATAACTAAATCAATTCAACTAATTATATATACCTTGCCTTGAGGAAAACTTTGATTCTTAGAACTTGATATAGAGACCTTGTCTTAAGCTTGGAAAGGGAGATGGAAATGGAAGAAGAAAAGAAAAGAAAGAAAGAAAAGGAAATTCGGATAAAATATGAGCTGCCCCAAAAAGTAGTCAAATTAGCTTAATTTTGACTTTAACACATTCCAAATTTACCCCTTAATGCATATATAACTTTAGGAGGCATTTAGCATGAATTTGAACTTCATTTGGGCCTTATATTTGAGCATAAATGCTACTTAATTAAAAAAACAAAATTTCCATCACTATCTTGTAAAGCTAAAGTTGATTTTTATAATCTAACTTAACTAACACCTTAATGCACAAAAGGCACAACCAATAATTATATTACACACACACATTAATACATATAAAACAAAGATATTAATTTCAATGTATACATGCAAAATAATACATTTTAGACCACTAGCAATACAACCAAGCTCATTCAATTCAACAATTTAGAATAATTAAATAAACATATGAAATCTAAATAAAATTTTTATCTAGTTCATTTCATCGGCGGTATATACGGCCAAAGCCAGCGGCATACGAAGTATAGGCCAGCGGTGTGCAGCGGAACAAAGCTATGTGATTTTTGAAACACGTAAAAATACACGAAAGCCAGTAGTGTACATAGCTTACACCGACAGCATACATGGGATACACCGATGGCCTTCGTGCCAGTATACTCTAGAGTGAAGCTTCGTAAAAATTTTATTACAAGTGAATGCCAATATCCTAAGATTGAACGCCGGTGGCGTAGCTTGCTAGGTATGTACAAATTTTCCCTAGACAAAATCTGTTTCTTCCTCAACAAATTATACATACATACATATATATATAATAAACAGAAGATAAAATTTAATAAGTAAATAAATATAAAAATATTTCTAGTTTAGTAGGATTAATATTTATTCATAATTAAACTTAGTAATCGTTACAAGTAGAAAATACTCTTATTATAATAAATGAATAGATTAAGTTATAATAATTATCCAATAATTATCTTATATAAGTAAAAAAAAAAGACGAGAATGGAAAATATGAAAAGGTTATATTTAAAGATAATGTCTGATGAAAATATGGCTCGTAGATCAAGAGTAAACCCGCTTGTGATGCCACCTGGACCAGCTTCAAGAACTCGGGTTAAGCGATTCAAAGAAGCACTCAACAAGTTGATTCGGAAGGTTCAGAAGAGGAGGCGCATGTTCACACCATCCGGGATGAGTCTAAACTAATCAATATCATTAAGGCAAGCTCGGGAATGAATCAAATCAAGTTTCAACTGGAATGGACCAAAGATGGCAAGTAAGTCGTCAGCCTATATGTGATGGAAGCCATCATTGAAAACGAAGACGTTAGACTGCCTATGCCGGAGCACTCAACACCACCAGCCGAAAGGGGAACGCCGCCTGTGTATGTGGGAAAGCCGTTGGCCTAAAGTGCGGCGTAGACATTCTGTTCACTTTAAATTTTATTTCCGAATTGAAATAGCCATCAGCTTCATAACTAGGTCGCCAGCTTATCATTTTACTACAAATCATTTATTGTTTTGTGTCTTTAGGGTTTCTTTTGCTTGTTTTATAGACCTTTTTAGTTGTATTAACAAGTTGGGTTCTTGACAGAATTTCTTTGAGCTTATTAGATTTGTCCATGGCATTCATACTTTGACTTATCAATCGAAATTTCCATATTCGATTGTGGCGTCTTCCATCTATACCAATGTTTTTGCCTCCATATAGGCAATGGGTCGTTGTTTCCATACAAACATAGACAGTCTTGGGATTTGTATCGAACCTATTGGTATCGGGTTTCGTCATCCGATTGATAGGGTTCACATCAATGTGATTCCCATAAATAGCAGATAATAACATGAACAAAGATCAAGAGAAATATGATGAAAATAAATGATAGAAAATAAATATTAGTTACCATAAGGTGATCATACTAAAGAATGATATAAAAATAATAATGATGACAATAAAATACTGAACTATTAAAACACAAACTCTATAATTATTCGTCAAAATAAAATTTAAATTTAGTAAATACTTAATATATATTTAAACTCTAGGAAACTACGAATATGTTAGAAAAATAATTAAATAACTAAATACGAAATGTAACTATATAAATAATAGAGATTTCAATTAACATAAGACATATAAGATTGACAAATGAAGAAATAATAAAAAAAAAATCACTATCAATATGGACACAAACAAAAAAAGAAACTTAAACTAAACTTAGAATAAAGAAAACGCTCTAAATAAAATATAGATGTAGATTAAGATCGAGATAAGCAAAATGAAAATACATAATAAATCGTAAATATCAACTATCTTAAGATAAACGTACTAAAAAGACCCCATAAACAATAAAAGCTTAATAATATAATTATTAAATAGGATTCAAAATATTCTATCAATTAGGAAATTTTCTCTTATAAAAATCCTACAACTTTACTAAAAGAATAAAACTTATATTCAGTTAAGGTTTCTAACTAAATAAAAAATATATTAAAAATTTATAGCTAGAACTTGAAAGAATACCGTCAATATCATTCTATAAAATAACAGTATAGTAATAGATATATGTTATTTTATTTTATAGGAAAAATAGATAAATTCTTAAACTTTCAATAATATGTTACAACAAATTAACAAGGATAGCATATGAGTAATTTTGACCTTATCACATGATTTGTGCTTATAGTATAGTAGCATTTATAATAATATATTCAACTGACATACATACAGGATTGGGTATAATGTACGATGCTTGGTGTATGCTTGATTGCTAAATTATCATAATATAAGCGATAATTTTATTGTATGATAGATACTATATGAAGCATGTTGATGTTTGTCTGTGAATTGTATGATCACCTTAAATTTGACTAAAAACTATTGGTATCATAAAATGAAAATGAACATGCATTACATCATCTGCATATATTGCATTATAAGGAGTGGTGACCCTCCTATGTATTAGCATTTCGATTCTGGTAACACGTTTGGTTTTTCTAGATGACATTTTTCTAGTTTTACCAAAAGTATGTTTGTTTCGTTTGGTTTAACGGGAATTCATTGGCATCGAAGGAGCATTGCTCGTGGTATCGACATGAAAGGGCTAATACTTAATGAAGCTTCTTTGTTCCAAGGATAGGAGTGAAATGTTTAAAATTAATTTGTGAGAGTTTATGATACCAATTCTTCCTTAGTTCTCTGATTCTCCTAGGCACGGTATATCACTCGTAATAAATTCTTTGTAACCTCGATGAGAGGACATAAATCTACATCCTATTTGGATTATGGATTATTCAAACTTGTACTTGTACATATGGTTGATTGTTGTATGGCATACGCTTGCTAATTAAGCTTGTTTATTATTGATTGATGTGTGGTCTGGTCAGATCATCTCACCGAGCCCATAGATTTGCTCACTCCCAATAGTTTTTGTGTAGGAATAACACTAGCTGGGAATATGCTAAGAATGTGTGGAGAGTGGTTCTCTATCATACCTACCTGAAGCTAGAATATAATTTTGAACAAATTGTACAAAATAGCTTAAGCTTTATATTTTGTAAGATTGAAATCATATTTTTACTATTTGATAAGAGATACCGATTTTTTGCGATCTTGGTAAAATATAGAAAATCGGATTCCACAGTTGAACACTAATAATACCATTACATGTATATGTATTCGCTTAAGTGA
Source organism: Combretum micranthum (assembly GCA_024138025.1). Taxonomy (NCBI): domain Eukaryota; kingdom Viridiplantae; phylum Streptophyta; class Magnoliopsida; order Myrtales; family Combretaceae; genus Combretum; species Combretum micranthum. The sequence continues at coordinate 457,240 of JAMXBD010000498.1, read as the reverse complement.
GAGATATTAATAAACAAGTAGAGTCTTGTAAACTCTGACTTCCAAAACGGTTCTCATATTAAGGGTATATATGTGGTATAATAACTTTGGATTAATCCTACTAAGGTCCCTTTTGAGGCGTGACACGTGTAAATATATAAGGAAGGAAAAAACAATAATATTTTAATATTTAATTACGACAATGCTATTGGAACGAAAATAATCCTAATTTTAATAAACTTAAACTCGTCTATATAAGAGACGAGTTTGATCAAAAAGGAAAAAAAAAAAGAAATTTTATTAAGATATGAATAGATATAAAATAAAAGGCAATGCAAAAGTTAAATGTTTATATTCTTTTGCATGTGAATGGATATTAGTTTAATCTATCCACAATATTTTATTGTATTGTTAATAACAGCACACTAAATAAATATAATTTGAAAATATGTTTATTTGTTTTATATGGAGTATCACTAAATGAAAAATTCCACTTATTAGCATGGGACTTTGGCTCTAGTACACAAACACATCTCACTTCAGTTGAAAGAAAAAACTATACCTTCGCAGTTCGTCCCTCCACACTACTTTTGGAGGTACGATGCATGTCTCTTGTTCTCCATATCTTTAAGAGGATGATTTCAATTTCCCTAAGTGCATGACAAAGATGTTGGTCAATACTGAGGGTGGGTGAAAAACCAATCGAACCTAACCAAACCAAATAAAAATTATGGTTTTTTAAATAATTTGATTTGAAAAATTCATAATCTAAACTAATCTGTAAAATTATGGCTGGTTTAGAAGGGTAAATAAATCCAATTCGTAAAATCCGAGCCAAATCGTTTTAGAAAAAAATCAATAATAATATTTATTGTAACTATAAAATTTTTTAATAGTGATATTATGGTTGTTAAAATTGTGATTATACTAAAATGTATAGAATTAGTAGAATCGTCCAAAATCGTATAAAACTGGTAAAATCGTAAATGTGTAGAATTATACATATAAATTCATATTTTTCTTTAGGATCCAAATTTAAACAATTTTGCCTCCATTTTAATTAAGAAAAAACACATGAATCATAAAATTATAGAATCTTATATTTAACTTGCAATTTCGACAACTATTGATGATTAATTAAATGTTGTATATATTCTTATGATTTGATTGTTTATTATTTAATGAATACTGATTAATATTAACCTGTGCTTTTAAAATTGTTTTTTAAGGTACATGATTTTTTCATTAGTGATGTGATACTGTTTTTTGAATAGTTTCAATTTCGATGGGTATGAAATTTGTTCATTTAGATATAACTCTTATTATGTATTGATTGTTTAATGTATTTTGCCAGTCAATCTCTTTATTCAGGAATGATTTCTATTCATGGATGACTTGCTATGTATTAGTTAGTAAATGTATTTTGTTGCTGGATGACTTATTATAACCAAATGATTTTATAGAAAACTATGGATTATGAGTATGATAGATTCATAAAATTTTTTGTTGTAATTTGTAATATAACATTTGTAAAGTGATTCAAATATTAGAATATTTCCACAAATGAATATATATATATATAAGAAAGAATAATTTTAATTAGAATTTTGATTTAATTTGTAATTTAAACCAAACTAGTAGTTTGATTCGAGATGAAAAAAAGCCACACAAACCAATCTGTACCCACTCCTTGTCGCGACCTCAAGTATGGCTACCTTCCATGGAATATCATACTAACCATCTCGAGTCCCGGATAGTTACCAACCGTGAACCGCCCTAAAAAAAAAAAACTTTAAAAACTTTTGATGAAAAATAAAACATTTTATCATATTTTTGCAAAATAAAACAAATATTGTTAGATCTAGTCTGGGATTTTATCAAGATATGTTAAATGGTTAAAAGTTAATAGGTAAAACAAATAGATTCGGATTTGAATCACGATTCAACTTCCTAAGATGGGTCAGGACGAACCCGTCTCATAACATTTATAAAAACCCATAAATAGGGGTGTTCATGGATCGGTTAGCCGGTCCGTGGCCCTATTTTTTGAACCTTACTGTAATAATCGGTTTTTTAAATATCTCGATCCTTAACCAGTCCATTATAAACAGATAATCATCTTAACGGTTAATCATTTTATTCGTTAATTTATTCAATTTTCGGTTTTTAATCATTTAACGTAATACTTTCAAGAAATCAAATTGATAGTTTCAAAAAACCTTATTTTTTAATTTTCATCATAGAGTTTTTCTTTAAATTATTATTATATAAGAAACTCAATTTAAGAAAATAGGAAAAAACAAACCTTTGAATTTATCATTATCAATAAAATCAAACCAAATCAATTATCATATTAACTCTATCAAACATAGGATAATGGTACTTTAATCAAAATTTAAGGAATATTATCATAGATAAATTATATATATATGTAAATCATATGTGTGCATACATATTTTTTAAAAAATAATTATATGTATATGTAAATTATATATATAATATAATTTATAAATATTGAAACGGTTTTTTGTGTTTACAAATCAAAATAAAAAATAAAAAATTTAATCCTAAATCGAAACTAATAAATCAATTAATTATATTTTTTAAATTAATTTTATAATTTCGATTTAATTTTTCGATTTCATGAGTTGTTTTGCACACTCTACCCAAAAACATCTTGGGTCCTATGTAACGATACTAAGGACCTTGCACTCTACTGTTGTCGAAGTATGTAAAAGAAATTTGGATAAACCTCTACTCATTGCAAACACACACAGCGTCTATTCTTCCGGTGCGCATACCACTTTCGCCCAGTCCGACCGACCATGTCCCGAGGGACGGATCGTTTGGTAAAGAACTTGAAACAGTTCGCAGACAGGCAGTACAAAACCTTCGCAACTCGTTATGGACAACAATTGATTGACATTCTCGAATTCCCTATTAAGGTTGTTTTCTCTCCTTTCACTCTCGCTTTCGACATTGCCGGCTCTGCTCCACGTGGCTTTGGCATTCCTGAATTCATCTCCAAACTCTCCTATGCTTCCATTTTCGTAAGCTCCTTACTCTAAATATCGATTTTTTGATATATTATATGGCTGAGAAGTTGGAAAAAGATGGTTCCTTTGACTGGTTTAAGCGCTGTTTAGCTTATTTGGTCTCTTGGGTATTATTTGAATGTCTGTATTTCGATTTATTGATGGTTAATTTTAAGAAAAGCTGATCCTTTTGATCGTTTTAAGCGTTGTTTAGCTTATTTTGCTTCTCGGGTATCTTTTGAATTTCGGTTTCTATACATTATCTGGTTGAATAGATGAAAAAAGGGTGGTTCTTTTGTTGTTTTAGGCGTTCTTTTGCTTATATTGTTTATTGGGTCTACTTTATATGTCGATTTTTTTAAATTGCTAGATGGTTAATTTGATGAAAAGATGGTTCCTTTGATGGTTTTGAGCGTTGTCTTGCATGCCTGGACACATTTTGAAATTTCTATTTGTATACACTAGATGCTCAAAGATGTGAAAAGTTGATTCCTTTCATGGTTTAAGTGTTGTGTAGCTTATTTTGCTTCATAGAACGTCGAACAAATGCTGCTTTCATCTTTTATTTTTCTTTTTATCTGTTGAGCAATATCCAATCCCCTTTTGGACATTGTGATTGGCTACATGTTTTTCAATCTGTGATTAACCACAATGGACTGAAGTATAAACATTGCTTTTTAAAGGATTTTTTATTTAGTTGATGATTCAAAAAGAAATTGCTTTTATGATTTTCTTTTCCTTTTCCTTTTATTTATTATTATATATTATATTGTTTTTTGGGATAGCTAGCATTTTAAACACAATCATACTTGGAAAAAGATGAAATATATGCACGACACAGTGCTTTTTTAAATCTTGAAAACATGGATGCCTTCTCTGCGTTAAATTTAATATTTTTGGGTCATAAATAGACTATCTTTTTGAGTTTTATGCACCTTTCTCTCTCTGCATGATTGACTATAATCATCTGCAGAAGAGATGAATTTGGTCTTTTGTAGTGATAGATATTTATGGCAATAATTAAGCATTGGTTAGTGTTGGTGTTGGCAAACGCCTGATGGTTATCTTTCTAGTAAAATGGCACCAATTCAGTCTCCTGTGTATGTGTATTGGAAAATCTGAATCTTACATACGACTGCTTCTGTTTTCAGGCAGTTGCCACTCTCGGAACTTATGATATTGCATTAGAGCTTGGAAAGAAAGTGATATGCCAGAGGTGCTTACTGGATACTTTTGAATCTTTGCATTGATGGATGAACTTTATAATCATCTAGTCATCTATAATGTACTCTAGTTCTTGTAATTTGGGCTGCTGTTATTTCTCAATAGGTTTTGGATCATTCTTAAACTTAAATGGAGGATCAACATGATGCTGTCTTCCTGTTGTTATTAACCTTAACTAAATAATTAACAAGGGGATCTGGTTTGAGCCATCATCATGATTAAATTTCGGTACTAATTTTTCATTCTCTCCCGTAGTTTGTCAACTACATCATTTAGTTTTTTAGGAGTCCTTTGGCATGCATGCTTCTTTAAACTGTACTAATTTCTTGCCCTATAGAAGAGCCTCAATTTTTGGGGCTTTGAGCTGCCATTCACAAAATGTGCATTCTGGTATATGCATCCAACGAAGAAGATTGATCCATAGATACCAAATGAAGGATACTAATTTGTGTAGATTCATTGTTCATCGGATTTTGTCTAGCCATCACCAAATTTAGTTTGTTGCTTCTGGATACCAGACTAAATAATCATGATATCTGCTTCTAAATGCAGAAACTGTAGAACATGTAATGGATGGCAGGCATTACGATGCACCATGTGCAGAGGATCAGGAAAGGTGCATTATCAAGTGAAAAACTATAGCTTGAGAAGGTAGATTTTGCAGTCTTACTAAAAATTTCACCCTAATTTTTCAACACTTCATCTGAAATTTCAAACCAAAATGATTTATTCAAAGATGATTTCTACGCTTATTATAATAGTTTATGAACAATGATGGTTTGGAGTCTCATGAACTATTAAATGAAACTATGTAAAATATTTTTGAGACATTTATCAAATTCCTTCTTATTCATAAGTATGAATACATAATTTTCTTTTAGTTGCTGATTATCTTCCTCATTTCGCATGACATAACTGGCTTTAGAAGCTTTGCAAAAGTATGAAATAAAATCAATCCTCAAAGACGCCAACGAGCTCAATATGTATTTTGTTATGTTATTCATCGTTTTGACACATACGAAGAATTAGGCTCGATGTATGCTCTTTGAGTATTCATCCTTAAAGACAAACTGCTACTTACTTATGGTCTTCTTTCTCCCTTTTGTTCTCCTGAAGTGGAGAAAAGGCAACAGCTGAATGTGTCGCTGAAGCAGTTGTTGATAATCGTGCTGAACTGGTTCACCTTCCATCAATGGTTGATCTTCATACACCACTGCCTTCTAAAGATTGCCCAACTTGTGATGGAACGGTGAGGTTATCTTTTTATTCCTTCCATGATGAAGTTTCTGATACTCCTGCTGCAAACTTGTTCTGAATGTGGATGTTTTAGTCACCCATTTCACATGCCTGGTATTCCTTCACTAGGTAATAAGGATTTACATTACTAACAAAAGTGAAGAGGCCATCTCTTATTATTCAAGAAGATAACATAATTCTTTTTTCAGATTATTAATGAATGCATGATTTTATTTTCATACTATCAATAACATTCCAGATTTGACTGCAAATGTATTCTCACTTGTATTATTTTGTGCCAATGAACACAAACACGCATGCACACACACACACAAAAGGAGTGGTTTTTTTACAGGCAAACCAAATGATTTTCTTTCTGTAATGATTCAGGGAGTCATGAGTTGTCCAGAATGCAAACACAAACTGCAAGTCAGAATTTCTGCAGATGATGTAAGTGACTTGTGTATAGTACTGGATATTTTTTCAATCATCAGTTGACAATATTTATCTAATGGTGTATGAGTTGATTGTGATGATTTTGGGGACCCAATACCAGAATTGTAAATCTGTTTTGCTGTCCTTTCACAATTCTCTGCATGACTCTGGCCATAATATGCATGTAATATAAGTTAGATCAGAAAAAAAGAAGACACTGAACAACTGGCATAAACTATGCATGCAATACATACTAGTATAGGAAGGCCTGGCAACAAAAAGTACTTTTGAATATCTTAATGTTTCTTGCTCAGATTTCTCATTGGTTTACTACCTTACCCCTTATCTTTTCAAAGAATTGTAAGCCATCTTTGATATACAGACTTCTGTCTTGCAGCTGCTCAAATAGATTCATGGTTTAACAATGTTCTTTATTTATTTCTTTCTTTCTTTTTTTTTTCCCCTGGGGAAATCATCTAAAACTGTTCAAGCATTAGAATATTAGTTTGATTTGGAGACCAATTTTGTGCTATAATGCAATGTCACTTTGGAAATTAAGTCCAACTTTCACTTCAGATCTGATTTTATTGATTTTTGGTGAAGGAAGAAAGCCTTTTACTGGCCGAAAAAACTAGTTAAAGTTTTCTTTGCATGGAAAACTTTGTAATGTTATGATGCTGTATGAGTGGTGCAGTCACTCGCATGATTTGTTCAGAAGCACTTGTTAAGGTTTACAAGAAGATTACTTCATGATACCTATGATTTTTGTTGTTCTTCTGCTGCAGATCATGGATTCTCCAGAAACAGCATACAATATCATGAGAAAAATGGATTACCCATATGAGGCTAGTACTCATCCTTTTCCTTTTTTTCCAATGCTAGGCATGCTTGAAGCAAACTTCATACTGCTGCATAGCATTCTGTGGTGAATTTTAAGCTTGTATAGTTTTAAATTTAACTTCTTGACTTGTAATATCAAAACTTGCTGGTGGAATTATGTCCAATGTTGGCAAGCTTCCCTAACCGTTCCAATTGAGTTCTTTCTGATGGAGCTCAGTCCTTCTTGTCATGCACTGAGTAAGCAATCCACAACTCTTATGGTTTGTTTGGTTTGGTAGAATGGAATAAAGCTGAAAAGGAATAGCAATTCCTTATTTTATGGTTAAGGGTATTTTTGAAATACAATATACTTTCTGGTCATGAATAGTCATTTTTCCAGTAAAGGAAAGGAATGAGGAATCGTTATCTATTCCACATCACATACAATAGATATTCTTTTGATAGAATTTTTCGCAAACCGAACAAAGGAATAGATATTCCGCAGGAATAAAGTTGGAATACCGATTTCATTTCATTCAACCAAACATATTATTAATAACATCAGATTAGTCGTTATTAGTAATCACTAATGCATTGTAGCTTGCACATGGAAAATCCATTTTAAGTACTGTCTCTTTGCCAGTAAATGTGTTTAGATATTACAAAGAAAATCTTTAAAACATTAAAGAAGTGTTTTTATAGTAGGATAATGATATTTTATGTTTGTTGTTTTTTTTTTTATGCATTTAGGAAATATTGTTAGATTTGTATTATCTTTTTTGATATGGAAACCTGCACCGGAGCTGAGCACTTGTCCATTCTTGTGCATGTCGATTGCGTGCGTGTCTTCTCTAATTGATGTTTTCTTGTTCTAATTATGCTGTGAGGTTTTGTGATTGTTAACTTTCCTAGGGAACATTGTTTGTTGAAAGTTGTCATATCTAACCCTTTCTACTGGCGGGAAATTTGCTCTTGATAATTGATATTGGTTTCAAATTGGTGGATGGAATTGTCTCTTTGATGCAATAATTTTTTGATATCTGGTTTTTCTGAGTTTTATAATGATTTTCGTTTCATCCATCTTAAGTCATGTGAATCCTCTGTTTTTACTTAGCAAAGAGAATGTCAAATGTTTACAGCATATAGTTCACAGCATGAAAGATCCAAGCATTGCTGCATTTTGGTTGATCACCTTTCCTCAGATAATGGGTGGATTTGAATTTGACGATGATGTGAAGCGGAAGATTTGGTGGCAATACAAGGTTCCTGATCCTTCTTTTGTCTTTATGGTGTTCTTGGAGTTTTGACATTATTCTATGTTGATGCTATACTGATTCTGCAAATTTATCTTCATTGAACCATATGCTCTTTTCCACAATGAAAATTGTTGTCTACCTTTTTGTTTTTTTGATATAGGAATCTATGAGATATGATCAACTACGAGATGTTGTAGTCAAGCGACAACCGGGGTGGGAGCATCTACAGGAGGTGAATTTTGACTTTTTGGTTATGAGTATTGGTCTTCTACAAGCCTGCATATTTCTGAATTCCAAAATTTATTTTTTCCCATTTGAATTGTGGGTGATGCACTTTTATTGGCTGCATAGACTCTGATCTTTGAAAACATTATGATACATGCACTTTCTTGATGAGCCAACCTTTTGTCCTACCTGTTTGTGATATCTTCCTGTTTCCTTATTTTGTTCTGTTTCTACCCTAGCAGATGAAATGGCTCCTTTCCTCTGATACTGTCAAAACTGCATTTATTGGTGGGAATTTTTATTTGCTTATTATCTGCAGGCGTTAATCAGCATTGATCCTGTACGTGCACGGGATGATCCTGCTGTAGTGAAGAATGTACCTTATTACAAAGCAAAGAAAGCCCTGGAGGCAGAGGTTATGAAGCTTGATCCTCCACCACGGCCTCAAAATTGGGGTGTGCGTATCTAAAACTTTTCACTTTTCTCTATTTAGATCTATTCATGTAATGCTAAAAGTTTGGCTTCAAAGAAATATCATAAGTTACTTAATTAGATTAAAGGAATACTCTTATATTTCTACAATTTATCTACCATTTCACCAGTTAATAAAGTTTGGACAGTAGCACTTAGCTCAATTTGATATTGGCAGGAGTTAGATTTACCACTAAGCAAATCTTTTTGGAGCGATGAGGATCTCAAAGACCCAGAGAAGTTTTACGAGATGACAGTACTTCTTAATGCGCAGAGGGAAATTGCTGATAAAATCTTGGATACGCAATGGGAAGCTAAATGGCGAAGTGAAAAGGTTTGTGGTAATTAGTAATGTCAATTGAACGTATTTGAAGCTGGATTAGTGCCAAAATCTCTTAGGATTTGACATGTTTTGGGATCTTACATCAATTTTGGTTTCCGCTGATTTCATAATGTAATCTTGCAATTTATTTGCAGCTTGATGAGTTGTTGGAAGAGAAGGTTCGTCCATACATCGACAATAATGTCCTCTCTCAACCTATCGTATTGCAATCCAAAGACCAGGACCAGAAGGTGTGTCTATTTCTCTCTCCCCCATTCATACACATACAGAAGCATTTCCATGCACACTTACATGCAAGGCTGTGTGTCCAGACAGAGTGAATTCCATTTTTCTTATCGTGTTACTGTCCCCTGTGATTCTTTAGTTACCAGACGAGATCTTTTGTTATTTACTCGATGAGTTGATGATATAGTTTGCTAAAAATTCCCCGCCCCCACCCCCCCATATGATATTTCCCAACCTTTCCATTACCGGTAAAGAAATAGAAATCCTGCTTACTTGGAAAAAGCAGGTAATGATCTTCACGAAGAAGGTGTTAACACATGAGAAAGAGAAACAAATTAACTCAAAAGGCAATGCGCGTTCAATGTGATTGCAATTATTCTTTCTGTCGTATTTAGTATGATTACAAAATGCCAGACTTTGTAGTACTCCTTTTCCATTATGGAAAGATGCTAGTAGTTTGCTTGTCAATGGTAGAATCACAACTGCACTTTAGTTTCGTGCCAGGATTGATGGTTGAAAGTTGATGAGTTTTATGTCCTCCATTCATAAGCATGTACGTTATCATCCGCATAGCAGTCTTGTTTCTTCCTGTTATGGTCTAAATGAATCAGTATAAGATGCCTCTGTCCTGCTCCTGTTGGTTTAAACTCTGTGGTTATATTACTTTCAGAGGAACGTGCGGCGAAGAAAATGGTGGTTCTTCTAAAGAAGAAATGTTGTTTCGAGTAGGCTGCTTAAGGTGGAGCTGATTGTGCGATTTCAGCTGTGCAGGGTGTTCTCATTCAACAGGTGATATTTGTAACATTTTGTTTGTATGATGTATCACATTCTCCTTGTAACTTCTTCAATTGCTGTGTTTTCTTTTTTCACTCTAGGGTCAGTCAACTGTTTTGTTGGGCTTTTGCTTTTCCCTTTTTCAATGTAGTATGAAATTTTGATGTATTATCCATCCTTCCTAGGATTTTTGTGGAAATACTACTATTATAATTAGTATTATTATTTATTTCAATTATATTTACATAGTACAATTTAAGGGAGGGAAAATGTTGGAAGACTTGTGTTTCTACTAGTAGGCCATGCTGCTTGGATTGCCTGTTTTTTAATTTGGATTTAACATGGATGGGTTGAAAACCTTAACTCGGGCTTGATTTGAGTATTTATGGTTAACGTCAGCTAAATATCAACTTGAACTCGAGTAACATGTTGATTAATTGGCTCAATTTACTCATAACTTCAGTTGTCTGTTTTTTCTTTTTTCTTCTTCCCTTCTTTTCTTTTCTTCTTCTTTTTGATGTCATTTTTTTTTTTCCTCTTTCAAGACACCACCAATATGAGGTTGTGACACATGTCTGCTAATATTTTAAAATGTCAATTTCTTGCTTTGAAGACGTTATTATTAAGAGGATGTGACGCATGTCTACTAATATTATAAAAACAAATTATATAAAATTAATTATCATGGTAAATGTACAAAATCACATGTAAAAAATATGAATCATGTTTGTTGGATGTAATTATTAGACAAAAAAATCATGAATTGCATTTATTAGGCCTGGTGTTAGACAAATTTAAAATACAAATGTAATCACATTTATTAGGCGTGATCGCTACAAAAATAATCATGAATCTACCAACCTTGAATTGCATTTAATACATGCGATTGTTATATAAAACTCAAAACAAATTTATTGTATGTGATTTTGCAATGATATTTTTAGGAGAAAAACGTGGGTCAAGTCGTGTACGGATGATTTTTAGGGAAGATGCAAAATTCATAATTGGATCTTGCACAAAGTTGTAGGTTTGTTTAAAAAGTAGTAGGTGGGAAAAATGTGGTAGGTTATGTAGAAAAGTTGTAGGTCATAGGTCAAAGGTTGAAAAAGTCGTAGATGTGGTAAGTCGACGACTTGACCCAAATAAGTCCCTATTTTTATACATTGATATTTATGTAAATAAATTTGTATAGGATGGGTAATAAAATAATATCTCACTGTTAAGAGATAGATGAATATGGTTGAGAATAAAACATAGCATTTTATTTTACTTTATTTTTTCAATTTGAGAGAGATATATATTGATGTAAACGAAGGATATACATATCACATAAAATCCAATGAGTAGGAAGAAAACATAGCCCCTAACCTTAAAATGCATAATCGATGAAGATTTCTATGGTTTTGTTAGCAGCATTATTTAGCTTAATGGTATTATTCAACTTACTGTACGAGTATTAAAATTATATATATGATTATTAAAATATAAATTGAAATTAAATGTATTATTAAATTGAATGGTTGGATAATATATTGAACGATGATACGAATAATTATAATTCATGTAGTCTTTTGCTTCAAAATATTCTCTATCCATATGGTATATTTTCCAAGGAAGAAAATAAGCTCAAGTGTGGATTCTTGTTGGCAGCTGTCCTAGACTTAAGGTGGTGGTGGTGATAATATAAGAAGAGTAGGTAGACAAGTAGAAAGTTGTTTGTTTGGACCACTTGAGGAAGTATGGCAAGCTAGAGAGGTTTTGGAGTACTTTTGAGGAGAGATAAGGGACCGAGGGGGTGTTATTGAATACACAACTTGTTGAAGAGGAGCTTGGAGAAGGAGGACCTTGGCTTGGATTCTTATGTGTACCAATGAAAGGATACTTACTTCTGGACTGATAAGTGATTGAGACCTCTATTGAGCCTTGATCAAGTAATGCCTATTAACACAACCTTATCCGATTATCCATATTATTCCTAAATGAGTTTTATTTATGGGGGAGGAGAGATTATTACTTAAACCAAAATAATAAAATGCCTTTACATGCCTTAATCGCTTTACCTCATTCATTCAAAACACCAAAGGAAATTTCATTCTTGAAGTTTTAGGATTTACTAATCATTCATCTATAAACATTAGACATCCCAGTTCAAATTTTCTACGTCCTAGCATTCATACATCAACATTCCAAAAGAAAACAAACAATATAACATAAAGTTAAATACTTGTAGCAGGGAGAGAAAGTTGATCTTTGGACTACATGTGGCCTTAAAAGGTGGGGGGTGAGGGTCCATAGTAGCCAACCTCCTTCCTTCATCCTTGCCTTAGTGGGTTGGTGAGCATTTACAACCGTTTGTGGTAAAAGCTCCATGATTTCTCTTATTGTAATGGATATACCTCTCGAAGAAACTACAGGTTGGACATTTTAGTTCTCAGGATGTTGAAACTTCTGCTGCCTTCCTTGACTTAACTTTTTCACTTGACGTGGCCACGTAGGTCCATGCACCTTCGTCTTTTCCTTCTTGGGTGATGGCGGTGGTGGTAGGATGGGTCCTTATCATGTCTTTAAGGGGTATCTTATAAAACATCCTAATTTATACGTCCACTTAGTTTTGATAATTGTTAAATATATAATAATGTTTTATGGAAGTAAAATGGCCAAAAAATCATCCTTAATTTTTTGGGAAATTTAAATATCAGTAATTATCAATATAGTTAATAAAAGGTGTTATATATATATATATATATATATATGAGATCTATATCAAAGAAACCTTTTTGATGAAATAAATTTTTTTTTGTTTAGTAAAAAATACCAAAGGCAAGATTACTTGTCACGAGTTAATAACTCAATAAATATAAATATATGTCCTTAGAAATCAAGCATATAATGAAATAATTAAATTTTGAAGTCCAATAGATATTCAACAATAATTTAGAGGTTAATCACTAAAGATGAAATATACGTGATAGGATCAATAACAGATAAAGATCTACAAATGTAGAGCTCAAATAAACATTCTGAACTTGTAGTTAGGAATTTGAGAATTTTATGAACCTATTGAGTATGATATCTTAATTTCACCAGTTGGGCCTAATATCCTTACTCGTATAAGGGGGAAAAAAAACCTTAAAATATTCAATTACATAAGTTCTCATTTTTAACATTTCAACTTAACATTTATCTATGAAAAATGTAGATCCCTTGGAGATAATTTAAATGCTATCTTTTTGAGATGAATAAAATGTTTGTAAGCATACTACTCAATAATTAATCGTGTAACCTTAAAACTTAATTTTACTTAATCATATCAGATTAATATCATATATGATAATTTAAAATTACAAATAAAATAATATAATAAACTAGAAGCTAAATCCCTAAAATGATTATTTCCAATTTACGTAAACCCCTGAAAATTCCGATCATCGATTCGATGAATCAACATGATCGAAATTTGAAATATCTTTTTGATCATAAATTTAAGTGTCAAATTAGTTGTAATTTTAAGTTTTTGATTCTACTCTTGAATTAGAATAATTACGAATTTAATTTTAATATAATAGAACCTAAATCATATATGATAAGTTGATTGCGTAGGACAAAAATATAACACGACTAAGAATTTAGAAATTTGACTCGTGCCAATATGAATCATTTAGATTTTTATTGTTTCTACTGTAATTACTATAAGATAAAATAATTAATTTATAAATTGATAAATTTACTTATAGGTCTGCTTAAGTCTACCCTATGTATTTTTGGATCAAATTCTTATCATTGCTATGGGTAAGATAAATTCAATTTTAAATATTATCCAAGCACCACTTATTACTGCTACTGCTGTTCGATACACGCACATATCAAAACACAATATAACACAACAGAGCACAAAAACAAGCACTTTGATCACACTTTTTTGTATGTGCTTTTAAAATTCTTTTTAATCTCTTTTGAAATTCCTTTTTAATAGTGCAAATATTAACTGACTAGTATACCGGGTGTGTATGTAGTAATAGAATTTTGGTAAATACTGAGTCGTGTCCAGAAGATGTGAGGACTAGTTCTCAATTGTATTAGTTCAATTGTAGTTAGACAAAATTATATATATATATATATATATACTTGGGTTTTTAGATATAACTAATCTACAAAAATATAGGATTTCCAACACCTAAAATTAAATTAGGTTAAGAGCGAACAGATCTCAAAATCAATCGAATGTATGTTATGACTAGAATAAGCTTGCAAATCCATTACCAATGGGTTCAGTTTTTTAATCAATCAAGCACCAAATAAAAACTCTTTTTTCCAAAGAAAGTAATTACTCTAAATTAACCAATCAATATTCTCCATTTCTAGGAAAGTGATTAATTGACTAATCTTGTTAAATTTACCAAGCCCTAATCGAATTCAAGTCTACATGTCTATATGATCTGTAATCCAAACCAGCTTCACAAAATTGATTAAAAAAGAATTATCTAATTACAATCCTAATCTATCATGAATTCCAAAATCAATCCAAAATATATGATTAGTGAAATAATATCAACAATTTGAATATAAACAACAAGTCAGTCAACAGCAGTGATCATTAATCAAATAATTCAGATCAACAACTCAAAACCATAATTAGGCACAAAGGAAAAAACAAGTATTGAACACAATCCATAAAATGAATATAAGAAAAGTACGAAATCACCTTGTCAAGAAAATCCCGTTCTTGAATTCAAATTGAAATGTTGTTTTCCACTTGATCCCGGTATGGAATCCTCAGTCAAATTAAAAAGAAAACTTTCTAGTAGTCTATGCCCTAATCTATCAAGGAACAATGAAAAAATATCTCTTAAATTCTTGTCTATGGTTCCTCTTCTTTTCACAAGATCCAACAAATGGAGAATATATATGAAAAGTTATGCAGGGACTTAGGTTGCCTTGAAGGCCGCTGCCTACATTTTAAATCAGTTGGCATTGTGTTGAAAAATAGATTTCCAAGAGCATTGGTTGAATGTATGCTGGCTCAAAGCTAGCGGCCTTGAATCTCTCTGTAGCCGGTGTGCATTGAAAAAATTATTTTCGAGATGTTTAAGCTAGCAATGTTTGAGCAAGCGATGGGGCAACCTTCATTTGCACCGGCCAAAGGCCGACGACCTTTCCTTTGTGATTACCAACGTACTGATGTTTTGAAGGCTGGTTAGTCTTGTTCTATTTTGTAGGCTAGCAATTGTTATTCAAAGTTGGCTGCCTTTGTTGTTACCGTTTAAGGCTGTTGTTGAAAGCTGGCGGCTTACATTTCATTTTGCCGACCTACATTCTTCAAGTCTCCAATTTTGCACATATCTCTTCTCGGTTGCTTGTATTTGTTGTATAAGTCCTTCAGGACCTGAAATATCAAATTAAGCACACTTAAGTACCATTTCCTTGCGATTTTTATAAAATCAATAATGATTTAGCATGATTTGTTCAATAAAAATTGAGTAAACTATGACTTTATATCATACTCCGTGTTAGCTCTCTTAGGCACCCCTTAAGCGCTCCTTAGACACTCTCTTAATGCTCCATGTTAGCTTCTTGACCACTCCATACCATCTCCATGGACGCTTTGAAGCAACTTCATCATCTTACCTAACACATCACACCATAGCAACCCCATACGAGCACCCCATGAGCGCTCAAAGAGCCGCTTAGTGAGCGATCTTTAGTCTCCCCGTAGGCACTTTAGGGCTGCTTTAGAATTGTGTTTGAATTTTAACTTGTTAAGTGCCTAGTTTTTAATTGTTCTATTCTACTCATGGATAGATATATCCATTTGTCAAAATACATTTCCAATTGGCTGTTTGAATTATCATTGATTGAAGTATTCCTTGTAATTATCACGAACTATTTACCCAGGAATGCTACCTAAAAAGCTTTAGCCAAAGAAAAAGAAGCAAAAGACCACATCCAACATCTACCACATTATGAGACATCAGGTCTAAACTAAGTAGATAACTCTATAAGTGATTATCTTATTGGACTTCATTTCTAATGCTGAACATTGATACCGGGGAAGTACCATTTTGCTTTTTCTCTCACATATTATTTTTTTAATTCTTTCCTATTTTGAACTGAATGAGAAACAATGAGGACACTGTTTAATTTAAGTGTGATGGAAGGGATAATAGAAATGGAGAATGAAATGGGTTATGAATTGTGCTGATGTATGAATTACTGAATTTAACTGCATATCTATGACATTTGAATTTGAATTGTTGACCTATACCTTTATTTATCCTAAAGCATTATCTGGCAAATTTTAAGCCAAAATTTTTCAGGAAATCTGGAATTGTATAGAAAGTCGTTGATAGCATTTATACAAAAATGTGAAATTGACTTATTAGGTGCCTTACTTATCTACTGTTGTGATTAGAATACTTAGTTAAAATTAAGTAGTGAAATCTTTAAGAGACAGATTTACTTTGTATTTATCCTTAGAATTGAAAGTTTGAGAGTAGATTGAGTCCTTAAGTGAAAAATAAACAGATTTACTTCTAGAAATAATTTGACTTGTATATACTCTTTTGAGTTGTTTTGAAAACTTTTCAACACTTAGTAAAAAAGGTAGAAGAAACTCTTTACTTAGTCATTCTTTATAAAAAAAAAGTCTTAAACTTTATTATAGCATTCAAAAGAAAAGAAAGAAACAAGCATAACCTTTACTCCATTGACTCAGGTAATTAAGTCAAGAGTATCCAAACTCGAATGTTAGAGTGATAAAGAGTTCTTAGTGGTCCCTTTAAAACCTAGTCACTTCAGTGATAAGCCCAAGATGTGCCGACTCAATGAACTCACTATAACAAGAAAAGAGGAAAAACAAAAGTTCAATACTCAAACTTTGAAAAAAAAAAAAAAAGAATAAGTGCTTATAGGAATAAAAAGAATATGAATGCAAAAGCTCCAAATGAAATAAGACTTATAATAAAGAGAGAGAAAGTCTAGGAAAAGAGTAGATATCATATGCTTTCACTCTGTGTTGCAAGGACTATATGTCTACTAAAGTTCAGTGAAGTTTAAATGGTTGTTTTTCCTTACTGGATTGTGTATTTACTTTTTGGACAAAAGATTCTTTTGTTATACATTGAGATTAAAGTTTTTTTTATCTAGATTAGCTACTAAATTTTGATTGTAGTAATCTAATTACATATACCCAGTTTGGTTACAGTGTTAGGCACTAGCAATGCAAGTCATGACCTAGAAATGATGCTTGGAATTGAGAAAGTTGAAATTTTTGTATTCTCTACGACAGATTTCAATTGTATTCTTATTTATTTTGCTTCGTCATACCCCATTGTTTAAGTGCAACATCAATCATGAGATAAGACTCTCCCATCTCATCATCAGGGGCTTCATCTGGGAATACTTGCATGTTCTTCAAAATCCGGGTGATGTAGGCACCGCGAAACTGGCCTTTCCTAGAAAGTTGATCCCGTTACTTAATAGCAAAAGCCAGTTCTACTGCTACATTCACTTGCTCACCCTTTATCATACTCCACATTAGATATAGTTCTAGTTGACTCACTACTCCAACACTATTTATTTTTCCATTTAAAGAATGAACCAGCAATGAGTGGAGGATTCTATAGCTGTTTTTCTTCAGTTGAGAGCCTCGGGAAAGTGATGGATCATTGGGAGCTTTCCTCCCAATAATGTTCCAAAATTGGGCATAAGACAAACTCCTTAAAATTGGTAAAATGCCTCACTTGCTTAAACACATAGCAGGTGTTAATTGACCTCTTTGGACATCTTATCATTTTGTAGTTTGGGTCTCCACAAAAGTGACACTTTCCTTTCAATTGTGGACATCTCTTGGGGTAATGGGTCCCTTTGCACTTCCAATAGATGATGGGTCTTTGTGCAAAATTTCCATTGCTAGCTCCTTTTATGAAGTTGTTGAAAAGCTTAATCCATTTCTGCGATTGAGTAGAACTTGTTTCCCTTTGAAACTTTCTTTCAAAACCAGGTGCTTCTTTTTCGAATATTTTTGTTTTCCCTTTCTTAGCTCCTTCAATAATTCGGGATCTTTCTACTAGCTCCTAAAAAGATCTTATATCAAATTCCACTAACTTGACTCATCAATCTTCGTCCAATCCATTCAAAAACACTTGCCTCTTCAACTCCTCACTGTACTTGTAAGAGTCGAGTGCATACTGGAGCAATCTACTAAACTCAGTCTCATAATGCTCCACAATTCTCCATCCTTGAACAATCTGTAAGAAATCAACACTGCATTGTACTTGTAGACTTCCAGGAAAATAGTTCTAAAAAAAAAAAAGTCTCCCATGTAATTGGAGGTATCAACTCTCATTTCTTGGACTCCCACCAAATTCGAGCATTAAGACAAAGCATGTAAGTACCAAAGGTAATTTTCAAGGGTTGCAGCACTTTATAGGTGTTGAAAGACCTATCGATGTGAGCTAGCTAGTCTTCAACCTCCTCTGACTTTCCAAAGGCTCCATCAAAATATCGATTGCTTGTGATGAACTCATATAACAAGTTTCGGTATGGTACAAGAGGTGGGTGTGTCGATAAAGGCATGGTTTGGGGTTGCACATCTCCCGGGATAGGTACTTCCATGAATACATGTGGTGCGGGTTGTGGCAGAGTTGGCACCTATGCTGGGTTTTTTTGTCTAAAAGCTTCCATCATTTGAATGAACTAGTTGAAAATGGCTTGCAGATTCACTTGAGGTTCAACATTTGGGGGATTTTGAGGTTGTGTAGCAGGTTGATTTATCTCTTCTACAGGTTGGTTTGAAGTGCTTTGCTCTTAACGTCTCCTTCTTCTTCCATGGCTATTTAGATTTTTAGTTAGATGAGCTCGATATTCTCTTTTAATAGCTTTATTATGTTTTAAGCGGGTGTTGTCGAAATCATGGAAATTGAACTAATGCCAATACTCACAAAACTTAAAATAAAGAGTCATGAAATAATCAAAAGTAATAAAAAAATCACCAAGCCAAAATGATAACTTCATTTAGTAAGGAAATCAATAGTGGGTTCAAGACCATTATAATTGAAATAAAAGATTACAAAATGAAAGAAACAACAATTCATAAAGAAAACACAACATAATATTTTTCAAACAAAAGCTAAACTACGTGACCTAATAGTTCAGGTCTCCATTACAAAATCTACTATTGGACTTATGGGGTGCTCGATCTTCTTTTTAGCTTTCTCCCTTCTTCCTTTCTTCCGCTCTTCTTTCCTCTTTCCTTTTCCCGGCCTACAGGGATGGCGCATCACCTAGATTTCGGCTCGATGACCGTCTATTCCTTTTGCCCATAAACGGCCTCAAATACCTTATTATATCCCTTCTCCTTTCTCTCGTGAGCTCGCTTACTTGTTCCAACATTCTAGCATTGTCGTCACTTTAAAGGGTCATCACATGGTCATGCTGGGTTTCTTCTTCAATGGCTCGATGAGGGGTGGATTCCCATGACATGCTTCTTCAACCAACCGAATACCCATTCTCCACATACACATTCTTCCAAAGTCGGAGTCCAAAGCTCCGGTGTTTGACTTGGTAATTCTCATCATTGGAAAATTTGTTGCATCCTCATTTTGTAGGGAAGTGGCCTCTCAAATCATTGCGGTTAACCGAGCTTGCCTTTCTTCGTTGTGTCCCGAATGGATACTTCTCCCTCAGCCCATATTTCTTCCACTCGAGTCATATCGGGATTTCCTTCATTCGGTCCTTGTTTTGGTTCCTTTTTTGCCCATGTTATGTTGGGGTTCTCTCCAACTAGATCTTGTGTTGGTTCCTCTTCCGAGTTTTCCTCTAGATCCTCTTATGGGTCTTCTTCTTCTTCAGCTTCTTCAACTACTTCTTCCTCTACTTCAGGTTCTTCATTATCGGCTTTTGTCATGGCGACATCCACTAGTACTTCGTTGTTAGCGAGTTGAATCCCGGTTCGAGTAGTTGATTGAGTAGACATATTTTTTGGGCTCTCGAGAATGTTTTGAAACACTCCTATCCAATAGAAGGCCTCTTCAAAGTCTGCTCTACACTAGTCATTATGATCTCTCAGATCATCATGAGCATACACAAACAAAGGTCCAATCGGGTTCCAAGTTTGGAAATCTGGAAAGGTCAGTTCTCCTTCCCTTTGCAGCACGAAGGTAGCTTCTCGCAGCATGGTATGTCCATGAGCATGCATAGCGATCCTCTCAATAGCACATATCACTGCCAACTCAGACCATCTCTTTCTCTTTATGGGGCAATATCTTATCGTCTTGACAATCCTTTGCCACTCCGTGTTCCTCAGTCCTCTTTTCCACAAGGTGAACATCTCCCTAATAGACTTTTGTCTTCCTACCAGGGCAAATTCCTCACATAGCACCTTAAGCCTTAATCGGTAATTCGTGAAGGTTTTGACAGGTCTCTTATGAAATTGTTGAGCTTCCACATGGGCTTCACCTAGGGTCATCTATTCATGCAAAAGAAAGAAAGAGAAAATTAGTAAACTTAGTAAACTTATTCTACCCATGCTAACTTTTCTATTTTGGTTCTACTTGTTTCTTCTTAAGCCTATTTCTATTGTTATGATATTAAGTTCTTAACCATGTTTTGATACCAATTTAAACTGCCATGCCCCAAAGGGTACCGTAAACGTGACAGTCTACCACACTCAATATTAAGATTTAAGTATGATAACCTTAGTCATCGTAAAAGTCTCAATATTGGATGTAAGTCATACTTTCATGATCATAGCGGACCAAACTTTGGATCAAGCCGCTTAAGCAGTTATATATAATAGCAATGAAAAAAGTAAATCATAACAATAAAATCATGGTTCTTAAAAGATATATAAGGAGTCTTACAAACTTTAAAAGGCATTCCCCTATGAAAACAACTAGTTCTATCGAAGTTTGTTTACATGATTGAATTTCTACTTGGAAATCTATTTCTACTTCTAATTCTTGTATCATAACAAAAAGCTCTTGGCTCCAAAAAGCATTACCTAGGTAAAGTATCCCCTGGGCTCCAAGCAAAGATATGAACACTGCAAGAAATATCTAAGAGGGTATAAGTTATGCACTTAATGAGAATTATTTCCACAATTAAACACCCAATAATAATTAATCAAACAAGTTTATTTAAATAACCATATAAAATGCACAAGCACGTAAGCAAACAGCACATACGATTTTTCAGGAATAATATGTTTGAATAGATTTACCCCTCCATTTGGGGTTAGAGATTCCAGATTGAATAGACCGATTTTGATAAATATAATTTTCTTTGTAGTGTTGCTCATGTCACGCCCTAAAGGGTACCTTAAACGTAATATTCTGCCACACTCAATATTAAAATTTAAGTATGACAATATTCCCAAAAGCTTCGATATTAGGTGTAAGACGTGCTCTCACAATTCTAGAGGACCATAGTTTGAAATATTAAGCTTAAGAAAATACAATAACAAATTAAGAAATGGAAATCATAATATTCAATCATTCATACATAATGTCTTACAAGTCTTAGGGGCATTCCCCCCTCAAAAATATGCTAGAGCCTATTACAAGAAAATTTTCAATAAAGTCTACATCTAAGCTAATGTTAAACTTTATCTAAATTTCCTGAACCAAAAAGGGAAATACCTGGGTGCAAGGTCCTCATGGTTTTAACCATAAAAAGTCAAATTGTAAGAGATATATATAGGGGTATAAGCTAACAGACTTAGTGAGAATTATTTTCATAAGTAAATACTTGAGTAGGAAAATTCAAATAAGTTATTTAAGCATTCAAGTGAAATGCAACATACACGTGAGCAAGCAAGACCTATAGTTTTCTGGAAACCATTTGTTTAATGGGTTTATGCTCTCCATTCGCGGTTTGGTGAGGATAATAAGTAATCCCATACCGAGTCATCTTAGTTAATAAATGCTTTCGATAATTACCACTAAGTATATTAAGTCTACTCGTGTCGAGCCATGCTTTCGATTCATCGCCAAGCATTGTTTTAATTCCTTATCGCCAAGCATTTTCTTTAGATCATTGCCGCCAAGCATTGCTTTCAACCATGTTACTATCCTTTTACCCAATGATAATAACCCCGTGCAATATGACTTACTACGTGGTATGCATGAATCAATTTATTTAAGATATCATAGCATCATTATTGTCAATTTAAAGTGATCAAGGAATTGCAGACATATCAAGTTCTATAAAAAGACAAGCAATCATTTACAATTAATTTCTGCCTCGATATTCTTAGTGTTCTTTCATACAACTTTACATACATAACATTTTGTCTTTCTTTAATTCTAATGCATCTACACTACAAGCACAATTAAGTACACAATTTAAGGAAATAAACTCACATTGCCATGTCGATGCTTCTTCTAAATGAAAAAGTCAATCGAACAATCCACTTAGTCAAAATAATCATCGGGATATGGATACTCTTCATCGGGATCACCTCGTCAAGAAAAATATCCATAATAAGTATTTCTTGATAATCCCCTAGTAATTTGACAAAACTATCTCACAACAATGTCAAAATTCATGTAGAAAATAATTTCAACTTAAAATAGCTATAATTTGGTCATTTTAACTCAGAATTGCGCATATAATATATCGAATTCTACCTACTCAAACAGTTCTACCCAACTAGGTCATTTGAGCTCCAAAACAGTAGCGATCAGATTCACGATGAAATTTCCCATCCCAAAGGCATTTGTTTCAAACATCAAATCATCCAAAAATTACTTTGATAAATACTTAGTTATTTATATAGTTGAAAAATCCCTTTTTATAGATTTATAACTCATATTTCATACATGTTCAAGTATTTGTTATCGAAACAAAATTCTTTAGTAAAAATAATGTTAGTTAGAAGTTCGAAAAAATCATAATCTACAAGAAATTCTTTTGTATAAAAATAAATCTTTTGATTCTTTCGTTTTCAAAGAGTATTTTATGTTTATCTTACTATTTTTCTTGGTGACTTTTTCATAAAAATGAATTTCTCTCTTTTTTTTTCCTTTCTGAAACTTCTAATACTAGTGTTACTTTTCCTATTAGTTTCCTATTTATTTCCTTTGACTACTATTTTGATCTTTTTTAAATCTTGGTTTGAAAACTTATATTTTCTTTTTATGGGGTTTCTGTTATATTATGTTTTTAAGGAAAATATTTTTGTAACAAATAATTATCTTCCTAAATTTTAGAAAACAGCTCCATTACTACTATAATTATCGTTTTAGAAAAAGCCTTTCAAAATAGTGGTATTTAAAAAATTATAGTGATTTCTTCCTAAGGCTTTGAGAAAAAAAAAAGGATTACTTTTATTAATTTAAAAACTCCAAATTTTATTTAGAACTCATCTTTGGTGATAAAAATCTCTTTCGCAAAAAATATAATTTAAATTTTGCGGTTTAGATAATAACCTTTATTTTGCATGAATATGAGAATAATAACAAGCAAAATTATAGCAACAAAATAATAAGCAAAATAATATAAGTCAAGTATTGAGAGTCTTAGCTTAAAATCAAGGCTCTCGAACTAAGAACTGAAATAGTCCCGAAACGAAAAGAAAATTGTTTTGACTTGATGAGAACAAATCGAAAACTAGAAAGACTAGTCTTAAAATAGCATGAAATAAGTAAATAAATTGCAAAGCATGAAAATAAATAAATAACAAGTGAGCTTATATACTTTAAAGAAAATATATAGACACATAAATATATTTAGTTGGATATAAATAAGAAGTTACCATAATAACAACAATAATATATATAGGAAACTCATGCCATGATCATGTTAGTCATATGAAAAAGGTTTATTATTTAAAAGATAGATGGTAGTGAAGAAAAATGGTGGTGTTAGTAAGAACTTGAGAGGATTTTGGGAGTACGTAGAGAGGAAATTTGAGAGGAAAATTTTAAAGTCTTGGTAGTAAATTTGTGAGTAGATGAAGTGTGAAAGAAATGAAAAAGGAGGAGGGGTATTTATAGAGCATGGGAGGTGAAAATTATGTAATTAAAATAAATGAAAAAAGAAAAAAATATGAGTGAAAGAAGAGGGATTGGCACCGACCTTCTTGAGGAAGAGAGAGATTTTATTTTTTATATTTTTATAATATAGATATGATAAAGTGTATAGGAAAGGTAAAAAAAAAAAAAAAATAGATATGTAGAATGTAAGAGTATGTGATAGAAAATGTAGAGATATATGAATAGTGTAGAATAGTGTAATATAAAGTAAATATGACTAATAAAAAACTAGTAGTAAGAAAAATACGTGTATAAATGCACTATCTGATATTTATAGTTACCGAAAAATTTTGAAACTAATATTTTTTAAAATCTTATGTTTTTACGAATTTAACAGTATATTCGAAATATTTTTACTATTCCAAACCCTGAGACATGTTTTTCTAAAACTGTATTCGATCGGGTTTAAAACGAATTGCGATTTGACTAATATGATATTTTTAAGATTTCTTATATTATTACAAACTATTCTACCTACTAATCTCATACTTACTCTCTTAGGGTTATAAATGCAGAATTACTAGACTTAAACTGTTACGTCTAACTGGGGTTTTGTCGACTTGAAGGCTTCTAGTTGACCTTCTAATTAAGCTTAGCTGATCGTAAAAACCTTGAGGGTTTACAGTTCGAGTCACTACCCAGCTGTAGTTCATATTTTTATTCGAGTGTTTTATTCACTGAAATTTAATTTAGACTATCCCTCGCCGTTTTATAGATCTTACAGACTCTATAAACCTTCTTACTGTGCCTTTATCCCACCAAGAGTATAGTAATAGATACAATAAACTCATCCAGTTATATGCATAGATTAAATCAATTAAATACTTATAGCATGATTATGTAAAAACCCGATCCTCTAAATCCCGAGACTTAGAGTACCGAATCCCTAACCACATATAACGTTTTCACATTATGTGTAAGGTTGTCCTAAAACTAACAGTTTATGAGAATTGTTTGATTAAAATCATTATATTTTGTAAAGAACTTTTGAACAAAACAAGATTGCTAACAAAAGCAATCTATATATACACATTTACATCATATAAACATTGCTTAGTGTCAATACATGACACTACAAAAACAAATTACATGTTTTCTCAAAACATGAGAACCCTAAAGGATCTTAAGGTCATTACAAAAAGAAATTGGCTCAACTAACAAGCCTTCTATACATAACTTGTCCTTAGCAAATAGTCTTCTAAAAGTCCCGGGTAATCAGATCCTATTCATCCCACTCGTCCAGAAATCTTTCGAAATCGGACCCATAGCCCAAGTCATCGTAATACTCGTCTCCAATACCTGCAAAGCAGCAAAAGTGAGCCAGAGGCCCAGTACACAATAACCAATGCAAAACAAGTCAACCAATTGATGTAATACACCATAGAACAAGTGGTTATCTTTATTACATTTTGATTCACAAATCAACAAGAGGGTATTCAAACCCCGGTCACACTTCGGGAATCCAGGGATCCTGAGTAACAGCAGCTGCTCAGGGGGTTGATATAAGCAGTTCGAATACTTATATCTCCTATATCTATTTCATGAAGATAATAGCTTCATTTAGGGTTTAAAAGCCGTTGCCCGACTCTACTTAAACTCAGTCCATAACATGAGCCTAGTTCACAAGTTCCCATAAACCTTGAACTAAATCATGGTATTTCCCCCTAAGTTTAAGCAAACGTTACACAGATACAATTCCCCCTATGGGCTATTCACTTAACCAAAAGAATCGCTATTGCATCATAGCGTACCATTGCATCATGGTAAAGTCATTGCATCATGACTTGGTTAAGCGCCTAGCTAACATGTCATTGCATCATGACAGGTTTGCTGCTCCTCGGACCAGATTAAACAGCGTAATAGACATCCAATTCATTCAATAGTTAAGCCGAATCAATTTAGGTCAAATTAGAAATGTCTGGTCCTAGCAAACATCAAACAAATTATTGCGTACCTGAACCCGTTAGTATAATACTAGGATCTCTCGGTGAAGAACTAACCGAAGAATCCTTAACTGAAATAGAAACACCACAATAACCAATAAATCAACAATTATAGATCTCATTATCACAAGTATACACATATTATATTCATATATCACAATTAATCGAAGACATCCAATTCATTGACTATAAAGTCATGAATAAGCATTTAAACGTCCTAATATATCCCAAATTGTTTAATAAACACTTAATTGCTCAAATAACAACTTTGGAAAATTTTTAGAAAAAGCTCTTAAAATTCAAAAACACAGAGGATACGCCGGTACTCAACGCCGGCGGCGTTGAGCCGGTGTTCAATGTTCTGAAAATGTACACTGCCAACACTGGCAGCGTTCAAGGGTACGCCGTCAGCCTTTGCACCCTACGCCAGCGGCGTTTAGCCGGCGTAGAATCCAAAACCAAAGTTTTCAAAAATGTCCAGAGAGGTGTAAGCCGGCCGCTTACATAAGTACGCGGGCAGCCTTCACATGTACGCCGACGGCCTTGATTCCCAGAAGCCAGCGTACAATATAGAAGAAAGAACGCCGGCTGACTTCCTAGCGAAAGCCGGCGGCGTTCAGTCGGCTTTAAGAAATTTGGTTCTGTGGACTATCAACACCGCCTCTACGCCGGCGGCGTAGAAACTCAAATTGCCGGCGTACGTTCTGAAGAACAGACGCTGGCAAATCCTTAACATAAAAGTCGGCGGCGTTGCAAACGGCGTTAGAAAAATCGATTTTGTGGGCTTTCTATACCGCCTCTACGCCGGCGGCGTAGAATCCCCAGATGCCGGCGTACGTTTTAAAAACAAGCTTAAACGTGAGAATTCAAATCCCCTGTTTTTCAACTTTGAAAATTACATCTTAAAACACTTCAAAACTTTCCTCCACTACATTTCCAACTTCATATACTCACTCCTACATACACTACTCAATCCTATCAACTTAAAAACAAGAATTCAACACAAATAAACACTTCAACTCCACATCAAACCAATCTAGGTTTCTCTACACAATTTCTCTTCATTTACTCCCCACACTTCATATCACTTCAACCATGCATGCACAAACTCACATACTGATATAACTCATTCATAACTCATACAAAGCATGAACAAACAATTTGACCAACATTGAACTCAATTCATCCAATAACCCTACAACTACTACAAGAAAGGGAAACAAAACAATAATCACAATTAAATCCACTCACATGTAATTGCTTTGCCTTGGAGAGAGCTTGTTTTCCAAAGCTTGCTATTGCCCGTAATTTAAGCTTGAAATTGGAAATGGAGAGGGAAATGGAAGAAGAAAAGAAAAGGAAGAAGAAAAGGAAAATTCGGATAAAATTTGAGCTACCCCAAAAAGTAGTCAAATTAACTTAATTTTGACTTTAACACATTCCAAATTTACCCCTTAATGCATATATTAACTTAGGATGCATTTGGCATGAATTTGAACTTCATTTGGGCTTATATTTAGGGCATAAATGCTACTTAATTACAAGAAACTCAATCAACTAACCTAAGTGAAATTATAGTTGATTTATTAATCTAACTTAACTTAACATCTTAATGTGCAAAAGACAACATTAATAATTTCATTACACACGCATTAATGCATATAGAACAAAATATTAATGTCAACATATACATATGCATAATCATATATCTTAAACTACTAACAACAAAACCATGCTCATTCAATTCAACATTTTAAAATAAATACTTAAACACATGGAATTTGAATAAAATTGAAATCTAGGTCATTTCAGATTAAATATTTTGCCTGTGATCATGGAACTTTCGGACAATCATTCCCATACTAGATAAAATAATCATTATGAACAATTCTTGCCTTGATATACTTAAATGTAATTTCAATCATATAAGTAAAGGACATGCATCTCCCTGTTTTATCTTTTCCTAATTCTAATGCCACTAATTTACAAGCAAAAATATAAATGCAAAATGCAAAAAATAAACTCACTTGACTATTTGCACGGAAACTTCTAGTCAAAGTAATACTTCGGATACGAAAACTCGATCTCTACGTCACCTATATAAAGAAATACAAAAAATGAGTATTTTTTAGAATTCTACTTAAACTTGCTAATTCTATCTCACCAAATTCGTCAAAAACCGTGTAGAAGGAAATTCCAACGTAAAATGGCCATAACTTGTTCATTTTAACTTCGAATTTTATACATTATATACCGTTTTCTACTATTTAATAAGATCTACCTATTTTTACTGTTAGTTTTGTCATAAAAAGTTTTGTAGGTCACGAAAAAGGTCGGTACAGATTCACCATGAAATCCCAGCCCTTAAAATACAATTTTACAAACTTTTATTTACCCAGAAATCCTTCAGTAAAAATATAGCTATTTATATGGTTAAAAAATCCTTTGAATATATATATATATATATATATTGTGTGTTCATATTGTATGCAAAATTTAATGGTGTTGTCTCAATGATTATTTTTTTAAAAACAATTTGTCTTATAATGTTAAAACTTGAATTTTAACAATTTCTTTTTTAAGTATTTTTTAAAGAACTTTATGAACTCCTACGTTATTATAAATAAGTATATTTTTATTTGTTTTCCAATTAAATTTTCTCTTAACTTTGGTCTTCTAAAAATTTTATTTCTAGTAATAAAATGAAGTTTCCAAAATTATTATAAAGTTGTTGATAACCTATAATAATTTGAGTTTGTATATATATATTAAAATGATTTCGATAAGCAAGTCTTTCTTATTATATTTTCATTTCCTGACTTTTTTAAAAATAGATTTTATTTCTACAACTTGGTCTTTTAAGTCTTTTACTAATTTTACTTGGAAGGAAATCATATTTCAATATTTTCTTAAGTTGCTGATAATGTTTATTATTTTGGAATTTATCATGTTTATATTTTTTTTATTTCTTTGAAAATGGATTTATCATTTAGAAGCTTGGTAACCTTTGTTCTTCTAAGTAAGTTTATAAATTAATGAGTTGATTTTATCTTAACTTTGAAAACTAGTCTAGTTTTTTGTTTTTATTATGGAGTTGGTAAAAATATTATGAGTAGGCTTTTTAAGAAATAAGTTTTTTAAGAAAAATTTGCTTATCAAAGAAATATTAACACTAAGTTTTAATAAACTTCTTGTATCTTATTACAAAAAGAAAAGTTTGGTTCGTTAGCTAATTCTTTGATAACATCATCTTTTATTGTCATTTAAGAAAAATTTTGATGAGTTTGAAAAGAGGTTGTAAAAATAATTTTTCTGTGTTTGATAGCAAAATTTTGATTTCGTAACAATGGCATTATAATATATATATATATATATTAAAAGAGTTTGGTTTCATTTTTCTTTATTAAAGAAAAATCTTCTTTATATTTTTTTGAAACAATTTCATTATAATTATGCATGTAGATGAGTATGTAATATGAAAAAGAAGAAAATATAGAAGCAAAACAATAAGCAAGATAATAAGATCAGTATTTGAAACCTTAGCTTCGGTAAGGTATCACGGTCAAAGTATTGGGAGCCTTAGCTTCATAAAGACAACCTGTGACTAAGAATAAACTAGTCCCAAAAGAAAAAGAAAATGAATAATAAGAGCAATAATAATAATAAGTTTGTTAGACAATTAGTGAGTATTTAGGCTCTAAGAAATACATGGATATACATATAGATAATAATATATATACAAAGTTAATTTAGGAGTATAATAACAATAATAACAACATAGTATCATAATAATAACAAAATAATAAAATTGAAATTTTTGGCATGTGCAAGAACAAATCATGAACATATTGTTGCTTCTATAACTCACATGAGCTTTAAAAAACATCATAGTCATGCTAAGTTACATGACATAGGAAAAACAAATATGAGAAATTTTTCCCTAAAGGTATGTATGCGTTGGAAAAAAAATAATGATTGTAAGAATATGTTGGTAGTAATATGTGAAAGATGGTTTTTGTGTAGAGAAAAGAAAGTTTGAAAGAATTGACTAGAGAGGATTTTTGTTATAAAGAAATTTGTGGAGAGAATTTAGCAGATTTTTGTTATGTAAGAGTAGATGTGTGGAAGGAGTGGAGAAAGATGAGGAATTTATAATTAAAGATGAAGGGAAATCGAGTGTAATAAAATAAAATGAAAAAAAAATATAAATAGATAGAGACAAGGGGTAGGGATGCCAGTTCACAAGAAGAAAAGAGAAATAAAATAATTAAATTTGTATTTTGTAAAGAAAAGTAAGTAACATGTAAGGTATGATGTGATTTAAGATGTATAGGGAAGGAAAAAAGTAAGAAAATAGGTATATAAGTAATAATAATGGGTAGTAACAAAAAGTAGAGTTAAATGAATAGTAGAATAGGACAATGGATAGTAAATAAGACTAATAATTTACTAGTAGTAAAAAAAATACGTATAAAGGCAATATATGATATTTTTAGCTAATGAAAAATTATAATACTGATATATTTGAAATCCTTGTATTATTACGAATCTAGCAGTATCATCGACATATTTTTACCATCCGGTATACCAAAGCACGGTTTTCAAAAACTGATCCCATTTAGATCCGAAGCACATTATAAATTAGTGAATCTGATCTTTTTTAGCTTCCTTATATTATAACAAACTATCATCCATAACTATCCCAATTTCGTTGCTTAGGATTTAAAAGTGTGGGATTATCGGATCTAAACTCTAGGGTTTGATGTAGGTTTTGTTGACTTTAGGGTTTCCGATTGACTTATAGTTCCAAGGTTTGAACTTAAGACTTGGCATAAAAATCTAAGGATTTACAGAGATAGATAAATATTAACAAATATTAATAAATAGTTGTGGATAGTAATTGAATGGTAAATAAGATAATTTAATTAACAGTAGTAATAAAAATACGTGTAATTAGGTTATATCCCATGTTTTTAAGAGCTATAAAAATTGTATCTAATATTTTTACGAATTCTTAATATATTACGAGTCTAGATTGTTTGTTGAAATATTTTCTTATCTTGCGTATCAATGCCCTGATTTTAAAAATTGATCTCGTTCGGGTTCGATGCAGACAAACTTTTGATTCATCTAATCTTTTAATGCTATAGAACATAATTTTGAATAATAAACTAAGGTTATCTCGTCTTTATTTTTTTAGGGTTTCAAGCATGGTTTTGTTGGATGTATGGTCTCTAGAACTTATTGATGACCTATGTTGGTTCCAGGGTTCTGATTTGACTTTTTAACTTTAAGAATTATTTGTCAAACTATCGTAATATTAATTGATGATTTTATAATTCGATAAATTATGACAATAGAAAATTAATGTAATATTATATTATTAATTGTTATATAGTTATGTGATCTTGATTTGCATGCTATCGATGGGGTGTAGGAATTGTTTAACGTAAGGGTTCCAAAATTATTAGTATATTGAAACTTCTCATCATTTTAGTGCAAAATATTCCTAGACAACTTGTTTTAAGGGTTTCTACCTTTACTTATTTCATCCAATGTTTTAGGATTATTGAACTCCATTTAATTGTATTTATGGTTTCTAAGGTTTAGAGTTAAGAGGAATCAGAGTTTTGATTTCAATACAAACTCTAACGATCTAAGGGCTTATAAGAGTACTTTGTGAAAAGTAGTAAATAGTAGTGAATAATATAGTAAAAATGACAAATATTTACCGGCAAGAGTTTGGGTAAAGCTCGGTCTAATTGATACCTTTTCTACTCGATAAATTAGTATATGATTATGGAAAATTGATATAATAATATTTTATTATAAATTATTATTTGATTATGTTATCTCGAATTGTATGTAAGTGATTGGATAAAAGAATTATTTTGCGTAGAGTTTTCATATCGTTTAAATTATTGCATTTGTCATGTGTTTTAGTGAAATATCTCGCTAAGTGACTTATCATTAGGGTTTCGGGTTCGATTACTTCTAAGGGTTGACTTGGATTAATTTTTAGGGTTACGCTTTCGATAACGACTTTAGAGTTCACCTCTAAGCAACTGAAAAATCTAGATTCCGGTATCTGTGCATTTGACAAACTATTTAATCTAGTTTACTAACCATATATGGGGCCACTAGTTGTTTCTTTTTTGTAATTATTGTCTTACCCTCTAATTAAGCTCACAATCAATATTTTATACACTCATATACATATTCTAGCGTACATATAAATTTGTGTATCATATCTATACATACATATCAATTTGTGTCCTAGTATTTTTATGTAATACTTTGTTAACAGTAGGTTAGATTTGGATATTTAAGAAACTTGTTGGCAATGTCCAATCCCCTTCACATCAAATTGTAGCAACATATTCTTTCATAAAAATAATTAACGTATATCATAGATAACAACTTCTTATATAAAATCCCCTCCGCTTTTGCTAAAAATATAAAATGAAAGAAGAGCATGATCTCTAACAATAAAAGCATCAAGCCGAAGCCTACTTAAACTTTTAATGAATACTAAACCTATAACTCTCAAGTCTGGTCTCACTCTCTTCTAATTTTATAGTTTGCCTTTTATAAAATATTTGTTGTCACATTTATGTTATTTTACTTGTTACACCTCACTGCTTTAGCTTGGTTTCTAGGAAGAATAAGCTTTGCTAAAATCTATTTGGATCATTGTTTTTGTATCATTTTGGTATTATTTTCAAACCGAATAGGTACTTAATCAATATAGATATAATACAAATAAAAAACAGATAATTTTACTTGTAAATTGATCAAATTGAACCGATATTAAATCAATATCGATCAGTTACTGATTCGATAGAAATCCGATATAGATAAAAATTCAATAATCCAAATATTATTTTGTTTGAGTAGAGATTTAGTTGGTTATTTTGGATGGGATCGTTTGGTTAGCTGGATTACGAACTTAAGTGTAAAGTGCCGAGGGGCTTGCAGGTGGCTACCACTTTTAAAGTATCATTGGTTTTATTTTGTAAATTGTATAATAGTTATAATTATTTTATAATTGGATTTCTCAATTGATTTCAGTTCAGATAAATTAAAATAGTCTTAGAGTTAAATCACATTTAGGGTTTATAATTGAATTTGGTGCTTGATCTTGTTTTGTTAAGGTTTTCGCAGGGCACATTTTAGTTATTGCAAGTAGTCATTGTGTTAGGATTTCCAATGTTATCAATTGTCGAGAATATTATTAAATGTTACCTGATAATTTTAATTTTTATTTTTTGAAATTCATGAGGTTCATATGGCTAGAGATAGCCCTAATATTCTTATCCCTATATCACAAATTTCTCACAAATAGTTAAGTAAAAAATATATAAAAAAAAATGAACAAATTTTGAGAAAAGATAATATAGTAATATCTATTAAACAATTTCAAGAAAATCTTGATGGATACCTTTTGGCTCAAGTAATGATTGACTAGTCCTTCGTATTGAAAAATCCCCGGTTGCCAGATACTCCTTTCATGTTTGGTCATCAGCTTCCAAGGTTAAATGGAATTTGCGGACTCACTTTGAATGTGAGATGCTTTTGAATCTTGCCCTGTTTTTAACATAATATGAGGTAAAAGTCAATTGGACAGCTTTGACAGATGTTCAACTATAGTAATTTTTGAATCTCAAATATAATGCAGATACACTTGTTCCGAAAGAAAGGAAAAATAATAATGGAATACTAGGTGACTACTCAAGAATTGATATCATACATATCGATTCAATGATTTCTAGAGTTGATATTGGTGTGGTCACATGATGTTGGCCTGATGGGGGTCTATTTATAGTGTGAGGTTTTGAGAAGGGTAGGGGATTGGGACGATGATGGAACGAAGTTGTGCTCAAGGCGGGAGAGAAGGAATATTATTAAATATTATATGTCATGTACATAGAATAATTATGGTGTATACTTAAATCTGGACATATGTAATAAAGACGATAAAAACAATTATAATAGAAAATTTTACGTTCTCGTTATTTTATTTTTTAATAAAATTGATTTCACTGGATATTTAACTCAGATTTATATCCAATTATGGTCGTAATCTTTAATATATTTAATATATCAAATACTATTTTAATTTTTAAAATCAGATGATTGGTTGGACTTTATAGAAATATAGAAGTTCCTAATTATTATTCATGATTTGCACATATGTATTATAATTTTTTTAGTATATATATTATATCTATAATTTTTCTTTTTGAGTAAATTATACTCATATCGACATTATACACAATACAATGTGTAATACCATAGAGAGGAGTGACAGGACGAGGACAGAGTAGAGAAAAAGAAGGGAATAATGGCAGTGAGGACCGAGGACGATTCACGGGTGAAATTATTGTGCTTGCCATTGTTAAAGCCTGTTAGATTCTTGGCCGATTAATAAAATTATTGTACCCTGTTATTTGTTTTTATGAAATGTCTGAATGGCCAAAGTCTTATCTTCTGCAGGATTCAGAAAGCCTTTTTATTTTACCCTAATAATACGGATATAGATACAGATGCAGATATAGATACTGATACGAACAATCCGAATAGTCCTTAAATCTTTTCGCTTTGAACAAACAAGGTCTCCATGTTGATTCATTTTTCTTTAGAATGAGTACTCGGTAGTATCGTTTGGTCATGATGCTTTAAGAAGCAAAAACATTAGATAGAGATGTGTATACGCACTAGATTTTCGTAAAATTATGATGTTTAAAAAAATTATCGCATATTATTACATATTATTACACTTACATTTCTTTTGATAATTCGAATATTAATAAATATACCCGGGATCATGTTCTTAAATAATAATATATTACTCGACACTATAACAATATTTGTTTTTGATATCTCTATCTATATTATTTAAGTAAAAGCAACAACATTTTATTATGTTTTTTTGGTTTTCCAAAATCAATTTTTTTATAATATTAATATTTTCTTTCTTCTTCTTTCTTTTTTAAATCTTGGTGAACACAAACTTTCTTAAACTAAGGGAAAACCCAGCTGAAAACAACAATAGCAGTACTCTATCACAAAACACCCGTTCACTTCACTGAATGGAACGAGGGGCGAATGGAGTTTCATTTCAAAAGGAATTTAATAGTATTGTAATGGTTATTATAATGTTGTAGGCTCATTCACTTCGTTGAATGAATAAGGCTGTAATGGAATTCCTATTACGGGAGAATTGAATAGAGTTGTAATAGGGTTTTTTTTTATTAATTTTTTAGTTAAATGGTGATATTTTGAAAAAAAGAGAGTTCCAGCAATAAATTGGTATTCATAGGTTTGAATAAATAATGACTATTAAATGTTTTGTGTAAGAAGGATGCATTGTGGAATCGCTATTCGGTGAACTAAAGAGCATAATAGCTATTCGTAAGGAATAAAGTTGTAATAGAATTGCAATTACAGTGAAGTGAACGAGCATCAGTGTAAAAAGTAAAAAAAATAATTATTAAAGTAAAAGGTAAAATATCTATAATACCCTTTACATTTATTACAGAGAAAGTACATTTATTACAGAGAAAGAATACTTGTATTGAT
This sequence comes from Combretum micranthum, assembly GCA_024138025.1. Taxonomy (NCBI): domain Eukaryota; kingdom Viridiplantae; phylum Streptophyta; class Magnoliopsida; order Myrtales; family Combretaceae; genus Combretum; species Combretum micranthum. The sequence continues at coordinate 421,660 of JAMXBD010000498.1, read as the reverse complement.
GTTATTTTCAAAACAAGGTTATTTATGACAAAGTTGAAAAATAAAGCCAAGTCATGAGTTGGAGACATGAATGACTATTCATGATTTTACGTAATAGCAATTCACTGTCATTCTTTTTAACTGAACATCGTAATATGAGTTTTACGTCGAATGAAAAAATAATGAATAGCTATTCCTATCAAATGAACGGACTGCAAGTCTCTCCTCACATTCCTCCACACAAGAAAGAAACGATCCATCATTATTAATATTTCATAATATATATTTATTGGCGAACGTAGCAGCAACATATATTTAAAATTATTAAATGTTTAACATATTAAAATATTATTATAATTAGATTTACAATGGAAGTTGAATTGGTGACGATAGTAAGGAAGAGAGAAAGAGATATGTCTCATAAAAAGTCATGAGTAGTTATTAGGAGAGAGTGGAATGTGAAGAACCCAAATTTTAAATTTTAAATAAAAGTTGTTCCCACAACCAAACAAAGACAAGAAAGAGGGGTAGATTTGGAAAATCATAACAAAATAAACAAATATTATAAACTATAAAAACATCAATCACCCTCCATTCATTTTAATAGTATAGATTATAATATTAAAACATATATATTACATCACTAGAGTATAAATGTAGATTAAAATAATTTATCATATAAGTTAAAAATGGTTACTATATATGTACAGCATCTGATTTATCACCATATTTATTATGTTTATGTGACATTAACGTTACCAATTATAATAATAATTACTTTTCTTTACATCAAAAAGTTTTTCGTTCTAAATTTTTATGTTAATCTTTTTCTTTTCCTTTGCTATTTTGTCAATCTCTCTCCTTTTTTCTATTATGTTAGTAAATTCTCACATAAATATATTCAACAAAGCCATTAAATCACATATCATCTATATTGTCCATACTAATTAAATGCAAGCAACGGGGTTTTAGTGTTTTTTTTTTTTTTTTTCCTATTTTCCAAAACCATCCTCAATATAATCTTAATGTTTTTTATCATCTATCTATTGTAATATTAAAACACGTGCTTTCATATTATATTGCTAAGGCTATCAATGTCAATTAACATAATTCCTTCTTATATATTAAAAATGGCTATTTATATATGTAGCATTTTTTTGGTATATTATCATATTTTTTTATGCTTACATGTTATTAATATCACTAATTATGACAACAATAACTTTTATTTCCATTAAAGTTTTGTATTTTGAATTATCTTATTGATCCTCCCTCTTCTTTCCTATGTGTAGACATCTCCCTGGGTCGGGTCTAAACTAGGACCTGAAAGAGCTGACCATAGCGGGTTCTCCATTAGACTTCCCTTGTGGACCCACCAAGTTAGCTGGTTTAATCCGGGTCCATCCTAAGGACCTAATGAACTTGGTAGGTCCAATAGGGTATACCAGGCTTTTATTAAAAAATAAAAAATTTGGCTTGTGGAATTTCTTTTTTTTTTTTTAAAATAAAGGTTGGACCCATACTACAAAAAAATTGATTTATGATAAGGATTGTTGATCCCCTCAAAAGAGAAAAAATTTCCTTCCAAAAGTTATCGCAGGGAGTTAAATTTCGCTTTCAATTCTTGGCGCTATTAAGTTGCCAACCCTGTGAAAAAATGAGGATAGGGATGGTATCCTTCCATAGCTCCCCCTTATGGTAGGGACGCACATCCTATAAAAAATACTTAACATATGTGTTAATGCGATAGAACGGATGTGTGTCCCTGCCATACGTAATTTGTGATAGCGACATTATCCTTTTATAAATAACATTTTCTTTAGGAAAAACAATTAATTAATCAATTAATTTTACATTTAATCCATGTCATAAAATACTTATATAGCTAATACCGCATAAAACATGTATTATATTTAATATTTATAATAAATTGAGTAATAACATTATTTTGAGAATAGAGGAGTAATAAAGATCCAACTAAAGAAGAAGGTAAGAGAGAAAGTTGAAGGAGAGAGGAAAGTTAAAGAAAGATCTTGTCTTCATTCTATAAACAATGATAACTGGTTACATTGTTACAAATTACAATATGCTCTTGAAAAAATAAAGCAAAACAAAAAACATGATAAAAAAAAATCTAAAATTTGCATTTGATAACTTTGACATGGAACTTGAAATGCCATTTCTTCCGACTACAATCTGAGGAGTTATTCCACGACAATGAAACATCCCATGCTTGTTATAACTTGTCTTATTAGTATTGTAATGACCCGCTATCACCCCTATAATTAAAATAGGCTGAAACAGTTCTCCAACCACATATAATCTGTAAAATTATATGTAAGATTGTCTAAAAGAAGTGTTTAAGGAATTGCTTGTCTAATTCCACATAATTAATATAATAGAAACCATAGTTTTTCAAAACTTTTAACAAAACATACTACACCATTAATATATTTTACAAAAGAAATAAACTCAAGTCATACATAGCTAAGTACATACATATATACACACACATTACAACCAAAGGCTTCTTATAAGCCTTAACAAAATTACACATATAATCAAACTAGAACTTTAAATACAACCACAAAAGCTATCATAACTAGTCTATTACAAAATTTGGATTCCATCAAGTCTAAGGTCATCTCTAGTCCTCCAAATCATCAAGAAATTCCTCGAAATCGGTTCCATATCCCATACTCGTGTAAAACTCGTTAGATTCATCACCTGAAATGGTTAAAATATGAGCCAAAGGCCTAGTACTCAAGTAACGAATACAAATACAAAGTGATTCACACATGCTTAAGCTAAATGCAAAATGCAACAACCAATAATTTATCATTTAATCTGTAGTTAGTCATACATCATGGGAGTATTCAAACTCCGGACAACAGGGATTTCTGAGGGAACCTGAGTAACGATCACGACGCTCAAGTGGTTGATATAAGTAGCTTGGATACTTTTACTATCCTAGATAAATTTATCCATAACGATTAAATAATCTCATTTAGGGTTTCTAGCCGTTTCTCGACTTTATTTAACTCGATGCATAATATCACTTAATTCAAGTGTTCCCATAAATATTGAATTAAATCATATTACATCCTTTCAAGAATAAGCAAATGTTATACCAATATCAAATTTCCTATCGATTACCCACTAAACCACTTATGAAAGTCATATCAAAATGACAGGGGTGGTCTAAGCGCCTAAAACCATTATGCCCTCAATCTGAGCAAGGTTACCGCTCTCCGATCAGATTCAACAGTATAAAAGACACTCAGCAATCAATTATTAAATTTATCAATTTAGAGTAACTTTGAATAATGCTTATCCTAGCAAAAAAAAACACGCAAGTTACTGCATACCTGAAATAGCTCGGGAACTAATGGGGTAGGCCGAGCGAGGATATACCACCGTATAAGATAATATTGAATTTCCCACTTAGTTCAAGCACTAGTTAACTAGTTTCAAATATAACTAATCAAGTAAATTCAAATAAATTATTACTAAGTCATAACAGAGCATTTAAACATCATATTATATCATACAATGTACAACAAATTTTCAATTGATCATATATCAAGATTTGAAAAATATTAGAAAAAGTTTTTGAAAATGAAAACTGCAGGAGACACACCGGCCTTCAACGCCGGCGATGTTGAACCGGTGTGCATTGAACTAAAATTCAACGCTTGCCATCACTGGCAGCATTCAAGGATACGCCGGGAGCCTTGAGCCGGTGTAGACTACAACCCCAAATTTTCAAAAATTTTCGAGAGTTCCACGGGATTGATCCATGCCCGTGGATACCCCCAACACCGGCAGCGTATCCATGTATGCCGACAGTGTGGGATACTACTCCGGTGGTTTTAAGTTCGGCGTTAAAAATTATGATTCTGTTCGCATTCCACACCACCTCTAAGCCGGCAGTGTTGGACCCCTAACAGCCAGCGTACGATTTGAAAAATCAACGCTGGTCAATTTTTCTTACGACAGCCGGCAGCGTTTTAAGCGGTTTTAAGCAAATAGGTTCTTATTACCTTCAACACCGCCTCTACGCCGGCAACGTTGAAGTACCAGATGCCGGCGTACACTAAAAAACAGACCTATTCGAAAATGTTTTACTTTTCCTGTTTTTCTTTACAACATTTTGTAAACTTTTACACTTTCAATTTTTCTTTAAACTCATCCTAAGTTTCCCAAAACTTGTTATATGTTCTGAATACCATTCAAACATCACAAACTCCACTTCTAATCATCAAACACCCAGCTACAACATCAAACACCAATTACACTTTAATTCCATACTTCAACTACTCAACTTAACTTCACTACTCATGAACACTTCTTACAACTTCCCTAACACTTAACTAAGCTCACACAATAACAAAGTACAACCTAACATATATCAATGAATAAATCAATCAACTCAAATAATATTAACTCATCGAACCATAAGTTTTATATCTAAAATACAAGAAAGAAAATAAAACAAAGTGATTATGTTTGCATTAACTTATATGAATAGGCTTTGGCTTGGAGTGATTTTTGAATCCAAAGGCTTGTTGTTGATTTTGGTTTATGGCTTATTGGTTTAGAGATAGAAGGAAGAGAGAAAGAAAAGAAATGAGAGATATTTGTATGAAAAAACAGGGCTGCCAAAAGAGACTCTAATTAATCAAATTTGAGGTCTATAATTATCCAAAGTTTGACTTTAGGGTGTGTTTGACTTAGGTTTAATTTGTCTTAATTTGAAGTGCATTTGGGCTAGAAAATTAGGCTTAAACTTTGTAAAATTTCTGTCAACAATTTCTTAGAAAATTCAAAAGTTATTTTGATAATTCTAAACATAACACACATATATTAATTCATAAAAAACAGAAACATTCATTATACTATGACACATTAATATACATAAAACAATAATATTAATTTCATTGCACATACACATATACAAAATGATACATATTCAATACATACACTAATTATATTGTTCATGCACGTATATCTCATTTCAAAATCATATATAATTTTAATAACACATTTATAAAATATAAATTGGGAAATGTATGGCTATTTCAGGTATATTCTTTTGCCACCTCAGTATACATTGTGTTGAATTGCGTTAAGTGTTCCTATCATGAAAAAATAAATAAATAAATAAATAACAAATATAGACCTAAAAACTCTACCATTTGACTAATTTCAATTCAAACATTAAATTCCAATAACTCCATATGATAACTCAAATCAATTTTCACACAAATTATAAATTAAAAGTCAAACAAAAAAAATAAAGACTTAATCTTTCACGAAAATAAAGTAAACACAACAAAGCATTACATACCTGCCAAATGAGATATGCACTAAAGATAATGTAATTTATCTCTCTTTTAAAAGAGCAAGTGTAAACCCCTGAAAATTTTCATAATTCTTAGAAAATAATCCTACAAGTCTAATACCAAAATTGAAATCCCGAAAATTGATCCAAGTTAAAACCAAATTCTGAATCAGGTCAAACACGAAAATTCTTAGTCTTGAGAAAATGGAAACCCTCGAAATAAAATATAAAATCCAATTATCGGTTGAATCAACATCCGTATGCCAATCGAATCATCTACTCGATTCTTAAAAAGCAAATATATTCAAATAACGCTTGACAACAAAATGCTAAGATCTTAAAACCCTCAGTGAATTTTAAAAACAGAAATTTCAATTTTCACCAAAAGTCAAACTGAGTCAACTCATAAACCTAGACTTGGTTAAACGATCCCGAGAACTGAAAACTATTAAATAATCACAAATAAAATGAGATAAACAATAGATATCGATTTAAAAATATAATACGATCAAAACTCCAAAATTATATGATCTTACGAATAACTCAACAAAACCGGAAGTCAAACCGGAATCCTAAAAAGTCAACGAAGCATACCAACAAACCCTACTGTTTAAGATCCGGCAATTCCGCGCTCTTAAACCCTAAACAACGAAATGAAAATAATTGTTGATGATAGTTCGTAATAATATAGGGAAGCTTAAAAATATCAGATTCGCAAAATTCTAGTATCCTTCGGATCTGAACGGGATCAGTTTTCAAAAATCGTGCCCTGGTACACTGGATGGCAAAAATATTCCGTTAATATCAATAGACTCTTAAAAATATAAGGTTTTCAAAAATATCAGTTTTAGAATTTTTCGGTAGCTAAAAATCATAAATATCGCATTTATACGCGTATTTTTATTACTACCGTTATTTTAATTATCTAGTTTACTATTCATAGTACTTTTCTACTATTCATCTATCTCTACTTTTTCTTATTATCTATTCTTACACATACATATCTATTTCTTACAATTTTCTTTTTCCATAAAAATTCTACACTACATATTATCAAACTTCTCTTGCACTTTTCTTCTAAAATTAATTTTTTATCAAATTTCTCTCTCCCTCTATGCCATTGCCGTCCACCCCTCTCTCTCCTCCCTCTCCAATTATTTTTTTCAATTAATTTAATTACATCTAATTTTCACTCAAAAATTCCATAAATACCCCATTTCTCCTTCATTCCTTCACACAATTCATTTCATTACCAAAACTCTCCCAAAATCTCTCCATAAATCCTCTCTTTAAGATTTCTCTCTACCAAAACTCTCTTAAACCAATTCTTCACGGAAATCATTTCTGATACACAAACTATCTACTACATATCACTACTCACATTATACCCCCTTTCATCTACCATCTTCATACCACATAAACACTTTAGGTAAACTTTTTCCAACCATTTATTTACTCATGTCATGTAACTTAATATAACTATGGTGTTGTTTTGAAACTCATATAAGTAGTAAAAGCAACAATATGCTTATGTTTTATTCTTGCACATGAACTTTCTATTTTATTATGTTGTTATGTTAATTTTATTATTCATATCTAACTAAATATATTTATGTATTTATATATAATCTTTAGAGCATATAAGCTCATTTGTTATTTATTTAATTTCATGCTTTGCAATTTATTTATTTCATGCTATTTCTTTAAGACTAGTCTTTCTAGTCTTAGACTTGTCCATATCAAGTCAAAATAATCTTTTATTTATTTTCTTTATTCTTTTGGGGCTAGTCTTTTCTTAGTCCCGGGATGCCTTGATGAAGCTAAGGCTCCCAATACTTGACCAAGATACCCTGATGAAGCTAAGGTTCCCAATACTTGATATTTTTATTATTTTGCTTATTATTATTTGTTTCTAGTATTTTCTCATGTTCTTATTATTTTATATGTTTATAATACTTGCATCTACATAATGATATTGTCTCAACTAATTTTAGAATTTTACTTTATTAAAGGAACTTAAAACTAAATTTTCTATTATGTGACTTGTCACAAAATAATGGAGTTATTCTCAACAACATAGAAATAGAATAATACAAGTTTTCTCAAAGTTTTCTTAAATAACAAAGATAGCTTTACCAAGGAAACATAAGAAATAAATACTTTCTTTATATATTATGGTAATCTAAGTTTTAGTGAAATAATTTGTTAGTTTTCAAGGTTCTCACAAAAAGCTTAAAGATTAAACTCTTTTCAACTCCATGACAAAACCAAGAAACAAACTAATTTTCAAAGTTAAGATAAAATCAACTCATAAAGTTATAAACCCACTTAGAAAAATAATGATATTCAAGTTTCTAAAGAAGAAACTTATTTTCAAGAAATATAAATAAGATAGGATTAAAAACAAATGATTTTCTCAATAAAGAGGATTCTTTTTAAGGGGAATAAAAGAACAAGTTTTAGGAAATAAAAACTTATATTTTAAATAATAAATATAAGAAGACAAGACTCATTTTTTTTTAAAAACCATTCTACATACAAATTCATAAAATAGTTTTCAACAACTTAATACACTTTTGATAAATTTGATCTTTTAAATTTGATCTTTTATCACTAAAAATAAAATTTATAAAAGACTATGATTAAAGAAAAATTTACTTGTTTTTGGAAAAAGAATAAAGAAAATAAAATAAGAATAGACTCATTTATTGTAACCTATGGAAATATAAAGTTTCTTCAAAATACTTGAAAAGAAATTTGTCAAAGTTAAAGTTTTAACAACTCAAAATGAATTGTTTTATGAAATAAATTGTTGAGACACTACAATTAGAATTTTTGCATATAAAGTGAGCTTATCTATATACTTATAGGATTTATCAATTATATATATATATATGTATCTATATTTTTACTAAAATATTTTTGAATGAAGTTGAGTTAGAAAATGGTTTTGTAAAAATCTAGAAATATTCGTTTTAAATTTGTACTTAACGTTTTCAGAACCCAAATGACCTTATATGACAAAGATAACCTTAGAAATGGATAGATCTTTTCGAATATGTAGAGAACGGTATATTATATGCGAAATTCCCAGTTAAAATGAGCAAGTTATAGCCATTTTAAATTGGAATTTCATTCTATACGAATTTGACGAACATTGTGAAATAGAATTAGAAAGTTTAAGTGGAATTTCTACGAAATACTCATCCCGGGTATTTTTTTTATCTAGGTGACGAAAGATATGAGATTACCCTTCCTGAGGATTACTACGATTAAGAAGATTGCGAAATGGACGAGTGAGTTATTCCTCTTAATTTCATTACCTTGCTTGTGCTTGTAAAGTAGTGGCATTAACATACTAAGAAAAGATAAAAATGGATATGTATGGGAATTCGAAGATATGTATATATGTAATTCTTTGTTTATGCGTGAAATGAGAATTAAGAATATTGTAACTTCAAATTGCCTGTTTAAGTGTTTTTGTTTACTTACTTGTATGACTGCTTATTATTTGCTAAATTGATTGATCGCCCCCTAATAAACCTTAATAAGGTTTGGCTAAAGAAAAATAAAACGCTCACGCATAGCAGCCATCGAGTCACATCTCTTTCGGAAGGCTACTACTCTTACGCGTAGAATTGGATTGCCTGTTATCGTGCTGTGACACGGGCTATGTTCCTTCCTAGAGAATCTAAATTGCCCGAGAAATGCGACTCTTGGTTGGGAACAGAGCAACCGAACGTTTTGGGTGGGGACCTAGGGACTAGCAGTAGAAGATCAAGGATCTTCATCATCGATTCCTTAACCTTCGATACGGAGGAGTAAATCCGTTCTATATATGGTTTTCGGATAACTATATATATATTTGCATAATCACATAATTGTTGCATTGTATGCATAGCATATGTGTGAAAATTTAAGTGAACTTGTTTGAAAACATGGTGCGAATGAAAATGAATATCTCACTAAGCTAGTTGTAGCTTATACCCCTAGAGATTTTGATAAAACAAGTATACCCGTGGTTTAAATTGAGGATCATGACGTTAAAAAAGTCATTGAAGGATGTTGAGCTTTTATAAAGGCAATGGCAACATAAGATGAAGTTATTTTGTAAGGTTCTTTATATGTAATGTATTCTATGTTAGTGTTTTGGAAATCTTAAGATGTATATTTATTTGAAGACAATAGAGGGATATGCCCCAAAGATTCGTATTCTAATATGTTTATGTTTTATGATAAGTATTCTCTTTGCCTTGTTACTTAATTATTATCAATATAAATCGCGCCACTCCAATGCGTTCCCTTGGTTATGATGTATGCCTTGTACATAATATGGAAGCCTTTGTGTGACTAAGGTAGTCAGTCTTAGGTTTTAGTATTGTGTATGGTGGACTACCACGTTTAGGGTACCTCTCGGAACATGACAACAAGACTTCATAATATTGAAATAGTTGTAAAAATGCATTTTATTAACAATATTATTAGATATGGTTTAGAGAGAGGATAAAGAATTGCTGGTTGCAAAGAATTTTGAACTTGTTGGTTCAAAGTGAAAATACGTACAAAGGCGTAGTTACAAATATAGAGAAATGAAATTGTAAGTGATAGAAAAGTAGTTTTGTGAAATGTAGGAAGAAGTGGTTATTATGTAGTTTTTTTTGTCCTTTTTTTTTTTACATTGTAGGAGGGAATGGTTTTTTAAAAAGGAAGATGTGGTTATTAATTTTTTTTAGTGGAATAAAATTTTAAATTTATAAGATTAGAAAGTGAAGTTGCATGAGATGAATTTATCTCAAACATAATAGATAGATAGATAGATATTAGACAATTATAAATAACTCTCAATGTTCTTTTTTTATTTATTAAAGTTACCATATCTTAATAAATTATTTGAAAATTATCAATATATCATTTAAACCATGTGATTTTTTGGATAAATTTAATAACTACTTTTTTCTAAGGCTATGATAAAAACTTTAATAGAATGAGATATGAATAAAGTAAAATGGGATATAAATAACATAGATATGAATGAATTAAATGACATACTAATAATAGAAATATGTATATACTAAAAATTTGAATCATAAACTATCACTCATAATCTCATTTAAGTATTGAATTCCTATCAAAATGAAGAAGTATGATTAAAAAATGGAAAATCAACACTAAAGCATATTATAAGTTGAAAGAAAATCTATAGTAAACTATAACATAGGTAGTCTATGAAAAATGAACACTAAATTAATATGATATTATTTTCCTGTATGATGTATCTTGCTTTAATTGAAAAAAAGTTGCGATTATTTTTTATAAAAGGCATTATTTGTGTTCTTCATAGACTACAATCTTATACAGCATTAAATCAACTATGATTTTATTTTTAAAACTAAAAACAATATAATTACTTTTTCTATAATAGCTCCTTAGTTTTCTTACAGCAAGTATATATTAATGTTAGTCCTTTAGGAAAATTATTGAACAATTTCTTTATTTAATCTCATTTTCATTAAGAAATCTTTATTTAAACATATTGTAGAAAATTTGTTAGGTATTAATATATTTTGAGTGAAAAATTATTATCAAATATAGCTTTAAAATTTTTTTAGTATTAATAAATTAATAAAATAAGTAACATTATTGCTATAAAATTAGAGGTACATACAAAAGGAGTAAACAGATGTTGTATAAAAAAAAACTACTATAAAACAACGCACCCACTATGTGTGTGTACCAAAATATAACGTGACAGAAGAATTAAAATTTCAGAAGAAAAAGTATAAATTTTTTTAATTTTTGTGATAAAATATAATATGATAGTAGGGCTAAAATTTCTTATGGAAAATAATATACATTTTTTGTTTTTTTGTAAAGAACAAGTTGGACATATCAATTTTTCTTTTCCAAAAGAGAAATCACTTATAATTATAAAATGAGATATGCATAACAAAAATCAAATATGCATAAACATGAAATTGGGAAAAATGAGTCGAGGAAAATTGAAATTGGTTACATGAAATCAAAAGGTGATTACTAGAAAAAAACTACATATAATAAATTTAATCTAATGATAATAAAATTTAGAACGTGGCATTATTAATCAGTCAAATTACATACGAGACTAATAATTTGAAACGTAAAATAGTTTACTTTTTTTGCGTCATATGAAAAATCAATAGGATAGTAATTGGTGAAAATTTTATCCAAATATTAGTGAAACATTGGCAAAAAAAAAAAAAAAAAAAGATTGATGAAACAAATAACATCTCTTGATAAAACAATAATATCATTTTGCGTGGAATATTTGATTTTTTTTTTCATTTTTTGTTTTGTTGTTTGTTGTGAATTCCATTTCGTATTTTACTTGTTTTTCAGGATTATTTTCATTATCCTTTATATTGTTAGTTAAGATTATGTAGTTATTATAGAATCTATAAATAATCATCAAATCAATAGATATTTTCTAGTAAAATCTTACAAGATAATACTAGGTTTAAAAATGATAAATGAAGAAATAACAAAAATGATTGAAAGTGAGAGACAAACAAGGAAGAAAAAAAGTGAAATTGAAAATTTAGTTTAAAGTTACAAGTTAAAAGTTTTAAATTTTTAAAGAAAAAAATGTTATGTATATATATTGAAATATATGGAGTCAAATAATGTCATTTTCGTTTAAATGCAATAGAAAATTTTTCTATCATTAAATAAATAAATATGGGTCTCTTACAACAAAAATTAATAATTGTATCATAAAAATATTAACACAGATAAAAATTACTTAGAAGTAGTTATTTGTTAATACAAACCAATTAATGATTTAGTTGCATTGCTCAAATATATAAGTCATTTATTTCAACTTTTTATATTTTTGAAAATTTTTAAGCTTTTGATGTAATCCGTGAATGTCAGAATGTTCTGTATGCCATGTTAATCTTCCTAGTAGTAACCTATTGCAAGGATCACATTACGTTTCTTTTTCTTGCAATAGCTTATTGTAGGGATCGCCTTGCATTTCATGCAATAGGATAATTATTTGTAAAAAAAAAAAAAGAAAATTTTAAAAATAACAACCTACTTTAATACTTGAATAATGGGTGAACCACATGTCTAATGTTTTTGGGGAAAAATTATAGAAGTATAAATTGGAGAAAAAAATTACAAAAATACTATTGCTATGTCATATGTTGAAGACGAGACATAAGAATTTGCACCAATATCACATTTCTAACATGCGGTATAGTGGTTTACTCAAGCAAACTTGTGAAAATAGGTGTATCGTATGACTAACATGCGATTTAAGTCTAACCGTGTATTGCATGTTGGTCATATGATACAATTTAATATTTAAATGAGTATCGCTTGTTGATCATGCAACACTAGTGTAATTTAAAAAAAAAATTGTATCACACTTCTAGATGTAATACAACGACACTATTCATGTATTTTTTTTTTGGACAAATTGGTTTTGTGTAATTTTTTAAAATATTATACATGTAATATTCTCCTTGAATAACTAAAAAATTAATATTAAAATATTATATAGTGTTATTGTAGGGACAAGATCCCTACAATAAAAAAAATAAAAAAAATAAGAGTAAGCTCGCCGCCTAAAGTTCCGTCCTTGCCATAGTTTGGCTACGAAAAAACAAATTTCTTATAATATATATATATATATATAATATAAGAGCTGCTGTCACGCCTCAACAGGGGGTTTATTAAGATTAACCTAAAGCTATCATACCACGTGTGTATTCGTAATATGATAACCGTCTTACAAGTCAGAGTGTACAAGACTCTGTTTATTGGTTAATGTTTATTATCTAAATGATATATTTACATATAATAATATTACTAGATTTTAACTATGGAATTCGATTTTCTACTTTCTACCAAGATCGCAGAGAATCAGCATCTCGTATCAAATAATGAAAATAGGGTTTCAATTCTACAAGATATAAAATCACTGCTATTTGTACAAATTATTCAAAATTGTAATCTAAATTTATGATAACCTATCTCTAACTTTAATAAAGTCTATTGAAGAGACACTCTTCAAACATTCCTAGCCCAATCTCTACTGGTATTATTCATGCACAAAAACTAATGGGGGGTGAGTGAACCACAGGCTCAGTGAGATAACCTAACCAGGCCACACATCAAGTAATAACAAATAAGTTTAATTAACAAGCGTATGCAATGCAACAATCAACCATATGAGTAAGTACAGGTTTGGAGATCTGGAATCCAAACAGGATGAAGATTCATGCCCTCTCATCGAGGTTAGAAGGAAGCCATGAAGAGCGATATACCGTGCCCAGGAGAATAAGAGAACCAAAGAAGAATGGGTACCACAAACTCTCACAAATTAATTTAAAACATTTCACTCTTATCCTTGGAACAAAGAGACATAATTAAGTATTAGCCATTTTATATCGATACCACGAGCGGTGCTCTTTTAATAACAGTTAGTTCCTGTGGAACAGAGTAGAACAAATGTGATCCTGGAAGACCTAGGAAATTTACATCTAGAAGAACTAGCACATCACCAGAGAATCGAATTACTAATATGAGTGGGGCCATCACTCCTTTTTAATGCAGTTTATGTAATTGATGCAATACATGTCCATTTTCATTTATGGTACCAGTAGTTTTTAGTCAAGTTTAAGGTGATCACATAATTTACAGACAAACATCTACATCCTTCATACAATATTTTTCATACAGTAGAATTATCCCTTATATTATGATAATTTGGCATTCAATCATGCACCACCCATCATGCATTATCCCTAAGCCCGTATACATATCAACTGAATATATATTATTTCAAATGCAACTATACTATCAACACAAATAATGTGATAAAGTAAAAATTACCTACCTATTGTCCTCACTAAATTATCGTAATAAGCTATTGGAAGTCCAAGAACTATTCTGTTTTTTCTATAAAATGAGATAACAGATATCTATTACTATACCGTTATTTATATAATGGTGCCGATGGTATTTTTTTTTCAAGTTCTAATTATCCGTTCTAATATTTTTTTGTTATTTAGTTAGGATCTTTAACTTTATATAAATTATATTCATCTAGTAAAGTTGTAAAATTTATATTTATATAAGGGAAATCTTCCTTGAATTATAGAATATTTTGATTTGTAATTGATAATTCTATTATTAAGCTTTTTTTTTCATATGATATTTTTAGTATATTTACCTGAAGGTAATTGATATTTCCTATCTATTATTTATTTTCATTTTGTTTTTCTTGATTTTAATTGACATCTATATTTTATTTAGGGTGTTTTCTTTATTCCAAATTTACTTAAACTCCTCTTTTGTTAGTGTCTATGTTGATAGTGAATTTTATTATTTTTTTTGTTTGTCAACCTTATTGAAATTTCTATTTGTATAGTTACATTTAGTATTGAGTTCTTTAATTATTTTCTAACATATTTCTGGTTTCTTAAAGTTTGAATATATATCAACTATTTACTAAACTTAAATTTTATTCCATCGAGTAATTATAGACTTTGTGTTGAATAATTTAATATTTTATTGTCATCATCATTAATAATTTCATACTGTTAATTTGAGTACTTTTATGTTATTTAATATTTATTTAGTTTCATCATGTTTCTCTTAATTTTATTTGAAGTGATTATTTATTTTTAGGAAATCACATTATTCTTACTTATATCTTATATATATACATATAATATATATATTTTTTTTCCATTCTTATATATTTTCCTACATATTTCAATTATCATAGTTCTAATCTTTTATTTACTAAAATATTTCTTATTTGTAACTTTTTTTACTAAAGTCCATCACTTATCATTTATTTAATCATACTAATCTTAATTTATTTATAATTATTCATTTATTAATTTTTTATTTTTTTGTTATTCTTTTTCTTTTTTTTTTTAATTATATATATATATATGTATACAAGTTTATATATATGTATATATATACTGTTAAGAACGAATATGAGTTCGTTCCAGAAGAAATTTTGCACGTACGCCGACTCCAACACCACTAGTGTTGAACTCTATATTGCCGACGTTTGTATAAAATTTACACATTTCGTTCCAAGGTAAGCCTGTCTTGAAGGCCCTTCCTTAATCCTTTACACCACCGGTGTAGCATTCTACGCTGCGGGCATACATTCATTATTACATGTTTTCAAAAATTATGTAGCTTCTATTCTAGTGTACGCTGACTCAATACCACCAACCCATCCATGTACGTCGTCGGCGTTAGCCAAGTACACTGTCAACGTGTAAGGACTCGACATGTACTATATTAAAATATGACATGTCACATCCCCCAACCACATGTAATATACAAATATATTACACATAAGGTTGTTTAATAAAAAAATGTTTATGTGAATTGCCTGTTTAACCTGTTAGATACACAGCTTTAACAAAAACTACTCATAAAAGAGTAGATACTTTAATACATTAACATATAGATATCAATATCATGGTATCTTAAAGTTTGCAAACATATATTATGTACAATATAAGGAATTTAAATAAGAACTTTATATTACAAACTTAAGCTTATAAGCAAGCCAAGTCTATACTATTACAGCTAAAAAAAAAAAAAAAAAACAAGGTTGGTCTTGTCTTTCTTTCTAAGCAAAACAATAAGGTCAGTCCAGGGAACTTAATTGTCGCACTCATTCAAAAAGTCTTCAAAGTCCATCCCATAACCCAAGGATTCATATAACTCATCATCTTCAATACCTAGAATAGTAAAAGTGAGCCAGAGGTCCAGTACATAATAATACAAACAAATACGATATGACATACACTCCTGAACTAATGCAAAGCAAGTCATAAATTATCTCTCTTTAATTAAGTCAATAATACAATAATGGAGTATTCAAACTCCGAATTCAATCCTAAGGAACCTGAGGATCCTAAGTAACTACAACTGCTTAGGGGGTTGATATAAACATCTTGAATACTTATATATCTGTTATATCCCCATAAAGAAAAAGTAATTTCATTTAGGGTTTACAGCCATTATCAACTTTACTTAACTTAATCAATAATATTACTTGGCTTAATCGTTCCAATAACCGTGAACTAAATCATATCATATTCTTTTAAGAGTAAGTAAATGTTATAACGAGATAATACTCCCCATCAATTACCCCCTGAGCCACTAAGAAATGTCATTGCATCATGACTAGTGGCTCAAGCGCCTAAACTACCATTTTAACCTCGTTAACAGGGTTGCCGCTCCCCAGACCGGATTCAATTGTAAAAAAACACTATCAATTCAAACAATTTTTAATCCCTCTTTGATTAGAATTGGTTTAGAAATATATACACACACACACACACACTAAAAATCATCACATTACTGCGTACATTGATAACTAGGTTTATCAGGCAAATGATCGATATTCGAACTTCGTTGAGGACGGAAATTTGTCAAAGAAACTATTTCATTTAAATCATCGTTAATTTATAATTTTACACTAATTCATATTCACACATACAAAATATATATAACATTAACTATAATTTATATATTTCATTTTATCCTTAAAAGATTCATATTATACTTAACTATACACAATTAACTAGTAAAACAAGTTTTTAACTTAGTTTAGAAAACATAACAGTTGGAAAGAATTAAAATTTCAGTCTTGGTATTTTTGGAATTTACAAAAACTTAAAACATCAAAGTTATAGATCACTTTTTAGACTTTCCAATGCAATTTGAATCACCTCAATCTGAGGTTGGATGAAAAAAGTTATGGTCAAATTACGATCAAGTTACAAAATAGGGGAGGCTATACGATCGTGTTTGAGCCTGTGTTAAATGAAATTTTTTATCAAAATTGAAAAAATTTCTACACGAGCTACTGCATGGCCCATGTACAAGGCCTTGTTGAAGTAAAAAATGTTCAATAGCCTAAAAGTTTCTACACGAGCACATACACAACCTGTGCTAATGCACGAGTTGCCCCGTGTTTCTACTGTCACGAAATTCTTTCATTTCCTTTATATCATTTTATCAATTTTTACACATCAAACAAAACATCATAAAAACAACATACAATACATAAACACAACTTCTAACACTTCAAATCCCATTTCTCATTATCAAAACACATCCAACGCTTCATCAAACCCCACAACTACTATTCGTCACCTTCCTCAACAACCCACTTATATCAAACATTAACCCAACAACTCTAACACACTCAAAAACTTATCCAAATCTATTAATTAACATGAATCATGAAATTCATATTCAAACCATTATGAAACTACTAAAGTAAGAAATCATTCTTACATGGAAAAAACAAATGAATAACTAACTATAAGAGCATATAAAGCTTACCTCAACTTATAGATGGTGCATGTGAAAGAACTCTTGGTGATTTGAGCAAGAAAAATTTGATCATTAAGTTGGAAAAATGGAGCTTGTAGAATCGGCGAATTTAAGGTATGTTTTGAGATGTCATTTTTTGGCTTGAAATTTTGATAAAAAGAACTTTGTATTTATCTCTTCTTTGTTGACTTTTCAGGCAGATTTGGAAAAGTAAAAAGAGAGGGCTTGGGTTTTTTTTTTTTTTTTCCTTGCTTTGGGCTATATCTTATGCTAAAATTTCTGCTACATTTGGGATTGGTTTTGGCTAAGGTTTGGTCCTTGAAACTCACTTAACATGCATTGAAACAACACTAAATACTAATATCAAACACATTAACATACTATATTTATTTTTATCACATATAACTTATCAACCATATTTATTTATAATAAAAGAATTTTAACAATATCAAACACACAAATCTCTTTCACACATAAATAATAGAATACACTATTAATACTAAAACACACTAACTCATTAAATTCAATTCTATAAAACACTTAACAAAATTCATGATTTGACTAAATCAACACACACACACACATCAAATTTATTTATGCATAAAAGTTAACCTATTTCACAGCGTATGGCCGGTGTTGGTACTGTTCATCGTCTTCTTCCTTTTTCCACTGTTCAAAACTCAATTTTCTTACATTGTACATGTATTATACTTGTGTTTAAACTACTTCTAAGTATTTTTCTATACTTCACATGTATTATACATGACATATCAATACATATAGCATCTTGTAATCATCATCTTCTGTGATTTCCTAGTTTCTACATATCATAATACATGTATGGAGTCTTAGGATGAGATATTACCTTGTTTGAGCTGGTATGGTGTTGTTACACTCCTTCCCTTAGTCTGATATGATCCTAGGATTAATAAAACATTAGATAAGCTAATGTTTTATGTATATTCTAACTAAAAAGAAATTACTTACCTTGTCTTGATTCTTTTGCTAAGCTTGTATTGTGTTTGTTTGAGCTATTTTAATGGTTGTGTTTGTATATGTTTTGAGTGGGTTTTGGTTGCTGCTTTGGGTTGTCTAGTGCACGAAAATTTGGTTGTTGCAAAAGTGTTTATGTGTTTTATTTCTTGTTCATTAGTGTTGTATTTATAAACAAAATGGCAGCAGCATTTTCGGACAAAAGAAGCAAATTTTTTCCACCAAATTCTTCTTTGTTTTACTTAGTATGATTGTGTTAATTGTGTCATTGGTTTGGAGAGTATTGATTGGTTTTATTTTTGGTCAAGTTGACTTGTTTGGGTGCAAGTTGTTCATAGTTTTGGTTAGAGAAAATTTACACAAATTCCATCCGTAAATGTCCAATTCCACCAAATACATATGTATATATCAATATAATAATATTTAATTAATTAATTATCTTAACTTTAGGGTAGTTTTATCAAGTTAAACAGGTACAATACTTTAGTTATTTAGGAGTTTTGTCTTAAAAAATTTGTATAAAGCTTTTACAATTTTCTAGATTATCTTTAAGTTCACATTTGAGTTTAAAGTTTTCGCAATTAAGATTTTGTAGGTCCAGTAAGTTAAATTAGGATTTTAGTTCTTATAGGCTAAGAATTTCATAACTAAAATAATGGTGCAATCCAAATATTTTTCTAAAGTCTAAATTATTAGTTATGGATCTTTTTTTATTCTTATTGCGTATTTATAATACTAGCAGTTTATTTTTTAGTTATTATTTTACAATTAATAGGTTCTATAAAAAAGTCATCTTTTATTGATTTTAAAATGTAGAGCTACATTTTAACTATATCTTAAGTTATTTGCTCAAGATACAAAATCTTGTCTTTGGTATCTATTAATATTAAAGAATTTACTACTCGGGTTTTTAAGTTATAAATGAGTTTATTATTGCTCATAGGTTTATTCTAGATTTTTTATTTGGTTTTGAGTTTAATCTTTATTTTACACTTGTTACTCTATTTATTTTACTAGTTATAAAGATTCTCGGGTTACAATGATTAAATTAATATTTTATTCTTTAGAGACTCGGAATTACTCCATGCTCATAATTGTATCACAAGACAAAATAATTTTAAAGGACACAACACACATATATAAATCACATAAAGAACACAATATAAAGTCTATATCATGCAGAACTATAAGAAATTTCGATAATAATCACTTTTAAATACAAATAATAAATAAATTTAAGTTTAATTGGTTAATTTAGCAAAATCAATAAATTCTACAAAATTTTAACTAACACTTACCAAACATCACAAGCATTAATTCATTAAAACAGATTACTGGCAAATTATAATATATTCATAACACAACGACATTATTTATCAATTCATGAACAAACTTTGTGTCCATGAAAGCATAATCAAGAAAAACAACACTCAACTATAGCATTCAAAGATACTTAAGATGATATATATATATATATATATAGCTATAGTCTAAATGTTTTAGCTATCACTAATCTTTCTACCCATGTCTACCCCTATCTCACCATTTGGTAGGTTACTCCTATCTCTGACAACCTAAAGCTTTCATAGCAAACTGTCACACCTTAAAAATGAGCTAGAAGGATAACCTGAAGTTATCATAGCACGTGTGCACCTGTAATATGAGAACCATGTTGCAAGTTAAAGTTTGCAAGACTCTACCTAAATAATTACTTTATAAGCATCTAATATTAAATCACATTTGTGATCAATAAAAAAAATCCGATTTCTTACAGTCCACCAAAACCGCAGAGAATCGGTATATCCTACAAAATAGTAAAATAGAATAAATGATCTACGTTTTATAAACTTTGTGCTACAACATTACAAATCTAATCCATAATCGAAAGTTAATTTTACATGAGAGAAAATCAAAACAAACTATACTATCTATCTATTTCTCATTTCAAACTTGTCTTCTATCTTCAAAGTTTCCTTTTCACTCATACTTATCCCATATCTGAAGCTTCAGCTATTCCTGCACCAAAATTGTAAGGGTGTGAGCTCAATCATAGCTCAATGGATAATGAAAACCAAATCACACTACAAACAAGTGTCAAGCAAGTTTTTATTTAACAAACATATGCAATGCACATGCATCCATATGATATGTATAGTTTGGATGACTGAAATCCAAACCAATGTAGATTTACGCCCTCTCTTAGGGGTTAAAGGACTAAATACAAGCCATTCACGCCTAGGGGAACTGTGAACTAAGGAAGGGGGTGCATACTCAATCTTGAGCTTTCAGTTCATATCTTTCTTAGCACAAAAATCATTTCTTTTATACTACAAATATAATCGTCAACTGCCCTTGGATATAGCCAAGAAGGGAGGATTGTTGAACTTTATGTTCACAAATGATTTTAATGAGAATAATTATTACACAATTAATTATTTAAATACTTAAAATTTATATATATATATATGCTTTGTATTTGTTCCGTTGTTGTTTAAGTTTTAACAGAATAAAAATTTGAAAAGAAAAGTCAAGACAAAGCTATCGAGCTCAATAGAAGAAATGTAGAGGCACTATTCATCAGATAAAGACAAAAGGCTAAGTTTTGGGCAAAACTTATAAAGTCAAGAGCTGGAGTTTAGGGCAACATTTATAAAGTCAAAGGCTGAAGTTTAGGCTTCGACCTTAGACCTCGACTTCAGAAAGTTTGCCTCGGCATTTTTTTAAAATAGTAATAATAAATAAATAAATTTTTTAGGCTTCACCTGTTCTTAAGCATAATAGTAAATTTTTTTTAATTATTTCTTATTTAATAATATAATAATATAAGTAAAAGGGAAAAAGAAAAGAGCGGTTGGAATGCATTTAATGCATGTGTTAGAGACCTTTAACGCTCTTTTAATGCTTTTGAACTTTTACTTGTTATTAAAACTTTAAGTACATTAAACACAAGTATGGGTTGTCATAAACTTTTTTTATGACAGGCAAATTTCTTATTAAGAGCTATAAATAGAATTTTTCTCTTCTATTTGAAAAAGAATGAGATATACTAGAATTTTTTAACGCACAGTAAAAACGAAAATAACGTTCTGTAAAGTTTTTTTTTTATTTGTGTTTTTATTCTCGTTCTCGTTAATTTGTAAATTTTTTTAAGAGAATAATTAGTGCTCTATTTCGAAATTTGCTGATACACTCTAAACGAGAGTTTTTAATCACTGTTTAAAATTTACAAAAATTGTTTATCTACTCGTTTAAGGAGCTCGATTTGTAAAAGGAATTTATAAGACTCTTAAAGTATTTTCTGTTGTAAATCTATTCAAGTAGGAACGTTTCTTTGTAAAGGAAATTTGTATATTTCTTTAAGAGTTATTCAGTTTATAAATCTACTCATATATGAGCTGTTTGTAAAAAAAAGTCTTTAAATGAGGCTTTTGTAAAAGATGTTATCGTAGAGGCAAAGTTAAAAGTCCTTAGTGGAGGCAAAGTGAAGTCATTGTGAAAGAAGCCCTCAGTGGGAGGCATTTGAAGTCTGGTCTAGAGTTACCAACATCGTCCTAATTGCAATTAGGCGGGAAGAATTTCATGGAAGGCAAAGAGAAGTCTGGTCGTGTGTTACCAGCACAACACTTGATTTATCAAGTAGAAGTCTTTTGTGAAAGACAATTGTAAAAGTCCTATTGTGATAGACTTTGTTTTAATTCCTCATCTAAGAGGTGTATTGATTTTTGAATAATAAATATAGTAGTAAAAGTCCTCTTTGAGGCATTTGCACCATAGAGAGTGGGCAGTGGGCCAAACTTCACATTAAATCTTTGTGTTGCTTCTCTTTCGCTCTCTTTGTGCTTTTTTATCTCTGCTTATTTGTTAATTAGTTTTAATTAGTTTATTTTCTTGCATTTGTTTGTTTAAGTTAACTATTGTCTTATCTTAGTTAATTAATCTGGTTTGATAAAACAAAAAATTTGTAATACTTAATTCATCCCCTCTTAAGTATTCATTGTGTATTATTATTTCTAATAAAGATTTCATTTGAAATATTATTTCTAATAAAGATTTCATTTGAAATATTTTTTATTGAAAAATAACTTCTAACTTCCCCTTAGACTTAGCTAAGGAGGAAGATTTTCTTTAAAATCCATTTTATGAAAATATAGCCTCTAACTACTCTATAGACAAGACTAAGGAGTGAGGACTTCTTTTTGAATTCATTTTGTGCATATATCAAAACATTTACTCTGTCAACCAACCCCTCCACTTCCCTTAGAACCATAGAGCCTCCCTAAGTATTAATCCCCAAAGCCGACTCCAACACAGGCGACGTCTTTCTATACTTGCTTAGTTCCTGTGAAGCCAACAACCCTGCTAGTAGCCTCCATACAGACCCAGTGGTCCCAATCAAGCAGTATTATAGAATCAGAATATCAATACGTAATGTGAACCCCGACCAATGCTAGAATGATGTGATGTATGCAATGAATGACCAATTCATTTAAAGGTCAAATAAAAATTATGTCTTATTAGTTAATGTCTATAACATTTTTGGACAACCAACATTATATAAATCACAATTAACACCACATAATTGTTTTCACTTATGGTTCAGTAACTTATCAATCAAGTGCAATCATCAACCAGTAAATGAATTCCCGAACCTCATGCATAATCAATTAGATTTATATTATTTCCAATGCAACTAAATTACAAGCACAAGCAAAGTGAAGAGATTGTTGTTACCTACTTGGCCTCCAAGCTAAGTCTTAACTATTCTCTAGGAAGATCAAAGCACCATCCCCATCAATCATCCAATTATCAACAACATTATCATCAACATCAAATCATCATCATCCTTCATATGAAATCCAAACGAGAATAGAAAGTTGGCTAGAGGCTATTGAAGAGAATATAATACAAAAGCAAAAATCTATTCAAGAACTTGGATTCATTTTAAGATCCTATTTGATTAGACACTAAGTAGGAACCTCGCCATAGCTATGAAGTTCGCCTCACCAAGATACAGACAATTCTCCATTGTCTGTCAAAGTATTTCTTTCTTCTTTGTTTATAGTATTTTGTTACAAAAACACCATCAAAACATTCATATACAAAACACTCATTTCTTAACAGTCTCATGCTTGAAACAACACATCCTCCTTATCACTTGAGGTCTAGTATATGACCATCATATATAAATCATTTGCTCAAATGATTCATGTTGACCTAACTTAATTATCCAACTCATTTATCTTAGTGAAGTTCATTAGATCAACTAACTTTAGTTATATTATTATTTTATTTCATTTCTAGGAATCATGATAACTTAATTCCATTAACTAATTCATTTATATGCATAAACCATATTAAGTTTCATTTAGTTACTAAATTAGATTAAGCCAAGTGAGACTTAGATTTGTTAACTAAGTTTATTTTATATCTAAGATTCATATTAACTTAAGTCTATGTTGACTTAATCTTAACCACGTTGATTAAACTTAATCAATCTAATTTATTCAAGTTCATTTAGTCAAGTTGAACCTAGGGTTATTAGTTAAGTTTATTTTATACTCAACTACACACATTTAAAAAGCAAACATAAATTTTTAACTTCATTTGGAACACATAGCAGCTGAAATCAATTAAAATTTAGGCCTTAATACTTTTATAATTTACAAAAACTTAAATCATAAAAATTATAAAAGCTCTTTTTAATCTTTTCATAGCCTTTTGAATGACTTCATTCCGAGTTCGGATGAAAAAGTTATGATCAATTTAAGTTAAGTCGATAAGAAAAAGAAAGACAAGATGACCCCTGGTTCCATATGGGGCATATCAAGGGTGGTGGTGATTAGGCCCCTTGCCACACCCCATACTAAGGGTAATGGTGGCCACTACACCCCTTTATATGGCTCATATGGGTTTAGCAAGGGGACAGTGTGTAAGGACCCGCTATCACCCCTATATTTGAAATAGGCAATAACAGTTCCCTAACCACATATAACCTATAAGACTATATGTAAGGTTGCCTGAAAAAATTGTTTGAGAAATTGTTTATCTAATTCCATATAGATAATATAATAAAAATCATAATAATTTTTTTTATTTTTTTTTCTAAACCTTGTACAAAGCTATAGCACTACACTACCAACACATTTGCAAAGGAAACAACTTAACTCCTACATAGCTAAGTACATATATATATAGACATATTACATCCAAAGGCTTCTTACAAGCCTTAACAGCCTTTATGAAATCTTCAAAATACAACTCAAACTAACACCTTAATTACATCATCAACAAAAGGAATCACATCTAATCTATTACAAATCATAGGGTTCCATTGAGTCCATGGTTAACTCTAATCCTCTAAACCACGAGAAAATCTCCAAATCGTTTTCGTACCCTATACTCGCATAGAACTCATCGGAGTCATCACCTGAAATGGATAAAATGTGAGCCAAAGGCCCAGTGCACAAGTAACGAATACAAATGCAAAGTCTATCACACATTCTTAGACTAAATGGAATATGCAACAATCATTTGTTTCTTGCTCCATCTTTAGTTAGTAAAACAACACGGGAGTATTCAAACTCCGGACAACAAGGATCTAGTATTACGTCCGCCTCCCTGAGTGGTCCCTACTGTTTATACAGACTAGGTAGCCCTATCTTCCGGCGTAGCCCGTAATACTAGGGGATCTTGAGTAACGCATCACGACGCTCAGGGGGTTGATATGAGTAGCTCGGATACTCATATCTCCTAAATAATTCTATCATTAACGAGAAAGTACTCTGCCCCCAATCTGAGCAGGGTGTCGCTTCCCGAACCAGATTCAACGGCAAACAAAGATAATCAACACTCATCAACTAATAAAATTTTCTTAATTTAAAGTAATTTGGTTTGATGCCTACCCTAGCAAAGAATCAAGCAAGTTACTGCGTACTTGAGATAGGTCAGGAACTAATGGGGTTGGTCGAGCGAGGATTTATCACTGTTTAAGACAATATTAAATTTCACATTTAGCTTAAGTACTAATTAACTAGTTGAAAATATAATTAATCAAAAAAATTCAAATAAATTAATACAAGGTCATAATAAAGCATTTAAACATCATATTATATCATAGGACACTTAACAAATACTTAATTGATTATATATCAAACTTCGAAAAATTTCGAAGAAAGTTTTTGAAATTTAAAAGTGCAGGGGATACACCGGTAGCCAAAGCCGACGGCTTTGAACCGGTGTTCAATACACTAAAGATCAACACTACCAACACTGGCAGCGTTCAAGGGTACGTCGGCTGCCTTCATTCTACGCCGGAGGCTTTGAGCCGGTGTAGAATGCAAATCCAAATTTCCAAAAATTGCCGAGAGATACTCGAGGTTGGTCCACGCCCGTGAATACTCCCACCATCGGCTGCGTATCCATGTATGCTGGCAGCCTTCGATTATACGCCGGCGGCCTTAAGCCTGACGTTAAAAATTATGATTCTGTTCCCATTCCACACCGCCCCTAAGCTGGCGGCATTGGAATCTCAGTAGCCAGCATACATTTTCAAAAATGAACACTGGCGGTCTTTTCCAGTGAAAGCCGGCAGCGTTCAAACGGCTTTAAGAAATTTGATTCTGTTCACTTCCAACACCGCCTATAAGCCGGCGGCGTAGATGAAATACCCCAAATCTTCACCTAGATTAGAAATTGAGTTTAGATAGATTAAATGAATCAAATGAATTGTAGGATTTAATTAGACAAGTTGATATAATTTAATTAGCTATTAATTGAGATTTGAGTTTCAAATTCCCTAAACATGTCATCAAAGTGTTTAGAGAATTCCTAAATCATTGATTCTTTGCCTAAACACTAATTCCTAAATCTCAATAAAATTTGAGTTCATTTGCTTATCTTAAAATATCAGTTCTTAAACCCGAACTCAAATTAAATATCTTTTATCTAAAATAAATTCTCAAATTAAGTTCTTATTGCAAGTTCTTAATTTCTAACATATTGGTTCTGAAACAAACTTTTAAATACTCTTGAAACTATAGATATTTGATCTGATAGTTCTAAACATATACCTATAATCCTTTATATTAATTTTAGCCGTTATCCTTACCCTTTTAATCTCTCCTCCTCTGCCTCTCTCTTCTCACTTTTCCCTTCTTTTTATTTTTTTTCTTTAATCGATGGTTCTCTTCTCTCCTCCTTTCTTCTTCATTTTCTTTCTTTTCTTCAATTCTCAACAATCTCGAGATCAAAGCCACTAGAGGTTGAATCAGACTAGGAGATGAACAGATGGAGGAAACCGAGATAGCAAGGATGAAGTTTCAACTTGTGTTCTTTTCTAAAAGCTAAGTTAGTTACTATTTTTGTCTTATTTATAATTCGAATTTAAATGTTGTTATGATGATGTACATGAGTTGAGAAGTGTTGTTTGTGTTGTATTTGTAAGTTTATGGTTGATGGGAGTTGGTTATTGAAGAAGAAGTTGATAGTGAAATTGGGGTTTGAAGTTGTTTATGATGATGATAGTGATGTTTGATGGATTGAGTGGTAGTTTGTGTTTATTAGATTGTAGTAAGATCAAATAACAAGTTTTAAGAAGTTTGAATGAATTTGGGGAAGTTTGAAACAATTGGAACAAATGGTTTTTGCAAAATGAAAACACTGGAAATTTGACAGCTGCGTAATGCATGTACGCCGGCATTCACGCTCCGCCGGTGTTGAATCCTATGCTGCCGGTGTATGTTGGAAAATTTTCCGGTGTTGAAGATGCACTCAGGGACCAGCATCGTCGACCTACTATGCTGGCAAATTTTCAATTTACGCTGCCGGCGTTGAACACCGGCGTCGTTTTGCAACTTTTCCCAGTTTCGCCGTCCTTTCGTATTTTAGCATAACTTTTCATATGACCTCCGATTGAGGTGATTCAGTTGCGTGGAAAAGATAAGAAAGAGATCTACAACTTTTATTTGAGTTTTTACAAATTAGAACGTATTAGTGCTTAAATTTGAATATTTCCAGCTTTTGTGTTTTCCTAAACAAAATAAAACTTGTTTTGATTTCTAAATGTTATTGTTAAGGTAAATCGATTCTTTTGACCTAAAATGAGATAGATAAATAATATTTGATGTGTAATGATGATTTAGTGATATAATTAAACATCTGACTTAGTAGATTTATAGATTTAATGAAATAATGAGTTAAATATGCGAGTTTTACATAAAAATGAATCTAGTCACTTATCTAAGTTAACTTGACTAACTGAACTTGAATGAGTTAAAATAAATTCTTGAGTTAGTTTAATTACTTTGGCTTAGGTAATTAGATTAATGATTAATTCTAATGAGTTTGACTTAAGGAACTCAATTAAACTAAAATGAACTAGATTTCTTAGCTTACCACTTGGCTTGGCTTTCAAGTAAATGGCTAGGTTTAATCCATTTGACTTGGTAAATGACTTAAATGACTAATTTTAATCAATTTGGCTAATGTTAAGCTAAAATGGGTTTAATAGCTATTAGTTAGCTTAGATGATGAATTAGGATGATCATTGTTTTATT
The DNA here is from genome assembly GCA_024138025.1 of Combretum micranthum. Lineage (NCBI taxonomy): Eukaryota > Viridiplantae > Streptophyta > Magnoliopsida > Myrtales > Combretaceae > Combretum > Combretum micranthum. Next base: position 393,424 of record JAMXBD010000498.1, on the reverse strand, counting down.
ATGGGGAATATGTTGTTTCAAATGTGTATTTACTTGGAAATGAATGTTTTTGGTTTATGAATTCTTTGTTAATGCTTTTGTAATAAAACACTATAAATAAAGAGAAAAGAAATTCCTTGACGGACAAAGGAGAACTGTCCATATTTTGGCGGGGGCGATATTCGCAGCCATAGTGGGGTTCCACATTAGTGTCTGATCAAATAGGATTTAATAAAATGAGTTTGAGATGAACGGATAAATAGCTTAAGTTCTTATATGATTTTGATGAAGTGGAGTGATTAGTTTAGTTTGATTTCTTATCGAATTCTTTCCTTAACAGAAGTGGATATCTGATTTATCTTCTGAAATTCCTTCCGAGGCTATGTTTGGATTTCGTATATAAGGTAGCAGTAACTTGCGTGTTGAATGTTAGGATAGGCATACTAAACTGATTAAGACTTAAACTCGGCTTAATAATTGATGAGTGTTGGTTATGTTATTCGTCGTTGTCGTTGAATCCGTCCGAGGAGCGACAACTTGTCATGATGCAATGACAATGTTAGAATAAATGCTTAAGCCACTTATCATGATGCAATGATATCGCTCGGCGGGTTGTCATGATGCAATGACAATATTATAATAGGCGCTTAGGTCAATAGTCATGATGCAATGACTAGGCTCGGCGGGTAATCGATAAGGAATGTGGTAACTGCGTAACGTTTACTTATTTGAGAGGAAGTAATATGATTTAATTCAATGTTTATTGGAGCATGTGAATTGAATTATATTATGGATTAAGTTAAGTGAAGTTAAGTAGCGACTATGAGTCCTGGATGAGATTACTGTTCCTTTTTCAGTGTAACGTTATCTAGGAGATAGGAGATATAAGTATTCGGGCTGCTTATATCGACCCCCTGAGCGTCGTGAGCGTTACTCAGGATCCCCAGATTCCCATTGGCTTATTTCGGAGTGTGAGTGCTCCATTGTTGATTTGTTTATTTTAATGAAAAGATAATAACTTGTGGATTGATGCTTACATTTAGTTAAGCTCGTGTGCCACTTCTTGTGTGATTGTATTACTGTGTACTGGGCTCCGGCTCATTATTGTTGTTGTTATTCTTTTTACAGGTATTATTGTTGTTGATGATGGATGATGAGATGATGACTTGATGATGATGTGGAGGTTGTTGATGTTGTTGTTCTTATTATTGTTGTTGATGAGGGATGTGGTGATGATGATTGATGTGATGATGTTTGTCCCGGGTTTTGAGCGATATGAGAGAATGAGTGAAGTGTGATAGGATCGAGACATTACTTGCGTTTTGTTTCTTCTTTGCTTTGTTTTATGAAGACTAGATTTATTTATAAATTGTATTTTTTTTAAGGGCTTGTTAATGCTCAATTGATTGTAAATGATTATCTACCCCTAAGAGTAGATCATAAAGTGTTTTTATGAAATTAGTTTCTTAGAAAACTGGTTTGCTCTGTAGGGAGTAGTAGTTTATAAGTTGTTTTTATAAATTTGATTTTTCGCTGCCGAATCCAGTTATTTAGAAATCTAACTAAACGATTTCATAAATTCTAAAATTGGTTTAGCAATGTTCAACATAAACACCTTCTTTTAAGACAACCTTACGTATAATTCGTAAGAGTTATACGTGGTTTGGGACTTAGTGTGCTTAATTTGAGAATTGAGCATGTCGTGTCTTTACAGTAGAAGTGCCAGATGCCGGCGTACGTTCAAATTTAAGTCTATAGGAAAATATTTTTTTTTCCCCTGTTTTATTACAAAAAGTTATTCACTTCAAAATTTCTCCAAACTCAATCTAATCTTTCCAAAGTTTGTTATATGATCCAAACACTATCCTAACAACCTAAATTCTACTCTTAATCATCAAAACACCATCATACTTCAAATTCATTCCTCAACTACTCAATCCTTCAATCTTTCCAAAACTCATCTCCTCATACTTCAACACTCATATAAGATTTACACTACCACTCCTCTAGCCATGTAATCCTATTCAAACTATTATCAATGCACCAAATCAATCACACACCAAATTAGTACATAAATTCATTTTTATACAACCTTTACAATCAAGCACCATATATAACATAAAATAAAAAATTAAGCTTATATTTAACTTACATGACTAAATCTTGGCTTGGAATGTTGTTTAAATCCAAAAGCTAGTAGTTGATCTTGGCTTAGAGTTTAAGATTTTGAGATAGAAAAGGAAGAAAGAAAGAAAAGAATGGAAAGGAAAATTCGTATTGGGAAATAGGGCTGCCAAAAAGAGGTCCTAAACTTGTTTAAAACAAAGCCAATACTTATTCAACATGTGTCTTGAGGGGTATATTTGACCTAAGATTAATTTGAGTTAATTTCAAATGCATTTGAGTTTTGTTTAGGCTTAAAAAGTAGACTTAAATTTTGTAAAATTTCTGTCATTAATCTTAAGCAATTCAAAAGAAATTTTATTAAATTCTAAACATAACACATACATATTAATTTGCAAAAGACACATTTATTCATTACACTATACACACATTTATATGTAATACAAAATATTAATTTCATTATACTATACATACAAAATAGCACATGTCTAACACATCTACCGATTATATTATTCAAGCACACATATACATATATATATATATATATATCATTTTAATAACACCTTAATATGTAAATTAAGGAATTCATAGCTATTTCACAGTGTCTGCTACGCCTTTTGCACGCCCTGTGTGGTCCCAAATCACATCCCTTGTTTTCCTTTGCTCCATTTTACTCCATTTTAGCTACTTGTCTACTTGTTTTATCCATTAAACACCATCCACAAAACCATATCAACATAACAACTACTTAAATACTTCTATACACATTTCTCTTCACAATCAATCAATTCACCAACTCCTTTGATCCATTCATGCCTAAACAAGCTTAGGTTTTGGCATACACTCATATGTCAAAAGTTACAAGTTTCTTCTTAAACTTTACTCATAACTAACATTAAAGCATCATATATAAGCAATCATAACAAGTTAAAACAAGAAATAACATCATACTTATATATTTAAGATATCTCAACTATCTTTTATTCATGACTACTACTACCACTTAGTTTATGAAACTTCCTCTAGCATATTCCTCACTTCCTAACTTCGTCACTAGCTTTAATCTTTCTTATTGTCTTCTTAAAATTGAGATTTGGTGATGAAATTGATAGAAAAGGAAGGAAGAAGAAAAGAATGAAAAAGAAACGTAAAGAAGGAGAGAAAGAAAGAAAGAGATTATGGTAGCAGATAAGAGAGAGAGAGAGAGAGAGAGAGAGAGAGAGAGAGAGAGAGAGAGAGAGAGATTGATTAGGATAAAAATAAAGCTAATTAAGGACATTTAATTTTGTAAAACTTGATATTTAGCTGAGTTTCGGCTTAGAGACTGATATTTTTAAATAAATTGGTAATCTCAAAATTCATGAAAATTGAAAATGTAGAATTTAGATTATGGGAACTACATTTGAGTATTTTAGAAATCTAAATATTGAGCTCAAGAAAATTTTAGATTATTTGTAGATCAGGAGAAATTGATAGTCATATTAAAATTGGTTGATAAAATAGTGAAATTTTTGACTTGATGGAAAAATAATCAAAAGGAGTAAATAATTTGAAAGAAACAGAGTTCAAATTTGTTAACTAAAAGAGATTTAAGAAATTTGGTTCATGGAATGGCTAATTGAGATAGATAGAAGGTTGAAAAGGAGTATTCGAAATCTCAATTTTAAATAAGTCTATTTACTAATTTATCATATCAATCTATCTATTTATAACCTATAATTCAAATTACTTATTTTAATTAAACTATCTAAACTCAATTATTAAATTACACTCTAAGCAACTTTAGGATTAATTATCCATTGGTAATTGGCATTATATTGTCTTTAGTTTTCATAATCGAAAGCTTTCAATCATTTTAGGATTTTCTTCTTTCATTGTTTTATTCCAATTAATTTAGATTTAGATTTGATATTGTTTTTACTTCCATTGTAATTTTAAATTATTAGATAATCCATTATTTATTAATTAATATATCATATTTTTGTATTCATTATGCAATTTATTTGATATTTCTTGTTGTGTTATTCTTTCTTATCATATTAATTTGGGGTTTCTTATATTATTTTTATTTTCAGAAAACATCTTAAGATTTAAATTATGTAGATTTAGCACCATTCTTTTATAATTATTTATTTACTCATCATTCAATTTTTTCATTATCCAGAATATTTTATTTATAACTTTGGTTATTATTATTATTACTTGAATCTCATTTTCATTTATTTGCATATATATTATTATATATATTTTAATTTCATTCTTGTTATTTTATAGAATTTTATCTTAAAAAAGTAATAATTGAAATTTTTAAAAAGTCATTAATTTATTTAAATTTCAATATTCTTAAATCACAAAAAATTGAGAATACTTTCCATAACTTTTCTTAATTTTTTTTAAAACCTTTATATTTTTTTAATGATTATTATTTTTGATTTGTATGAATTTGTTTATTACATGAACTACTTCATATTAAGGAGATGAGCTATGATTTCTTTTCCGTTTTTCAATTTAAAAGGCTAAGTGGTAAAAGCACAGCAGGTTTTCCATGAAGTTTCTCCACAAAAGGGGGCGAAAATAGACCAATAAAATACTTAAAAGTGAGAAGTAGAGTTAGAACCGAATTTAAGTCAAGCTTTTAAAAGTTTAGAGTTAACTCATTTAAAAAGTATTAAATTCAAATTGAATTGGACTTTTTTGGAATAAAAACTACAAGTTTGAATCATGATTGTTTAAATAAAGGTAATTTATTTCGAGTTTGAGTTTAACTTATTATAAATCAAACTCTAGTTATACCAAGCTTAAAGCAAATTAAGTTCAAATAACTTAAAACACCTTGACAGATGAGCAATCCTAAATACAGAATAAAGTTAAATCAAGAAAATTAAATGGATAAAACTTGAGTTTTTTAAATAAATAAGCTTTTAGTTTTACAGCAAACTCTTCTTATTTAAAAATTCAACTCAAACCAGGTCTAAATCAAATAACTAAAGAGCATTCTGTATCTTTTGTTGTTGAAGATAAAATTAATGGAAAAATCCCAATGAAGTAACGCTGCACTTTAGCTGATTACTTGTCTAGATAATGGGAAGATTCAACTTTGTTGATAATCATGATGTGAAATCGCGCATGCCTATTTCAACCTAATGTTCATGTTACGAATTATATTTAAATTTTTAATAAAATAAGTTATTATGTATTTTGAAAAATTAATTTAATATTTAAAAAATTTTTTATTTATATCAATAATACTTTCATCAAGTTTTTTTATATTAAATTAATTAATTTAAAAAAATTTAGATATTAAATTAATTAAATTTAAAAATCTAGTAACATATTTTATTAAAATTCTAATATTATTTGTTTATTCCTTTAAATGATTTCGCTTTTAATTTTGAGAGAGGTGGACTGTGCTAAAGCCTAAAAGTCTGCCTTTTTTTCTTTAAAAAAGGCTCATCTATCGTTATTGTGTATAGAAGTGGGGTAGCAGTACCAGTCAAAGAGCAAGGACAGAACCATAAATGAATGTCCGCGTGGAAGGGAAGGAAAGAGATCTTCGTATCTTTGCTTTGCCGACATATAAACATGTCTGGCGACTCGTCCTTTCAATTCACAAGATTGTCAATCAAGTCGTCGTTGCATTAACGTGCTGGTGAGGCACGTTGATGAGTATCGTTTTGCTTTTGACTATCGGATGAAATTGTATTTAAGGTTTTCGGATTACTATGCAAAAACTATGTATTTTAAACTTTTAAATTTGTTGATTCACCTACCAAAGAAAAAAAAAGGAATTTTATAAGTTTATACTATGCTTGGTAAATCTTTATGGAATGGAAATGGAAAGAAAGTTGCGAAAATTAAAAAAAAGTAAAAAAAAAAAAAGAAAATTCAACCTTTAATGCATGTTTGGATATGAAGAAATATAAAGAAATAAGTAGAAATCCGTAATAAGTTAATTGTATTTCTCATGATATTATAAGAGTAATATATTTTATAAGGTCATTTTAGTATTTTTATATCATTTTCTTCCATTTTCCTTACTTTTCACCCGAGAGAAAAAAGAAGAGTTCTACTTTTCCTTCATTTCTACACATTTCATTTCATTTCCTCGGCTCATTAGATCTTTCCTTTCCAAATGCCAACGCATGTTTTCTGTTGATTTCTTTCTCTTTTATTTGATTTGTCTTACTCCCACCGTTCCAAACACTGTGTTAACAGACATAAATATATATATAATATATATATGCGTGTGTGTGTGTGGTTTATAGACCGCATAATTCATATAAAAGACTTTCACAAAAATACAAATTACAATTTTATGTTCATAGTTCGATAGGAATAGATTTTTCAAATTTTAACACTATATTTGATTTATTGGATGAAGTCAGTATTCTGGTTTTACTAAAACATAATATTTATTCTTTTATTAGATTTATAAAAAAAATCTATCAAAAGAATATTTATTCTTTATAATACGGAATAAATAAGAAATTTTTATTCATTCTCTTTACTTCAAGAATGGCTATTTTTAAATAAAAAGTATGTTTTATTTAAAAAATACTCTAATTATAAAATAAGAAATTATTATTCATTTCCATCCTTATTTTATTTCAGTCAACCAAAGATATCGGAAATTTACAAACAATCATTAAGACTTTAATAAATTAATGAAATAAAGATGTTTTCTTTCGTTTCAAAAACGCACCTAGGTATAATTGGCGTAAAAATATATTATGATATAGTTAAGAAGATATGTCAGTACCAATCTGAGTTTAACAATGTTAATTGTAATATCTTATGAGTTATTACTAGTTTATTGATTATTTATATGTTTGAAATTTAAGTAGTATAACAACTCAAAATAAAGTACAATTTTTTTTTCCTTTGGTGTGTGTCAATAAACCGTTTAATTGGTGAAATCTAATAGTTATTGATCTATCAAATAAAAATTATACAAATACTAATTATATAAAATTAATTATCAAAATATTGATGCAAAATCGTGTTTTTAAAATGCGATTCATGTATTAACACACGAATTGTTTTTTTATAGATGCAATTTATCTACAAATATGAATTATGCCTATAAGATGGAATTCATATAGTGAATTGCATCTTCAAATGACGATTCAACATTGTATAATCGCATCTTCAAAGAGCAATTCTTTTATAAAAATCTATGTCACATCTATAAATGACTATTTTGCATTGATACTTTTGTAATTAATTCGATCTTGTTTATATTAACATAATTTTTTTTAAAGATCAGTAGACACGTGTTTTACCCTGTTTAATTAAAGACATAAAATACTATATATATATATAAGTATATCAAATATAAATATTTCATTCGTGTATCTGAATACAAATTTACTAGCTATTTTAACAACATTTTTCATAGCATGATGCGTGACTAGAGTAGCAAACAAGCCTGAGGGCCGACCCATTTACCTACTTTAAAAAATGGGTCGTGACCAATTTTTTTGGCCCATTTAAAAGCGGGTCAAATTGGCTAGACCAATTTAACTTGCAGGCCAAAGCAGGCTGATCCACGGGCCAAAACATAAAAAAAAAAAAGAAAAGAAAAAAAGTTTAAGAATAAAAATAATAAACGACATATTAGTTATTATTTATGATATGTTATGAGAGAAAATAGGTCGATACATAAGCCATAAGCATTATAATATTTTTAAATATATATTTATTGATTTAAACGTAATATAACATTCCATGAACATTTAAAAAACTTGTTTTTATATATAAGTAATCAAAATAGTAATAGAAATAATCTTTAATATATGCAAAACTCTAAAATATGTAAATATTCTCATTTTCATATAAACTAACATAAAAGCTTTTAAAAATTAAAACATAAAATTTTCATTTTGGCTTGCCAAGATGGCTTGTTTAGTCTATCGGTTAGGCCTGAGTCCAGAGATTCTAACCCATTTAAAAGTGAGTAAAAATGGCTTAACCTATTTATCTCGTGTGCTAATCTCTAGCAATGACTTGTGAGTTATGGTAGCAATGCGAGATGGTTCATAGGGAGGGGTTCTTGCAGTATTCGATCTTAAGAAATTACATTTTGCATATTCGATTGTAATCCTTATTTCCGATAAACTTTGGTAATGCAATTTAAGATAAAAAGCATCGACAACCTAATCGAGAAACAGAAAATGATCTATTTATAAATAGAATTATGATAAGGAGGTATTTCTCACCCAAATGAATTGTTAATCCTGAATAGATCTGAGAAGTTGTTATTATTTGAAAAGAATAAGCCAGCTAGTACGAGTACAGAAAACAAAAAAGTTTTATGGGCATGGATGTTATAATTCTGGGTAAAAGAGTTCCAGTTCCATTAAGTTATATATATATGAGTTTAGACCTTTGGGACAAACCTATAAAACTCTTACTTTTTTAAAAACAAACAACTGTGATGTTATCAGATAATTCTTAGCAAAACCAATCCATTCCGATTAAGAAATTACCACCTAAAGTATCAGTATATTTTTTCAAATTTCACAAGAAATTACCACCCAAAGTTTACATAAGTTTTATATACATAGAATTGAATATCAAGACATATTTGAAGTTCCTCAGTTGCATAATATTAGTTCTACTAATTATCCTTTTACACAATGGTAATGCATTTGTTTATTAAATGAATTGATGAAAAAAAATTATTATTGAATGAATTAGTATCTTCAACATAATGTTTGAAACTAAACATAACATTTTATGAATAATTTATAATTGATTTTTCTATCTTAGCAGATCAGATTAGGTTCGGATATGTGGGGTCTTAGCTTTGATAATGTGGAATGGAAACCATTCCATTTAGGGTGGGTCAGTTTTTGAATTATGGATTTGCTGATTCACGAGGTGAGTCCAACCCCAAAATGGCGTGTTTGTCTTTTTTATATAAATAAATTAAAAAGCAAAAGTTTTAAATTTACAGTAAAAACTAATAACTTACAGTAAAAATTGGGTCTAAGAATATTATAATTATTGACACAAGCACCTTGCATTTAAAATGAAATATTAACATCGTAACACCGAGGCTATGTTTGGCAACGGCGGCAAACTGCAAAGGACGGATGGAAAACGGTCGAAAGTTCATGTTTGGCTTATAAGTAATTGTCCCTTCTAATGATATTTCATGAGTATGTATAAGAATAATTTTATCTATTATTAATTTTATTTCTCTTCTTTTCCTTCCGTTTTAATCACAAGTTAGCAAATATAAAATAAAGATTTCACATATTTTCATTTCTATTCTTTTATTTCTGCTCGTTTCTGCTTCTTTCCATGGTTCACAAAGTCTTCGAATAGAGTGTAAAATAATGCTTTAAAAGAGGTTAAAAAAAAAATGAAGTCGAACATTATCTACAATTGATATTGTTCTCTTGATAGAATTTTAAATAAAGCGACTGGACATGTTTTTTTAATACATTTAGTTCTTATATTATTATAAAAAACACATTACTTTTTGTTTATTTATTTCTAAATGTTATTTTTATTTTATATTTCTCTTTTTAAATGAACCTGGGCTGGACCTAACTAGACATGTTAGGTTCAAGTCCTGGACCTGGCAGGGTGGATTAAGAGCCTAGCATGTCATGAGTTAGATTTGGTCTATAAATATGTCTTGGTTGGTTTGTGAAACAAAAGCAAATTTAAATTTTATAATTTAGAAAAAAAAATCTAAACTCAATCGCACGATTAGGCTTGAAACGTTAAAACCATTGAATGGCTTTTAAAATTGGATTTGGTTCAATAAGAAAATTGAGTCTATTACACCCCGAAACAGGATCAAGGCGTGTCGAATCACCATATATAATACTTGTGTATTATACGCTTAGACTGTCCCAGAAAGACTTGTTTATATTAAACATTTACTAAATACTTTTTAAAAATTTTGAAATTGCTTAATTAGATTCTAGAAACAACTAAATTTAGCAATAGTAAAACAAACTTTACAAAAATATTTTTTTTACTACTAACAAAACCATACCATCAAGTATCTCCTATACCTTTTATGATGATAAAAACAAAGCTTGATTACAAAACATGGGCTTCATAACTAGCCCTTAAAGAAAATATAAGTTAACAAAAAGATAAACCCAGCTTTTAGTTCTTTCAAAGCAAAGCAAAACAAAACAAAATAAAACAAAACAAATCTAGCGATCCTACTTCACTCCACTCTTCACCAAAATCCTCTCGAGTCATCCCATTCACCCATCTCAAACATCATTAGCCAAATCATTATCAACACAATCACCGTCCAATCGGTACCTAGAAAGAATAACACAATGATTCAAAGCCCAATACACAACAACACAAGCACACATGAGATGACACACATAATTAAATTAATACAATGCAACAAATAATAATTTATTTTCTTTAAACTAAAGTGAAACAAGCAACACTAGAGTACCCACACTCCGAAACAAATCTCTGGGAATCTGAAGGTCCTGAGTAAAAGTAGCCATCCAGAAGGTTGATATAGGTAGCTTAAATACTTATATCTATACCTAAAAAGGAAAATAACATCCTCTAGGATTCACAGTCGTTACATATCTCTACTTAGCTTGATCCATAATATCATTTAGTTTAACTAGTCTCATAAACACGAACTAAACCATATTACTTCCTTCTAAGCTTAAGTAAATGCTATGTCGATACCATTTGTCTTATCGGCTACCCATTAAGCTACTTATAGATTGTTATTGCATCATGATACTCAGCTCAAAGTAAGGTTGTCGCTTCTCATACTGGATTCAATAACAAGTACAAGCAACATTCATTAATTAAGCTATTTTTAAGTAGTAGTTCATTAGGAATGCCTATTTTAATAACCAACAAGCATGTCACTGCGTACCTTACGACATTCGAGACCCAAACAGAGACAGAAGGTAGCTCAAAAGATAGATTAGAGGGATGTTTTAGAGGAAATCATCTGTTGAAGAATAAATCTCATATAATCATTTAAATTAATTAACTATTTTCATCAACTTATTTTAAAAGCCTATTTGATCATATGCTTAATAGGAACCCCACTATCGTTGCGAAAATCGTCCTATCAAAATATGAACGGTTCTTTATTGTCTATCTATTCATTTCTTTTCTTTTTTATTTATAATTGCATATTATAAATACATCATTGTCTCTTATTACATATATGAGTATTAAGATAAATTACTAAGTTATAGGAAATACTCATTTATAGAAAAACTAACATTTGAAACAACATATTCTCCTTATCATTCATGGTATAACCTAATATATTAATCTAAGTCAATTACAAAAATTATTAAGCCTATATGAACTTTACTTAGTCACGTTGATTTGACTTAATCATCTAAAATAGTTGCTAAGTCATATTCAATTATTTTAGTAAGCCTATTAGCTAGTCCTCTATATCTTCAAAATCCATATTAAACCTAGTTTGGTTACTAAGTTACATCAATTTATTCCATTAAGATGATATTATATATCTGTATATATATATATATATCCTATAGGATCTTAATTAGTCTAGTTCATTTTTGCTCATTAAGATTAACAAAATCAAGTTGAATCTAAGTTTATTAACTAAGTTTATTTTATACTTAACTTCTATGTTTAATCTAATTATTTATTAATCTACAAATTCTTTTAACTCACTCTTAATTATGATTAACTAACATATCCTTTTAACTATCATTCATCTATTTTATTTTATTTTATTGTTTATGAAGAACACGGGAAGATAGGGTTAGTTGTATTCCACCCCATGTACAAGCATATGAGAAGTATGACTAAGTACATTCAGTCGTGCTCCCATCTTGTTTTATTACCAGGTTGAAGAGCAGAGAGAATCACGGCGAGATAGAGTGAGCTGTGTTCCTCCCAAGCTTTGTAGATTTTTCAAACTTTTCAAAGATAAGAGAGAAATACAATGGAATAGGGGAAGTAGTGTTCCAACCGTGCTATTCTGAAATTACATTTGTTGAATGAAACAGAGAAAAGCACTGTTAGATAAGGTAATCGTGTTCTTTCGCAAGTGTATTAAAAATCCATATGTTTAAGAGTCCAAAAGGAGCATGACTGATTAAGGCTTCTCATGTTCCCTTAATGCTCTTTCAAGAAAATAGAGCATGTTTACATTTACCTATTAACTACTTGTTTTACATCATACTTCAATATACAACATCTTATTGAATAGAAAACAAACTTATAATCACAACCAAACACTTTTAACATATTTTTCTTCTATCATATATTGTCAAAATCATTCCACCAACTTCTATGCTACATATACATAACACAACCTAGATTTTAGTTTACATGCTCATATATCCATTATTTACCAACTTTGTTACAAATCTACATATATCTGATACTAATTCATCATATACATGCTCATACAACAATAATCAAAACAGAAAAAAAAAACAACCATACTTACTTGTTTTGTAACTCAAGCATCTTGATCTACTTTATCACTACTACTTTTTAGTTGTCGAAACTACTACCAGCATGATTCCCACTTCCTATATTCTTTTATAACTTCAGTTTGTCCTTTAATATTCTCGAAATTGAGAATTGGGGTTGAAATTTGAGAATGAAATGAGAGATGAAGGGAAGAAGAAGAGGAAGTAGGTGAAGGATAGAAAGAAAAGAAATGAGGAAAAGAAAAAGAAATGAAGGCAGGTAAGGAAAAGGAAAAAGAAAAGAAAAGATATTTTAGGTAAGGGTTTTGAATTTAAACCTTTCAGATATTTATTTTAAATATCATAAATAATTAGAAAATAATTTAAGAATCTATATATTAGAAATTAATAGTTTACATTAAAAACTAATTTAAGAGTTAAAATTACAAGAAATTGATATTTAGTTTATATTCAAACTTAAAAACCAATATTTATAAACTTGCAATTGAACTCAAAATTTAAAAGGATTAAAGAAATATAAATTAAACTAAAATCTAAGGGTTTAGGAATTCACTAAACATTTAAATTGTTTATTTAAGGGCTCAGGGGATTCAAATTTAAGAAAAAGAAGTTTAAATGGATGATTGGGAAAATTGAATAATTTGATTCATTCAAAAAGATCATTAAGATGAATAGATGATTTGAAAAAATATTTAGAATCTGAAATTTCAACTTACTTCTATTTACTAATTCTTATCCATTTATCTAATCATCCTCTATTGTTTACTTATTTTACTTAATTAGATTATCTAAATTCAATTTTTAGACTAAGTTCAAAGTTAACTACATATTATACTATTTAATTAAGTCATTTTTTACTTAGATAAGTGAATATTTTGGGTGTTTTAAAGTAAGATCGAATTGGATTTAAAAACGAACATGATAAAGTGATATATATTTTTTATTAATTTGTCATAGATTGAAATATACAAAATATATATATATACTAAAATCTCCAAGTAATTTCCTAAAATTCTGCCTATTCAATCTTCTATTTAATAGCTATGATATGTGCACACTCTTATAAGAAAATAAATCATTGGGAATCTCAACAAATCATTGATAATCCCAACAGGATTCACCTCTGTATTATTAATCCTTTGATTGATTGTTTCTTTCCGGACCACGCCTCCGACATCTGTCCGGAGGAAATTGGGGCTTTGGCAAAGCTTTATCTTGAGGACCATGCCGTGTTTCACAGCTTTTCTAAATTAGCATGCGATGTTTCAAATTGTGGACATGTGGCCTATATAGAAGTTAAGAAGTTTAGGAAAGTGGTTCTCTTGTCGTGAATGATAAGACATTTGGCAGATTTCGACAAGGAAATTTAACTCATTCATATAATCCGAGCCCTTTGCGAGCCTTCCTTGTCATGGCACGTTCATCCATCAACAATAACACTTTTGAGTTATCCAATTCCGCACATCGTTTTGAACTGCAACTCAGTTGTGGATATATATTAGCTCCATCAAACTGCACTGTGTGATTCTTTCAATAGTGGAAAGCCTACTACGGACTGTTAGAATTAAAAGCAATTTATGATATTAAAATAACAAATATTAAATCAAACAATAATTAAAAGCTTTAAAGTACGGTGGTTGAGAAAAGGATTATGAATCACTCATTGATCTAGTTGTTAACTATTTTTGAATTAAAACATTATAAATAGTATTAAAGCTTACTTCTTGCCATTGCAGTAAAATTTAGAATGAAACCAAAGTGGAAGCCGGTTGGTCTATATTGACTATATTCAGGCCATAGTTATTAAAATCGTGATTTTAATAATCACAAAATTATATGGAATCAATAAATCGTATAAAATCAAATAAAATAGATAAAAATATAAACGTGTAGAATCATACTTAAAAGTTTTTATATTCATTTTAATTAAAAAAGTGTAAAAAATCATAAACTCATAGAATATATATTTGGCTTATGATTTTGATAACTATGATTTTTTTTTTTTTTCTGTTGATTCACAATGGTATTGAAATCCATAAATCCACACTGGTCTCAGAATATTCAGAGTTATATTTTCACTAGAGGGTGGCAAGAATGAATCGGACCACAAATTGAAAATGGGGAATAGTTGGGCTCAGTTACAGGGTAACACAACCATAAATTTTGCATATTAAAAAAGACTTTTGTATTATTCAAGGAAGTAATGATCATATGAATTATGAAGAGAACGATGAGTAATTTATAATTTTAAACTAATAAATATTAACTTATTACTTACTAGGAATACAAGTGTCCAATAATTGAAGAAGGCTTTTAGTCACTTTTTTATTTAGTTATTAATTACTCTTAAACTAAAACGCTATAAAAATAATCTTCAATGAGCTTCAACCAGTTTCCACCAAGCATTTTATGTTTAGAAAAATAATATACATTTTCATTGGATTTGATTAAGTTCGATCTAGAGATGATAGAATGGAGCCTGATTAATTATAAAACTTAATAGTCTTTTTGTCATGCCTCAAATAGGATCGGTGCATGCTCAGTTCTACCACGTATAATACTTAAGTATTATACACTAAAGCTGTCATAAATTATTTGTTTATCAGGACCGTTTGCTATCTAATTTTAGATTATGAAATTATTTAATTAAGTTTGGAAAATGTTTTGATTGGGCAGTGGAAAAATAACAAAGTATTAAAAGTAGATAAATGATAATAGAAGGTATCTAATAAAGACATGTAGAACAAAAAGGAAATATAGGTTTGAAAAGATAAACTACAACTTTTATTTAATAAAACACATAATCTCGCATTCTTGGCCACTTTGCTCATCAAGCTCATATCGATCCATCCCAAACCTGAGATACACATACACATCAAGTTAAAACCACCAACGCCTGAAAAAAAAAAAAAAAGAATGACCGAAGCCTAGTACACAGCAAATAATCACACACGATAAACATACACACCTAGACTATAGACAATGCAACAACAAACAGTTCAAGGTTATAATTTAAGGTGATTCAAACAACACAAGAACATTCACACTCCGGACAATAAGCCTAAGAACTTAGGGGTCATTAGTAGCGACAACTACTTCAAGGGTGATATAAGCAACCTGAATTACTATATCTCCTATAAGAACATCTAGTAATAGTGTTGTCTATGGTTCATAACTATTATGCATATCTACTTATCTCAATCCATACGGCAGTCCAGCTTAATTGATTCCGTAAACGTGAACTAGATTGCATTACTTCTCTTCGAGTCTAAGTAGACGTTATCTCGATACTGTTTACCCTATCAACTACCTGTTGAGCCACTAACGATGGCTTAAGCGCTTAACTACTGTGCTGGCATCACCTAGCAAGTTATTGCTCTTGGACCATATCAAACAACACAGGCAACAATCAATTATCAAATGTCTTTAAGTTTTAGTTTATTTATGATGTATACACTAGATAAGCAATACATAAGTTACTACATACCTAATAATGCATTGGTAAACGATAAAGAATCATATGTAAGATGATAGATTAGAGGTCAACACGGGGCAGTTCTGAACCATGAACCTCCTCGAACCGTCCCCGACTGTTCCATACCCAGGAACCGCCCTGTCGAGAACGGTTATGAACCACCGGAGGACTCGCTGGAACCGACAGGTCTTAGCAGTTCGTCCACCATGAACCAGCGGTTCTACTGGGTCGAGAACTGCTATTTCAGACCCAGAACCCGTGGTTCCGACACGGCTCGTATAGAAATTTAAAAAAAAAAAACCAAAATACTTATGGCACGAAATCGGGAGGAGGCTTGGGAAAGAAGTGGGCTGAGTGGGACGGGGGTATTATGGTATTTTTATTTGTTTGTTGCTTTTCGGCTCCAATGTTGATTGGATGGATCTTGTGATCTGGTCTGTGGAGGGGACGCATGCAGATATCTTTCCCTTGTTTTTCAAATCAAATTTTATGCTATTATACTTGTACTAGATCCTACAGTAGCCATTACAATAAATTGGTCTCATCACCTTAAATAATGATGTTTCCTTACACTGGTGTTTAACCTGACGTGACGTACTTGTTGATAGCTTTATTAAATTTGAATTTGCATCGCAACTGGTTTAAAACAGATAATGTTTCAGGGGTGGCACGATTTTATTTAGTTAGATAGCTATTAGAAAAAACAAAACAAAACAAAACAAAACACTATGTGTTCCGTAATTGTGTTTATTATTTGCTAACCATTATATTTTATTTGGAAAAATTTGAAATGTTTATTATGGGTATAAATAAGTTGTAATTGCTTTGGTTGATTTTAGGTTTTTTTTTTTTTCATTTTTTGATTAATTAAAAAAAAAATAGTACACGGTTCGGGTGGAACTGGAACCACAAGAACCAGCGATTCCGGTTTGAGTCAGGAACCGACCCAAGCCGTACCGACATCTATGATATATAGATCGAATATCTGTCAAGGAAAATTAATTTGTATAAGAATTTATTATAACAACTAACGATTTAAGTCATATTGATTGATCAATTAATTTTGGGCCTTCTATAGTACAAGAACTTTGGGTTATGATTGAGTTGAATCTATCTAGGGTAACTAGGCTTAGGTAAATTGGAATAAGCCCGCTGAATTTAAAAATTGAATTTATTATTTAGATAAATTGAGCCTTTAGGGATCTCAAGTTAAGCTTAATAAAAATTATCGAAGTGTTTCACTTTTTAGAGTAATGGGTTTTAGGATTTAGCAATCGAGTTTATGAAGGAATATAGATATTAAATTAGGGGAATTGAGCTTTATTTTGAAATTCGATCCAATTAGATTAATATTGGTTGTTGGATCTAAGAATTTTGTTCAACTGAAATTAAATTTAACCCTAATTTATCTATTGGGTCTTTTTTAATTCCTATTTAGACCCACTAAGGATATTTTAGGAGTGTTGGGCCCATGGAATGGATTTATGCCCAAATAGGTATTTTGATACCTAGAATTGATAATGAACTTATGTCACGTTTAGTACATGAGAATTGTTGGAATGGAATGGATTATAATCGAAGAAATGGAATC
This sequence comes from Combretum micranthum, assembly GCA_024138025.1. Lineage (NCBI taxonomy): Eukaryota > Viridiplantae > Streptophyta > Magnoliopsida > Myrtales > Combretaceae > Combretum > Combretum micranthum. The sequence goes on along the minus strand of JAMXBD010000498.1, from coordinate 375,816 downwards.
GATATGGAAATGATAAATTCATTTCTTTGTTTGGATACAGACACAGAATGTAATGTATACGAATTAGTTTATATTGGAATTTACCAAAAATACCCTTTTAAAAAATAAGATAATAAATTTTTACAGGATAAAAAGGTAATTTAAGTAAAAATTCTTAATAGAAAGTAGAATGGAATCAAAATTCCGCCTTCTCAAAGGCATAATCAAATTCTATCTAAAAGCCGGAATCGTCAATTTTAAGGAATCATAATTCCGCCTTCTTATGACGCTTCCAAACGCAGGAAAAGGAATGGAAGCAGAATCGTGATTCCATTCCTGTATAGGAAACAAACCATTCAATATTTTAGAAATAGATGTAATTAGAATAGGTTAAGGATATTGGATCCATATTATGAAATTTAAATCCATGAAGCGTAATTTGGTAATTATTGTGATTTGGGGCTTTAAAGCTCTAAGGAAAGCCGAATTGAATAGTTTAAACCCATTTGAATTAATATAGGCTAAATTGGTTGAAATCAAGTTATTGGACCTAAAAAAATCAGCTAAGCTCATATTAGTTAAACTGTAGCATATATTAATTTATGTAAGCCAAATTTTAATATACTTCAACTGGATAATTTTGTTTTAGTAAATTGGCCCTATAGTTGTCAAGGTTATTCAACAAGCTTAAAATGAAATCAAATTTTAAAAATATTCTATAAATTATTTTAAGGCCTATGATCGTATTTACTTCAATTGTCGCAGCGCTTTACTAATTCTTATTGGGTAGAATGTTATTTTACTAATTCAACATTTAGTATTATTCTTATCTTCTAAGTCCATGTAAATAGATGTTTCGTTAATTGATTAATACCACTATAATCCTACTAATTCTTTTTGGGTAAAATGTTATCTTACTAATTCACCATTTAGTATTATTCTTATCTTCTAAGTCAATGTAAATCGATGTTTCGTTAATTGATTGATACCACTATAACCCAATGGTAGCATTATTTGTGGTGTTCCTTGTGAGAGGACGAGATGTTCACGTTTTGTCCTACTTTGAACCCATAAAAATTGCAAATCATAAATGTCTGTCTTATTCACTAATAGGTGTAGACAAATGAACATTAGATGGCTATATTATATGTGACATAAAACCAAACAGTATGCTAGAGAATAATATATATATATATATATAAAAAATCAGGTTAATTTCTTTGTCTGCACAGTAAGTTTGTAATAAATATTTACTAACTAATATTATTCTCAATATTTTTTATTATCTACCAAGAAGCATCAAGCAAAAGAGGTGGAAAATATGCCAATTTATCTACTATCAATAGTCATTATTACCATTATAATTATTATATTTTATTTATTTATTGTTACTTAACTACCAGAAGTTTGTTTGGAGTCAACAAAACATATGAAAAGAGGTGAGATATAATAATAATAATAATAATAATAATAATCCACAAATCGTCATTCATACATAAAGAAAGAAATATATCTTTCTCAATTATTCAAACACAACCCATAAATATAATTATCAAGCAAATTTCCCAAATTCATCATATAATTTTATTTGGGTATAAGGAAAAGAAAACAAATTAAAACAAATATATATATTTATTCTCCAATTTGAGAAATAGATTTCCGAGGATTCCGCGACTACGACTACGACAGCATATTAATGGCTTTTTTAAACTGGAGTTGGATAATCCATCGACATTGATGCACTAAGAATTATAAATCGTCAAATTATTTTATATATTTTTTTATTCCAATGCAACTTCCTGGTTCATATGAGCATGATGTTGTTATTTTATCACTTTTTCATCACATTACTAACATGGAACTCCTATGCACCCAAATAAAATATTTATTTATTTTCTTTTCTCATAAATAAATTTTCCTTTATTTCCATTCTCAAACGAGACGCCTTGATGTCACTTACACAAGCATCATTTATCACATACAATTTCATGTCCTACGTTTCTGAGCTACAACATTTAAAGCCGAGCAGTAGGGACATTATCATTCCCGTTAGACATTTAATTTCATAATTTCCAGCATAGAAAACATCAATTGAAACACCAGTAACCTGACAACATGTTTGTTTCATATTTGCAATAAATTCAGTGGAATCACAATATGAACAACATGTATACGCATTTAATGTTCAACGGTTTCATAAATTTCATATGCTATATTAAATTAAAATAATTCCTAACTAAAATATCAATCAACATATATTCACATTATACATAATTCCAGGGTTTCCAGCAAATTAATAACCATTTCCAGCATAAACTCTTAATTTCCATACTTAAATCTAAAATTCCGTGTTCATATAAACATGTGTATTAATCATTTCCATTTTTATCATCACTTATTATTATTTAGTATTAACTTCATCAACACACATATACTATGACAAACAATTAATTAAATCCACTCATTAGTTTTGCAAAATTTTGCTAGCATTCTTTACTATTCAACTCTTAGGAACATTGATGAAGCTCCTTTCACCTCTTATCTCAACTCCTCTTGGATATACCTAATTTCAAAAAGAAATATAGAGATTAATGAAGGTCTTTAAGTGGGTTAAAATATAAATAAAATATAGAGGATTTATGACCAATTAGGTTTTTGATATGAAGATGGTTTTTTTTTTTTTTTTTTATGTTTTGGGGTTTTATTTTGAGAGTGAAATGTAAAATATTTTTTATGCTAGATTTTGAACTATAGGAGCCACTTAGGGTTTTCTTATGGTTTATTTTGCAAAAAGACCAGTGGGAAGGGATAAGGATATTAAGTGGCTCTTTAAGGAAGGTTTTAGAGCATTGTGAGTTGTCAAAAGAACAATATTTGAATAAAAATTCTATTGAAAATTATTTAGGATAGAAATATTGATGTGTTATGCTCTAGAAGGTTTTTAAGTGAGTGTAGGTCTAGGTTGGTTGGTGGGTTGGATTGACCATTGGTTCGGGTTTTGAAATGTAATTAGAGATTAAATGACCTTAGGAAATAGCTAGATAAATTTAGGGATTTAATTTAGAAAAATAGCATATATATTAATCGAATCAAATCGAGTTTGTTTATTAACATTATTTAAATTAGAATAAAAAATATTTTTAAAATATAAATCGAATCGAAATGGGCTTAACTGAGCTAAGCTCGAGTTCATATAGTATTATTTCAAGTTGAATTCAAACTTAAATTTTAAGCTCGAGCTAATTTTGAGTCGAGCTCGAGCTCAATACTGTATTATATCAATCCGACTCGTTTACAACCCTATTTGAAACTCTTTGATGGCATTAGCTTATGAGTTCTTCCTCCTAACCACGGCTTGGCCAGGCTTTGGTTCTCATGTTACTTCATAGAAAAAATTAAAAGGGAGCAAAATAATAATATTAGCAAACTTATATTACACTTTGCTTTAAAATCAATTGATTGTGATCTAAATTCAATATATTTGACTAAATTATAGTCAGATTAAATTTTGATAAATATTATGATATTTGTGAACGCTTAAATAGGTACATCGTTTACAAATCCCACTAATTGAAAAGCTTGGAAAATTATGAATTTTCACCTATTATGACACTTATAAGGCACGTAGGGGATAAAATCGTTCATTTGTATATACTTTTAATTTTTTTGTAATTTAGTTTTAATTTTTAAATCTTAGCAAATTAGTACTTGTATTTTCATAGTATAAACAATTTTGGTGTATTTGATAAATAACATTTGATTTATATTTATTTTGATGACGGGTAAGGACAAGTACTTAGTAAAAAATTATCAAAATTTACAGTTGTGGTGCTAAACTATAAAAAAAAAAAATGCAAAAAATTGAAAGCACAAGAATTTAGCCAATTATTATTTTGTTATCAAAATAAACGTCTGTAAAATACTATTTATCAATGATACTAAATCACATACTTTGAAAATATAAGCGCTGAATTTACCTAAAATGAAAGATGAAACATTAAATTATAAAAAATTAAAATACAACACTTAACTTGCATTTATCTTGGCAAAACAAAAAGAAAAATTGGAGTAAAAAATAGTTAAGGATTAAGGTTTGTAAAAATTACATTCCCCTCAAAATTCCTAAAAAAATGTAAAATGATCTCAAATTTTCAATAACACCACACTTATTACCACGGTAAAAATTTTCCACCAATATACTTTAAGGTTGTTTCTTTGATTTTTTCACAATTCCGACCTATATAATTACTATAAACTTTTGAGTTTGATCATATTAGGACATTTGTTCTTTAGTTAAATCAATGTTATCAGAATAGGACCAAAGTTTGACCCGGAAAAGTTAGGGGGTCAAGGGTCGAGAAATCAAATTAGGTTCAACCAAGATCACAAAAAGTAAAAATATAATAGATAATTTAATTATAAAAAACTAATATATATGACGTCACTCAATTAAATCTATTTTTAGATCAAATTCATCAATTAATTAGTAAATAAGTATGATATAATGACTATATTTTATAAATTTATAATAAAGTATGAATAAATATTTAAATTTGTAATTTTTATTTTATTTTTTTTCAGTTCATGTTTCTTAGTTCGACCGATTCAACCACCCGGGTCGACCAGGATAATCTGCGTCTCGCAGGTTCGATGTAAAAAAGAGTTGTACACGAGATCCAACCAGACATTAGTGTAAGTTTCGATCGAACCAACGAGTCCTGGGATTTTGACAATAATGAGTTAAATTGGATTTCGTGTTTAGACTTCATCCGACCATAATGTCCATCATCTACTATGTGATTTACATAATGGCTGATTTGATGATAGAAAAGTGCTCCATAGACATATATCAGTAACTTATTGGAATCGAATCAGTATCGGATCGATTTGTTTAGTTTATGGGTAAAACTATTAGATTTTCATTAGTATCATATTTGTATTAGTTCAATATCAGTTCAATATTGGTTCAGTTTAAAAACGAAATCAAAATGATGCCAAACCTGGTATCTAAACAGAAAGCATGTGTCATGTCATTTATGATCAATTTTTTTTAATTAAAATATCCTCCAAACTTTATAACGTTTTTAAAAAATTATACAATAGACTGTATCTTATAAATCCCATCATAAACCATTTAATTTATAATAATAAATAATTAATGTATGATAAATCATGTACTTATAAATATTAATTCAGTTATTATATATCAGTTTATGATCTGGTCTTTTTACAGATCCTGCCTATAATAAAATTTCAATGGATTGAAAAAAGGAAAAAAGAAAAGGAAAGATGGGAGATTGAAAGAAAGAGGTCAATGGTCATAATTGAAACACTGGCAGAGAAAGAAGGCGTCTGAGTCGGTAAAGAAAAGGTCGATTTACTTTAGAGTGTTCAATTCGGGACCAATTATTATTACTTTCAAAAGTGGCCCAAGGAAGGGGGAAAAAGAAGAATTAGAGTTTAAAGCATCTAAATATATATAGAGTTTAAAGCATCTAAATATATATAGATATATTTAATTCCATGCTTTCACATTAGAGTCTTCGTACTTGGTTGATGGGGATACAATAAGATAATTTTATGCATAAGTGAATTTTATAATCATTCGACAGTCGAGAAGTCCTTTGCCAAACATTTGATATTGGGTCTGTTTGTTTTGGCTTTTCTCCGGCAGATACAGACACTTTTTCAAACTTTTTGCTAACAAATTATTTATCAAAAATAGATATAGATAAAAAAAAAGTTGACAGTTCTCATCAAAAGATCAAATAGAACCAATATAGATAAAATTTAGATGCAAATCGGATATATTTACACATATCATTTTAAAAAAGATACAGATACAGATGAAAAACAGACAATCCAAACAGACCCATAGTTTGAGTGAAAATCATGATTAATTTTATCGATGATACTTGAACTTTCTTGATATAATAGATTTTATTTTAAAAAATTATAATTCACAAAATTCGGTCAAGAGTACAGTAGATGTGAGATAAAAAGTTTAAACATTTTTATGACCTGAATTTTTTTTAGATATGATTCTGTTATATCGAGAAAATTTATGAAATTAACCCAAATTTTTATGATCATTTATACAATTAAAATGAGGATTTTTGCATAAAAATGAATTAGAGTGGTATGGATCAAAATTGTAAAAATCAAATTTATGATCTTAATTTTAACTCAAGCTCTATCAAATATAGATATTTGACTTTAAGCTCGACCCAAAGTGCAACTACATAAATTTAAACTTAATTCAATTTAAGACTTAATTTTATTATTTAATTGAAATAGTATTAATATTCAAACTTGATTTACACTGCTATATGAACATGCCTCTTTTCAGTCAGATGCACAGGAGTGTTTTCAATTGAAGCATCTACCTTTGGATTAGGCTTTCTTGATGTTTTATTCAGTAATTCTCAACCCGACGCTTGTCGGTAATACTTTAACTTGCATAACGACATAAGGGTATTACATAAAGTATTGGTTTAGATAAGCAATAACAACAATATGATGTGAGATTGACTAGAACCACCTTGAATACATATTACAAATCATAAACTCAAATAATAAAAATTTTTGGTTGGACCTATTGGAATGAGGCCACACAGCACCGGACAAGTCAACAAGTATAAAAAAAAATAGATATTTGATGAAATATAAGATGGTGTATGGAGTTTTTTCTTAGGGATAATATCACAAATAATATTTAAAATTTAGCAAAATATAAAATTATGTACCTGAACTTTGAAATTAATTAATTTAGTACTTAAAAGAATTTGAGAGGTAGTATTGGCTTGTACGAAAAGTCTTTTAAGTACCAAATTGATCAATTTTAAAGTTTAAATATAAAATCAACCAATTTTAAAGTTTAGAAACTTAATTGTAAATTTTGTCAAAGTTCAGGTTCTATTCGTGCCATTAACCCTTTCTTTTAATTATTTGTACACATATCACAACATCTTAACATGATGCTAAAATAATAAATATCAATTTAACATTAATTAGGAATGTTTAGGTTTGATAATTGAAAATAGTTTGTTGGTCACTTATTGACTTGGGCTCTATTTGATCCATTGGCTTGTCAATGCTACGCCATCATTTCGGTTCAAACCGATTGTGAAGAAATAGATACATAAAAAAAAAATAGATATTTTTACTCTAAATAGATCAAACAAACTATACATAAATAAAATACAAATACGACATAGATAAGATATAAATACAGATCATATTCAAATACAGATACATATTCAGATAAAAATCAAACAATTCGTATAAGCACTGAGTTGTTAACTAATTTTGAACCAAAACATTGCAAATAGTACCAAATCCTCCAAATCTAGTTTCCTACCATGAGGTGTGGTATAGGGTGAAGCCAAAATGGAAGCTAGTTGGCCTACATAAACTAGATCCAAGTGTTTGAATTTATATAAGTATTAAAATCTCTAGATTCACATCACTGTTGGAATTTTCAGATCTATACTCCCATTTGAGGATGATAAGAATAAATTGGATCGTACATTGAAAAGGGAGAATGTTTGGGCTCACTCGCATGGTAGCACAACTATAAATGCTGCATATTTTAATAAAAAGTTTGCCATACCTAAATGAATAAAGTTTTGCAGGGATTGGATTATGGGGAGAACTAATGGTAATTTATAAGGCTAGACTTATATACTAAGTTGAAACTCAACAAGAATTTGTATGTATGATGATTAAAATGTTTTTAATACTTTATGGTTTATCTAGTAACAATTTTGATCCAAAAGGCTACAAAAATGATCTTCAAATGAGTCTAAACCCAATTCCATCACGCATTTAACCTTTAGAAAGATAATATCTAGTTCCATTGGATTCATTGAGTTCAATTTAGAGATGAAACATTTGAACTTGATTAGATTCGGTCTACCCACTGCTAGATGCAGAGACGCATAATAGATCGATATGAACATCATGAGTTGTCCTATAACAAAATCCGTCATTGTTAATACTTTCTTTTCGATTCCTTGTTCTCTTTGTTCCATAACCCTGAGTTAGGAGAAGAAAGAGATAAGATGGTCCTATTTGCAAGGAAATTTTGAGGCATGAGTCTAGGATCCTTTACATGTACGACCTATCGCTCATGCAATTTGGGATCCTCATTTTTGTCAACCGGCTGGTGAATATCACTTATTCTGGTGTTTACCAGTGGTGGTATATAATCAAATTACATACTAATGAATATCTTTATAGAGGATTCTTTTTTTTATTGTTTCTTTTTGTAATATCCTTAATAGTGGGATGGTTATATATACAACTGAAATGAAAACCAATCATTTCATGGTTCAAAAATGTTAAATCTTGTCTTACAATATTCACAATCACATGATTCTCACATATATGATATATATATGTATATATAAAAAATTGAATTCAAAATCTCTTTTTATATGTTATCATGTTAAATACATACGAGTAATGAACTTATCAAAAAGTTTGCTTTTAAATCACTTAACTGTAAATTTAAATTCAACATATCTAACTAAACTATAGTTGAGAATACTTTAATTACTATTATACTATTTGTAGATGCTAAGATTAGTACATCATATTAATTAGGAAAGTAGGAATATTAAGAATTTCCACCAATTTATGTCACTAGATGTGGATAAGGCAAGTATTAAGTGAATTCGTTAACCTTATAGTCAAAAGAAAGTTTGGAGTTAAATATTGTTAAACTATTAGAGTAAATTACAATTACATTCCCCTCAAAGCTGTTGAAAATTTAAATCTGAAATTTCTAATAATGCCACACTTATTAACTAAGGAAAAACTTTTCATCATTACACTTAAGGTTATTCCTGTTATTATTTTATTTTTTTTGGTGGGCCACATATGGTCATTATAATATGTTAATACGAAAAATTAAACTTAATGCCTTAATAATAAAAATTAAGATGAATATCATTAGACTATAAGACCATTAACATCTTTTAATAACCGATTATTTTACACTGACGATCTTTGTAATAACTGATATCTTTTAAGTTCGATCGTATCGGAACATTTGCTTTTTAGTTGAGTTGGACTCCATGTTCAGGCTTCGTCCGATCACATTGTCCAACTTTTACTACATGATTGATTTATTGGATGATTTAATGATTAAAAAGTGCTCCATAAAGAGGGGGTCATGTCATTTATCATCACTTTTTAAAATTAAAATATCCTTATTAGAATCTTTAATTTTACGAAAAATAGAACGTAGACCCCAACTTTATAAATCTAACCACAAATTTGAATGGAAAAGAAAATGCCGATTTACTTTAGAATAGAATCATCATTTCATGTATGGACAATTATTATTACTTTCAGAAATGGTCCACAGGAAAATAGGAAATGATTGAAGCACGCAGATATATTTTTCTTTCTCTTTTTTCCTTTTATATATTATCACTTGTGCAATATATAGCATTATCATAACTTTAAAGAAAACAAATCATATACAATGGGAATGCATAGTAGTAGAGTAAATTGAATTTTAACACAATAATTTTTATAATTATTATAGAATAAAGTCCTTTTTGGTACCTAAACTTTCAATAAGATCAATTTTATACCTAGCCAAATTTGTCATACCCTTTTTCACTATCTTATCCAATCATTATCTAACATGTATCTGTTACTTTAAGAGAAAAAAATTATAAGGCAGTAAAAAAAGGTATAAAAAATTTGGCTAGGTATAAAATTTATCTTTTTGAAAGTTCAAGTATTTAATTACCCACTTAGGTAAAGTTTAGGTTCCAAAAGGGGTTTTTTCCCTTATCTATAATCTTAGTCTTCTAAACATGTTGACTCATATGTAAATTTTTTTAATACTTATCTACTACTAATAAATATTGTAAGTAATATACAACTTATATTAATTTTTTTTCTTGTCCTTTTCCATTTCTACTTGGAAACAATAGAAGACATGCATTAGCATAGAGAATAATCGCAACGGAAACAACCTAAGTTTACCTCCAAACGGTAAGAGGACAAATGATTTGAGTTTTATAAATCAATGGCTTTGTAGTCTAATAATTTTCGATCCCGATCCTCATTTTTAAAGTATCGAGTTTGATTATCCAGTTGTAATGGCCCAATAGCCACATTATTATAAAAAGGAAAAAAAAAAAAAAAAAAAGCCTATCAAAGAGGATCTACCTTGATAAAATTTATATTATATCATAACACAAATATACTCATCTTGTCCCAAATCCTGGTGAGAAGTCTATTATCCTAATTTAACCACTTCAAACCTATAACCTCTATTCGTATTATAGGTCATATGTATAATTAGCCTCAGTGCATAACCCACTTTACAACTTTGTCATAATATACAAAGGAACTTTTTGGTAAGCTTTTGCCCATCGAAGCATCCAAAGAAGAGAAACTACTAGTTAGGGCAATAATGAAACTTAGGTGTACAAGCACTTTTTGTAGAAAAGATAAGGGGTAAGTTTTATTTGTGGTACCATAACTTTTTCAAATATAACATAAATCTACCTAAAGAAAATTTCATACCAAAAAAATACCTAAATTTTTAAAACCTTCACTGAAAATACCTCTATATGGAAATCATCCATTTTTTTGTTCATTGGCAAATGTGGCAATAAAAAATGATTAAAAAATAAATTTTCATCCATGTTGGCAATTTTTTTTTTTTCTTTCAATTTCCCTTCTCTCTCCTCTCCTTCTCCTTCTCTTCCTTTTTCTTCTTGAAGAACCAACATCATTAATGGAGCTTCAAAGCTCTAGTTAACACTTCAAAAATGTCATTAAAAATTTTAACCTACAAAATCCACATTAAACTTTATTTTTATCTTTCCTATGATTTTTTTTTTTCACTATTAGACCCACTTCACGGATTCTTCATATGAATTCTTTTCCTACCATTATGACATTTCTCTAACCAACAAGAAAAAAAAAATGTCTAAGTTTCCTGCAGATGTCTTTTTTTTTTCGATTTTGGGCTTAGGATTAGAGGAGGAGGAGGAGGAGAAGAAGAAGATGGAGAGAGAGAGAGAGAGAGAGAGAGAGAGAGAATGGCAAGTTAAATGAAAAAAGAACTTTTTTTTGAAATTATGTTATGCGATTTTTTTATTTAAAGAAGAAGAGAGAGGAGACAGAGAGAGAGAATGAAAAAACCATTAATGCAGCTTGAAAACTCAATTTTCATATCTTTTTTTAAAAGAAGAGAGAGAGAGAGAGAGAGAGAGAGAGAGAGAGAAGACGATATTAATGGAGCTTGAAATTTATGATTGTGTTTTTTTTTTTTTTAATTTGAAGAAGATGAAGAAGGAGAAGAAGAAGAGAGAAGAAAGAGAGAAGGAAAAGCAAAAAAAAAGAATTTAAAAAAAAAAATACGTTATGTAATTTTTTTTTTTTTATTTAAAGAAGAAGAAGAAGAAGATGGTGAAGAAGGAGGAGGAGAGGAAGAAGAATAAGAAGAGGAGAGAGAGAGAAGAAAAGTGAAATAAAAAAATAAAATAAAAGCCAACGTGCATAGGAAAAAAATAATATTTTAGTTGAGGTCTGCTTTCCAAGTCAGTAAAGAAATAGAAAAATTGACGGTATCCATCCAAATGTATTTTAAGTGAAACTCTCAAAATGTTTAGGTACTTTTAATGAAATTGTAAAAAAGTTTAGGTATTTTCTTGATATGAAATTTTTTTTGGGTACATTTCTACTGTAATAAAAAATATAGGCATCGTTAGTGAAACTTACCCAAAGATAAACTAATGTGGGAATTTTTACATAAAGATGATCTAGAGTGTTACTCTAAAAAGTCAAATCTAGATGATACAACATTATTAAAGCCTATTTGTATTATTTGATTTTCAATATGTGTTTTTATTTGCATTTATATTTGATCCGTATCTATATTTTATTAGTATTTGATTTGTATTTTTAATTCGTTTGATATGTCTATGGATATAAATGTTCGTTTCTCATATATATATATATATATATATTGACAAATAGTCTGAACCAAATGATGGCATTTGAAACCAAACAGAGCAAGTATAAACTCAATCTTAACCAAAAATTCAAAATTAGTTTAATTTTTTACTTGATCTCCGTTGAATTTCAAAATTTGACTTGAAGGGACAATCAACAAATTCAAGGTTAATTCAATTTTGGGCTCAATATTTTCTATTTAATTGAAGTAAATAGATATCCATACTTAAGCAAAGCTTATCTACAACTTAATTAAATTTATGGATTTATCTTGTAGAGCATCCTAAGATACTCGACTTCTCTAATGAAACAGCTTAACATCTCCACCTATCAGTCGTAACAATCTCAACAATTTGCAAATCTACTCCACATCATTGTAGCTGATTTACAATAGCTCACTCTGTAATTTAAATTACACACACATATTTCCTTATAAATAGGAGCTTCATAACATATTTTCAATATTATATATACCGTAACTTGTATTATGAGCAATTTAATGAAATATACCTTCAGCTTATCTTCTCAGTTTAGATTAAAACTTTTATGGTATCAAACCCTTTCTCTCACGAGCTTGATTCATTTTTCTCTCCATGGCGTCAAAATCTTCTACCACCTCTGCTCCTACAATATCAACTAGCCTTCTCCAAAACGTTATCACCATTAATATTGCTGCCCAAATACCTATCAAATTCACCAAGTTTAATTATTTTTCATGGAAAGCACAATTTACTGCCTTATTCTTTGGTTTAGATCTTCTCAACTATCTCGATGGTACATATACATGTCCTAAAACAACCGTTGTGCAAGATGGTCACACCGTTTTGAATCTGGCTAATCTCTCTTGGCATTGCTAAGATCAGCTTATCGTTTACGCCATTCTTGCATCTTTAAGTGAAGAAGTCATTCATCTAATGTCCTCTGCTACTTCGAGCCATGAAGCTTTGACTCATCTTTCTTGTCTATATGCTAAGTGTTCTACTAGCCACATGATTCATCTTAGGGACAAACTTACTACACTTAATCATGACACTCTTTCAGTAACTGACTTTCTTGTGTCTATTAAACAAATTGCAGATGAGCTCACTATTCTTAAGGATCTACCTAACGATGCTTATCTTTTTGTCTATGCAACTTAAGGTCTTGGTCCAGCCTACAAAGAACTCATCACTGTTATGCATACTCAAGACTCCATGGTACCATTCAAAGAATTGTTTGATGAAATCATTGATCATGAAATCCTCCTTCTTTATCAAGAAAAACAAAACATTGACATTCCTTCCCTTACTACTAATCTAGCCAAACATATTCCACCTCATCTTCGTCCATCTAAACCACACCTTCCATCTCCTGCACCTAGTCTTCTTCCACAACCTTTCCCTCATAACAAACCTACTAGGTCATCTACTTGCCAATATTGCAACAAACGTAGCCACCCAACAAATTGTTGTTTTAAACTTTTTCCTCATCTTTGCCCTCAACAAAAGATAACCAATCATGTTACTTTCTCTTCTCCTCGTCAAGCTCCATGGATAGTTGATTCAGATGCCTCTCACTATATTACTTCTCGGATGTCTAACCTCCCTCTTCATCAACCTTATGAGGGTCCGGAAGATGTTCATATTAGTGAAGGTTTAGGTTTAAAAATCACTCATATTGGCTCTATTTCTTTTCCTCCTTTTAATTTATCTAATGTTCTTTGTGTCCCTTCTGTTAAGCAAAATCTTAATTTTATTTCTAAATGTTGCCATTCAAATCATACTTCTATTAAATTTTTTCCATCTCATTTTGTTGTTAAGGATTTAACTACAAAGACTCCACTCTTCCGTGGAAAGAATAGACATGATCTCTACGAGTGGCCAATTGTGGGAAATGCACATAAAAACAACGTTGTAACTCTTTCTACCAATGTTGCTACTTCATCATCTCCAGAAATTTGGCATGGACACCTTGGTCGCCCTTCATGTAAAGTCGTGGTCCTCTTGATTTAATCTATACTAATGTTTGGGGATCTTCTCCTGTCCAGTCTCTTGATGGATTTTATTATTATGTTATTTTTGTTGATCATTTTACCAAATACATTTGGCTTTATCCTTTATGATTGAAATCTATCGTGTTTATAATTTTCCAACAATTTAAAGCTATAGTTGAAAATTTTTTTAATTGTCCAATTGTTTCTATTTACTCGGATGGTGGTGGTGAATGTATTGCTCTTAAGGATTTTTTAAGCACCTTAAGCATTCAACATCTGAAAACACCTCCTCACGCACCTTAACATAATTGTACTGCTGAAAGACGTCATAAGTATATTGTTGACATTGATTTAATTCTTCTTCATCATGACAAACTACATTATAAATATTGGACATATGCTTTTCAAACCATTGTTTACTTAATTAATTGTTTGCCCACTCCTGTTTTAGATTTTATTTGTCCATATGAAAAATCATTTAATCACAAACCTAATTATAACAACCTTCATGTTTTTGGCTACATATGCTTTCCATGGCTAAACCATACAAATCTCATAAACTTGAACCAAAATCCACATTTTGCCTTTTTCTTGGTTATTCTATTAATCAAAGTGCTTAGTTTTGTATGGATTTAAAAACTCACAAAATTTACACCTCCTGTCATGTTCGTTTTATTGAAAAAGAATTTTCCTCTTCCGATCCCATCTCTTCCACATCTAACATTAATTGGTATAATACCTCTTCTTTGGTTACACCTTCTGTGCAATTATCGTTAAGTGTACAACATAATTTCAAGTTAGATGTTATTGTTGCTCCACTACATTTCCTGCCATTGCCCACTGCGACTTTAGCCCCGCCTATTTCAACAGATGCAGGTAATCCCTCTTCTTCTAATAATTCCAAATCTTTTGCTTCTAATTCATGTTCTCCTATTGCTCCCTCATTATCTCAGTCTCCACAACCTAATCAACACCCTCTCTCCTACTCTCCACTACAAAAGCCCACTCACTCAATGACTACTCAATCCAAAAACAACATATTTAACCTAAAACACCTTTACACTGCCAACACCACTCTCTACTTGATCCCATTGAACCGTCTTGTGTTTCTCAAGCAATTAAAAATGTTAAATCGAGGGAGGCCATGTCAGATGAGATTATTGCATTTCTTTGCAATGGTACTTGGGAACTTGTTTCGCCTAGCTCTACCCAAAACGTCGTTGGCTATAAGTGGGTGTTTCACATCAAACGGCATCCCGATGGCTCCATTGCAAAGTACAAAGCTCGCCTTGTTGCTAAAGGTTTTCATCGGCGACCGGGTGTTAATTTTCACAATACTTTCAGCCCCGTTGTTAAGCCAGCAACCATTAGAATTGTTCTCACTCTTGCTCTATCTCATGGCTAGCCACTTCGTCAACTCGATGTAAACAATGTCTTTCTTCATAGCACACTTAATGAGAAAGTCTTCATGCAACAACCACTTGGTTTTATTAATCAATCTCAGCCATCCTTCGTATGCAAACTTCGCAAAGCCATTTATGGTCTTAAACAAGCACCAAGGGTGTGGTTTCATGAGCTCAAGGGTTATTAAGTCTCCTATCGTTTTGAGAATTCTCGAAGTGATGCATCTTTATTTATTTATCATACATCTACCGTTACTGTTTTTTTTTTTAGTATATGTGGGCAATCTAATCGTCACTGTAACAACACCATTTTTCTTAATCGTTTTCTGCATGATCTAGTAACTCTATTTTCTCTCAAGGATCTTGGTGATCTTCATTGTTTCCTTGGCATTGAAGTTCTTCCCACTCCATCCGGTTTTCTCTTAACTCAACATAAATATGTACGTGATCTTCTTACCAAGACGAACATGATTGGTGCTAAAGAATGCACCACTCCAATGTCCTCCTCTCGGTCTCTTCAACTTCAAGATGGTTCTCCACTAACTAACGCAACTCAGTTTCACCAAGTTGTTGGCACACTACAATATCTCTTTCTCACGCAACCTGACATCTCCTATGTTGTCAATAAACTTTCAAGATTTATACATGCTCCTACTAAAAATCACTAGTCTGCAACAAAACGACTTCTTCGCTATCTCAAGCATACCATTCACCACGGCCTCTTCCTCAAACGCCATCAGCAACTCCATGTCATTGCATTCACAGATGCTGATTGGATTAGCAATCGAGATGACTACACTTCTATATGGACTTATATTATCTATCTTTGTCGCAATGCAATCTCCTGGTGCTCTAAGAGATAAAAAAACATTCATTTGTTCCTCTACCGAAGTCGAATATCGCTCTCTTGCATCTTATGCTGCTGAAGTATTTTAGGTTTAAAGTTTACTACGTGAGTTACATGTGGCTTCCCCAATAGCTTCAAAATTTTTTGGTGACAACATTGGTGCTACTTACCTCTTGGTCAATCCTGTCTTCCACTCCAAAATGAGGCATATTGCCATTGATTATCATTTTGTACAAGCTCATGTTGAGCGTGGCTCCTTTTCTGTCTCTCACATATTTTATAAAGATCACCTTGTGGATGCCTTCACTAAGCCTCTGTCCTTCATTCCGTTCATTGCTCTCAAATCCAAGATCGGTATCTCCAATAGGAGCACCGTCTTACAAGGGCATGATAGAGCATCCCAAGATACTCGACCTCTCCAACAGAACAGCTCAGCATCTTCACCTATCGGCCATAATAATCTCAATAATTTACAAATATGCTCCACATAGTTGTAACCAATTTGCAACAGCTCACCCTATAATTTAAATTACACACACATATTTCCTTGTTAATAGGAGCTTCATAACATATTTTGAATATTATATATATATTGTAACTTGTACAGTGGGTAATTTAACAAAATATACCTTCAACTTATCTTCTCAATTTAGATTTAATCTTTTATTATCAATCTAAATATTCTAAAACTCAAACTAAACTTAAATTATTTAAATAACTCACGCTCAATTTAATTTAAAGTAATAGTGACTTGAAACATCTGCATTTGGATTAGGCTAGACATCACCACGGGGCGGTTTCGAACTATGAACCGCCCCGAACTGTCCCCGGCGGTTCCGTACCCGGGAATTGCCCCGTTGGGGACTATTACGAACCGCCGAAGAATCCGTAGAAACCGACGGGTCTTAGCGGTTCATCCATGCGGAACCGACGGTTCCATCGTTTCATCCCGCCATATAAAAAAAAAAAAACAAAAATTCACACACACAGAATGATTTTGGTGTTTTGTTTGGAGGGGTTAGGGGGAAGGAGGAGGGGGACTGGGGAGGCGTAGAGGGCAGATCTGTTTTTATTATTTAAAAAAAAAAAACTTGTTTCACGGTTCACGTGAAACCGAAATTGAAACCGTCTGAACCAACGGTTCCGTGGAATCTCAAACCACCCTGGCTCTGGCAATTTCTGCTCTGGTTCCACGATGGTTTCGATTCGGGTCCGAAACCAACCCGAACCGTGCCAATGTCTTGGGGTGTTAAAAAAAACCGATCAAACCGAGAAACCGAACCGAAACCAAACCGAAAAATTATGTTAACCGGTCCATCGGTTTCGGTTTAGGTTTATGATTTTTAATTTTTTCGGTTTTCGGTTTCGGTTTCGGTTTGTAATTAAAAAAAACCGATGGTTAACGGTTAATCGATCCAATAATTATATATTTATAATATTAGTTAATTTTTTAAAAAATATAATATAAGTATATGAAGTGAAACACGACATCGTGACCCTAAGCCTTTTTCTCTTTATTTAATTATTTCTTTCCCATATCCTTCTACAGTTATGTTGCTCTGCTCTCACAAGTCAACTCACAATCACGCCTCAATCCTCAATCTCACGACCATTATAAAGACATATCTAGTACATCTAAACTCTTCTTGATGCAGCACCGTGAATTGCTGCAATGTACACAAGCTGTGTGGCTGAAAGGATGATTAAAAATGCCTTCATTGTTCTATGAAAATATGAACAAACAAAAATTTATCAGCTGTAAAACAAAAAATGAATAATTATTATATTGAATGGTTAAAAACCGAAATCCGAAAAAATTAACCGAAAAAAATGATTAACCGTTAAGACGGTTAACTATTAATAATGAACCGGTTATGATTTGCATTTTAGAAAAACCGATAATTATGAACCGATTCAAAAAATAGAGCCACGGACCGGTTAACCGGTCCATGAACACCCGTACCGTTGTCTAAATTAGGCATTCTTGATATTATATATAGTACTTTTCAACCTGACCCATGTCGGCAAGGCTTGGATCCATAACGACACATAACGGTGCAACATCAAGTATTGGTTCATATAAACGACAATAGTACGATGTCTAAAACTGCATTTAATAAAAGTCCCAAATCATCATCTCAAACGATGAAAATTTTGAGGTGGGCCTATTTGAATAATGACACCATCTCACCATAACACACCACGTGTAGAAGGGATAAGATAAAACGCACAAGATAAAAGAGTTCAATGTTTTCTTCAATCATTTAGTACACGTATGCCAACACGATAACTTAATTTTAATGTGAAATTATATATTAGATGGCGGAGGAATATTACACATACAAGGAAATCATATTAAACTATATTAACAATAGGAATATAAATTTATTTAAAATAACATTATTCTTAAATAATAAACATTTTATACAGTAAGTTGTACGAGATACTAACATATCGTAGTACCAATCCCATATGTCAAACTTCTAAATTCTTTTTCAAAATAATATAATTGCTTTCACTTATTGTATAAAATATTTATTTTTTAACCATTTAAAATCTTGATATCTTAAATCATAAGCTTAGTCATATTTTCTGATGGTATATATTATTATTTAAGTAAGGCAATGTCTTTATGACAAGAAAAATCAACATAAACATGCAATATTATTCCTCTATACATAGCGTAAAACTATGGATAAAAGATGATAAGAAGAACAAATCCAAGCAATACAGGGTACAAAACAATAGCGTGATCGATAGAATACATTATGGAAAAAATTAGGGAAAAAAAAGGAGGAAACCACAAATTTATTTGGACAAATGTTCATGATAATATGGATCACCCCAAAACTAGCATGGATGCCAAAACAACCAATAGGGCCCACAAGCTTGGAGGAGCTATAACACACGCTGAACCGTTCGGCGACGGCGCTGAGGGCGAGGTTGCGTTGCCTGTTGAATTACCAGAGGCAGGCCCTGATGCTGTTGCACCGCCTGGTGGTGCTCCTGCAGGTGACGTTGACGACGGTTGAGGCGGCGAAGACGATGTTGGAGACGAGGATGGTGTTAGAGGTGATGTTGGGCCGGAAGACGGAGCTAAGGTAGGTGATGTGGCTGTTGGTCCAGCAACTCCTGCTGGTGATGGTGACGATGACGGTGTCCCTGCCGACGGTGTCGGAGATGCTGTCGGCGGACTAGAGACGGGTGGTTGCGACCTGGGCCCGATCATATTACATGCCACGAGTTATACATAGTATATGCTATAACAGTATAGTTAATAAAATTATAAGACACTGTCCATGCAAAACACTGGAATTATTTTAGAAATTATGCAGTTATTTAGCGAAATTTTGAATCATAATTTACACATCGACCATCTATACACATTTGCTAATGCATACTATTAATAAATTAAGCTCTTTATAATAGCTAATGAAACTTTTCTCCGGTCGAGAATCTATATTTATTATATATTTCATAAAGATTTCACCATAAACAACAGTTTAGTCATTGACCGTATTCAGGTCAAAAAAAGGGGTGAAAATTTTTGCTTCAATTTCACCTAAAAATAATCGTCCGCTGGGTGTTGTTATATGTTAGCAAAATGAGGCAACACCTGTCTCTAAAAGGTTATAAAAGACAAATTCCTTAAAAGTATTTAATAAAATAATGTGAGACACCTCCTTATCCTAATCAATTTCATTATGCTGTATTTTTAAGGCCCATTAAAGTCCTAGATTAAATACTGGCCCGGAAGAAAAAAGGGGGAAAAAAAAATTCTAGTTTAAAATTTCCATCTCCAGTTCTCCACGTAACACGTTAGTCACGTAATAAATAACATTTAGCGACACCATAAATATTCATAAAGATCATAGGTACATCGCTAACGCGTGTCCACTTATCTTTGTACGTGATGTCAGGTTCTGATGGTGATGGACCAGTTGTTGTAAACGTTTTCACCACTCTACGAAAGTACGTTGAGGCTGGAAAATAAATTAAAATTTTTTATTTTATTATTATAGATTTTTTTAAAATATTCTTTTATTAGCAAAAATATTTCTCCTTTAAAAAATATAAAAATTTATTACTTATTTCACATTATATAAAATAATTTTATTTTAATATAACTTTTTATAAATCAAATAAAAAAACAGATATTCCACCATAATAAAAATGAACCAAATATAACATAAATCTTATATTATGAAAAAAAAAATATAATAAAGTCACTTTTTATTTATTAAATTTTAATAAAATATATAATTAAATAATTAAATTTTAAATTAATTAAAATAATACTTGATCGATTTATATAAAAAATTTTATATATTGATATTACTTTCATCATTGGCAGCAATGTAAAACGTTGGTTTCAGCTAACTAGACAAATATATTAACTATGTACGAAAATCTTTTTCATAACAAATCTTTATAGTTAAATATATAATTATATATTTTATAAAAATTTATAAGTTAACAATCATTTAACAAATATACATATATTTAAAAGTTAGATGATTATTAAAAATTTGTTTATATAGTAAAATTTTAATGAAACTTCTCTAATCGATTATTAAGATCGTTATAGAATACAAGAATAAATATAATACTATGCCTAATTGGAAATTGATCCATTTTTTCAAATATATAATTCGGCTATAGTTTTTTGCTTTAAAATTTTACTCACCCAGGTACAGGAGCAGACGTTGCTCCTGGCGGTGATGCTGTTGGACTCGAGCTCGGACCACCACTAGGAGGCGATGCCCCTGGAGCAAAGCCGCCTTTACCACCACCAGGAGGCGATGCCCCTGGAGCAGAGCCGCCTTTACCACCACCAGGAGGCGACGCCCCTGGAGCAGAGCCGCCTTTACCACCACCAGGAGGTGATGCCACCGGAGATGGGCCGCTTTTGGGCGGTGTTGGAGGAGAAGGTGGATATCTTATAGCTAAAACCACGATAAATAATTTCTGGCCACTTTGACAATGACCCTCTTTACCACTGATGAAATAAAAGGGACCTGACCTGTCAAACTGGAAAATGGTTCCACCATCTTCCCATTTTTTAATTGGATTCTTGGTATTGCAAGCACCGTAATCCTCTTTATTCACAAGTAGAACCGAGTCTTCTCCCTTTTTATAATTGAAAACTGAAAATAAATGGGTAAATGGAGGGTCATTATGGAGCAAATAGCTAGCTTAAACTGAAATAATTTTGTAAAACAGAGCAATTTTTAGGTTAATGATATATAAATGTTCAATTTATGAATATTAGCTTGTTTATTTTGCAGAAGATGTTCTGCTGTATAGTTGAAATCCAAGTAATACTAGGATGCTTAGCTATAGTTATATACATCAAATTAAAATAATTAAGAAAACAAATCAATATTAAGTGGTGATAAAAGTTTAGGACTAACAATAAAATACTACAGAAGTTGGTGCTTACGTATGGTATCATTAATGAGGAACCTGTTTCTTCCAGACCAGCTACTGTAAGGTTCCGAGGATGTATGACCCAACCATCTTTCCCACCGGCAAGAAACTGGTAGGATTCACTGAGAGGGAGATTATAAATTGTGAAGATGATCAAGAAGGAGATGATTGATTTATGGAGGTACTCCATTATTGTTCATGTGCATGTAAACCAATAGAGTGTATTTAGATAAAGAAGTATATTTTGTGAGGTTAAAGAGAGGAACCTTATAGAAACAGAAAACGGAAAATAGCTTTTTGAGTAAATTAGTATGTGTCAAATAGTCAGGGGCTTTTAATGAGATGAGAACGGACACAGAAAATTTGAAGTTTCTACGGATGAGATTTGATACCGACAGGCTTTACTTGTCTTACTTTTGAAAGTTTATTTCGTTTGAAAGACAAGTGGAAGAAAGAAATTGGTGGAAAAATGTTAAACCCCGTGTACAAACCGCATGTTGTAAATCTAACAGTTGGTCGACTTTATTGTAATAATATAATTAGTTTTAACATAAATATCTATTTTAAACTTTCAAATATTAATTCAATAACCAATTAAACATTTTATAATTATTCTTACTATATTTTTAATATTGTTTGATTTATTTACAAATATCAAAGAGATAGCATATGATTAAATTTTTACTAATGCTCCTAATGACATCTATTATTTTTTTTTTCATATTAGAAGATAGAATAAACATTGTTAGTGAGACTGTCAAATTAAACAACAATGAAAATATTAATTGGTTATTCAATCGATCACGTTAAAACTCAAGTATTAAATTGAATTCTTTTGTAAAGTTAAGCTATCAAATTTGTAGTTTCCATTAATTTTATTATAATTTTATTTTTTATATAGTATAATATTTAGTTGATTGTAATATTCATTCTATAGAAAATTTTTATTATCGATAAAATATTGAATAGTGATTTGGTATTCAAATTTATGAAAAGTGATTGAGTACAGGAATTGATTTTTTTCCTAAAATATTCTTACTTAAATCAAAATAGGCAATTACTTTGTAGCACTGAGTATAAGTGTTTCACACATCTAGTATGTGTTAATAGATATTTAATTCCAATACATATCCAATAAACTAAGGATATTAATTCTAATGAGTGATGGTGAGTTTGAATCCCATTTGTTCCTTGAAATGAAAAAATATTCCAGTAATATCTAAATTTCCCATCTAGAAAAAGGATGAGTTGCTCCAATAATTGCCCGAGAATGAGTGGCTATAAAAGTATTAGGGACCACAAATACTAAAATTATGAAGTTAGGTAAGCTCTTTTTTTTTTTTTTTTTGCCCTTTCTTTACTTATGTACGAAACTCCACACTTGCTAATTACAAAATATGATATCTAAATAATTAAAAAAACTAATATAAATATAAAGTCATATATTATTACTCGTGGCAAAATATAACCGATTAATATATAAACGAGTGTAAAAACTTTGTTATTAGGTCATTCTTATAAAAATGGGCTACGCTAAGTATATCGAGTGGGTACACCAATTATCATAATTACATGTGGAATCATAACAATCATCGACAAGGAACCTGTTATCCGAGGATGTTTCACCCAACCATCGATATCTCATGTGTTAAATGTGGCGGCACGTCATATACTATAATTGAATAGGATTGGTGAAATATTTTATTTTTATTTAATTTATAAAAAATTCTATTAAAAAAATATATATTTCATATAATATGAAATAAATAAAGTATTCATATTTCTTCTCTATTTTGGATGAATGACCATTATCAATCAAAAAGTGTACTTTGTTTTAAAAATATTTCTAATAATAAAATAAAAACTTATAATTTTTTTCTATTCTTGTTAAATTCTAATAAACTAAACGTGATGACATAGAAAGTTTTCAGTATCGAAGATTTGATGCCAACAGGTTTTAGTTTGGCCTAAATTTGAGGTTTCTCCATCGTCAAGTGTTTTAGCGACAGGTGGGATACTTTTATAAACACCTTGAATGGATTAGGCAATTATAAATTCGATCATAATTTTCACGACATGTGGCAAATATTTAATAAAATTTCAGGTATATAGATATTGATATTCATGTTAGATGCTTTGTGATTTGAGTTTTAATGGACGTGGCTCATGCTCATTCATAAATTTTCCGGTGAAAAAGAAAATTAGAGAAAAATATTTGGGAACACAAAAACTAAATTAAGAAGTTAGAACTCCTTCTCTTTCACTCATTAGGTAACATCCCATACTTGCTAATTACATGTTATGTTGTCTAAGAATAAAAAGCTTAAGGGTAATATATATATATATATATATATTAATTTATTATCATGCATAAAAAGCATATAATCGATTGATACACATATCGATATTTATAATAATTAAAAAAAAAGTCATTACTACAATTTTATTATGTGAATGATTCCACAAATACAAAAGGTCATTTGATCTTTATGTTTTTCCTTCTATTACATGTCTTAAATCTTTTATCAGTATCCGATGCACACTTTGTATCTAGTATAATCTATACAAAAGACATTTCAATCTTCATTTTTTTTTTTTCGAAATATTCGGAAAAACAGTGTAAATATAATCGTAGGAAAACCTGGTGTCATACAATTTTTTTGGTGTTAGATGAAAGTGGTCCAGCCTTATATCCACATCCGAATGATTGGAAACGGTCAAAGCGTGTTGGGCCAACCCAATCTAAAGAGATGAGGCTTTGGGAAATGATTAGAAGATTGGGTTATATAAACGACGAGCAAAATAGCAATCATCCTTGTAAGTTGCCGTGTTCTTCTCTCTCCATCTTAGCATTCAGCAAATCAGATTCTAAGGTTCTTTTTCCTTTTCTTTTAATTTTCCCCCCCGCTTGCCACAAGCCAGATTCTAGTGCAATTTAAAAGCAAACATAAATTAGATTGGCACCTCTAATTTATATACACCAATGGCTAGATGTCAATCTAGTTTGGTCTGTTACATGTTTGAATCAAATGAATCAGCTATTTTCACTTGTTGATAATATGAACTGAAAAATTTCATCTCAATCTAATCTATGCAAGTTATACTCCTACCCCACTCCACCCCCTCTCTCTCACAAATTTTTTTCAGAATACCCTAACTAATAGAGTAGCCATGGATACTGGCAAAGCTTTTCCTTTCCTTTACCATCTTAAAAAAAAAAATACACCACTGTTGATTTCAATATCCATACATACTCATTTTTTCTTTGGATAAAAATTATTAGATTTTCTTTTTATTGTTTCCATCATTATAAATCCATATCTTATAGCAGTATTCACGGTTTGATTAACCGATTTGTGGTCCTATTTTTGTGAACATAACTGTAATGATCGATTTTTTAATATCCCGATCTTTAATCGATCAATTATAAACAATTAACCTCCTTTAATGGTTAACCTTTTTTTTGTTAGTTTTTTTAGTTTTCGGTTTTTAACCATTTAATATAATAATGTTTCTTTATCGTAAGTTTTTCTTTAAATCATTATTATATATATACAAGAGCTAAAAAAAATTAAATTAAAGAAAATGAGAAAAATAAGCCTCGTCGTCAATAAAATCAAACCAAATTAATTACCATATTAAAGAGGACAAAACACAGTAATTTAATCAAAATCCAAGATACATTAATATATATTAATTATATGTAGATATATTTAAAAATAATTATATGTATATATACATTATATAAATATTTATATATATCGAAACGGTTAATCATTAATCGTTGGTTTTTTTGGATATAAACCGAAATCAAAACCGAAAACCAAAACAAAAAAATCGTAATCCTAAATTGAAACCAATGGACCGTTTAATCATAATTTTCGAATTGATTTTACGGTTTTTGTTTGTTTTTAGGTTTTATCAAGTTTGTTTGTACACCCCAAATATCTTATCCTCTATGTGGGACAATTCATATTTTGAAGGTACGCATAGCTTTATCTGATTGGGTTTGCACACCATGAGGCTCGGACTCTTTGTCTAGAAGTTCTCTTGTATTGATTTCTTACATTGATGCACTATTCTCCTATTGAATATAATTTTCTTTACAGAAAAAAAAAAATCTAGTTGTACATGATATTATGTGAAAGGTAATTTGATTAGAAAGGAATAGAAATTATGAGAATAGCGTTTCTATAGAAAATTATTGAAGTATAAAATCATTCATGGCAAATGAATGAATAGAATAGTAAATGTTATAAATAGAAGTATTTATGTATTTATTAGTTTTTCTGACTTTGTTACAAATGAAGGAGGACTACCTATTGATAGGCATTCTTTTGCTCAATGGATGGTAGATATTGATTTAATTCAATGGTTACAAATTGTTCGCTAGAAAGTTTCAACTACCATTTTGAAGATTACATTTATTCTCTAGAACAGTATAAAGAAGGGATAAAACCCCTTTTGGTACTGAATTTTGATGAAATGAACAATTAGGTACTTGAACTTTTAAACAGATTAATTTCATATTTAATTAAACTTTTCATGTCATTTTTTACTACCCACCTAATTATTGTCTAACACGTATCAATTACTTCAAGAGATAATAAAAGAGTGAGTTAGTAAAAACCAGCACGAAATGTTTAATTAGGTATGAAATTATTATTATTTTTTTTTAAGTTCAGGTACCAAAGGAGGCTTTTCCCTTTTAAGAAATATCTAAACCAACATCCTCTAAATGCTTTACCGAACTGATTTTGGAAATTTACTTAATATATATTTTAGAAGTTGTGATGGTCTTGGACTTGGACTTAGGCTTGGTCCAAAGTGGATCACTTTCAACAATTTAAGTTGGTGGCTCATGGATTAGTGGATTAAATGAATTAACCTATCAATCCAATTCATTTAAGGTTTTGATGATTCAAATGAACCAATGTTAAAACTAGAGTTATGCAAGCTGAGCAGGTCAAGCAAGCCAAACTATTTAATCTATTAAAAAAAAAAAGAGTGATTGGGCTAAAAATTTCTATCCGCTTTACTATGCAGGCCATTTTAGCCCATCCCCATCCCCCATAACTTGTGGGCTAAAGCAGGCCAACCTACTTATGGGATGGGTTGCCTACTAACCTGCATAATTTTTTTTAAATATGAATAAACCCATAACTAATGAAAGTTAAATAAAAAAAAAATCAGTAATAGTAAATAACTATATGTAAGCACGTATTAAAAAAAAAAAAACTAACCAAATTAAAAGAAGAAGAAAGTGAAATGTTAATGTTAAATAAGAATTTTTGTAATCTTAATCTTATATATAGTTTTTAATGTTTATCATTTTATCTTATATGTAAATAAATTTTTTATTTTGATTGAAAATAACATTTACATTTAGTGTGATTATATTATACTGTTAATAGTTTGTATAAAAACAAAAAGGTTTTAGTAGGTTGATGGGTTGGTCTGCATAAGTTACTAACCCATGCGAGAGGGATTGGGAGTAGCAAATTTTTTGCTTGCTTTATAATGTGGATCAAAGCGAGCCGGCCCACATAACTATAAATTAAAATGGAGCAGGGTGAGTTGGCCCACTTTACCCACTTTCATAGCTCTAGCTAAAACCTTCAAGTATGTTTTTTTCCTCTTTTGGCTGAGTTAAATGTGTTGGTCATTGGATCCAATCAGTATGTAAATATATGTAAATATGTATTAACTATGTAAGTACATATTAAAAAAACTAACCAAATTAAAAGAATAAGAAAGTCAAATGTTAATGTTAAATGAGAATTTTTTTTTATCTTAATCTTATTTGTATATTTTAGTCTTTATTATTTTTTTTCCTATATGTAAATAATTTTTGTTCGCTTTTTAATGTAGGTCAAAGTAACCGGCCCACATAATCCACAGGCTAAAACAAAGCAGGTGAGTTGGCCTGCTTTGCCCATTTTCACAACTCTAACTAAAACCTTAAGCTATGTTTCTTGCTGAGTTAAATATGCTGGTCATTGGATTCAATCAGATTTTAGAATTGTTATATTGATATCCTTATCATTGCACCACTAGCAAAACATTGGAGTGACTAATTTTTTTAATTATGATTCAAAGATTTTTTTATATAATATTTAGATAATATTAGCATCTACAATCTATTGAAAAAGAATATTTGAATAAAGGCAATGTAATCGCCCCTAAAGATATGTCTAAGCAAATGTGCTTTTAAGAATAAAATAGGAAAACTCCCAATGTGCTTTTAAGTTTAAAATGGGAAAATGCCTGTCCCTCAAAACATTTCAACCTATAGCTATAAACTATTTGTCTAACAGTTACAATAGCATAATTAGATGTCGCCACGGTTTGTTCGGGTCTCGAACCGAATCTGAACCGTCGGTTCTTGGTTCCAAAAGTGGTGGAACGAGAACGGGACCGGTGGGAGCCGATTCGATTTTCGATTCTTAAGAACAGTCGATTCCCACGGTTCTGTTCCAGTTCTAGAGGAACTGGGAACCATGTGAAAAAAAAAAAATCAATTAAATAATTTACTTAATTTAACTAAGAAAAAATGCGAAATAAATTTTTAACTTAAAATAACATTGAGCCTAAAAATAATTGTTCATAGCATTAGTTAAAAGAAATTCTATAATTATGTATTTATTTATATACAATCACTTGCACCTTTTTAGTTATTATATTAGCAATGTGACACTATAAAATATTCAAAGATATAAATAATTCTCAATAACAAAAAACGAATTACACATTGTTAAGAAAGAAAGTCTACTTTGATTAGAAGTCTGCATAAATTTAACAATATATAATTTCAAATGTATTTATTACTTGTGTTGTTAATAATAATACATTAAATATTATGAATAGGAAATAATTTTTTTATTGTTTATGCGAAAATAGTTTTAAATATTTATTTTATAATTACAATTTTTTATAATTTTCTTTTCTTTTTTCCTTATTTTTTTATAATTTTTATGGTGTAGAACCGCCGGTTCTGCCGGTTCTTAAATGGACGGTTCCAAAACCGTTGGGTCATGCGGTTTTTAGGGATGGAACCGTAAGGACATGTTAGAACCGATAGGTCATTTACCGATTTAGACACGCCATTCCGGGACCGGTTCCCGGTTCAGGAACCGCCGATGAAAGGTTAGGTCGGTTCCCGATTCGGAACCGACCCATGATGATGTCTAGCACCAATCTCATCATATTATTGAATGGTTAAGATTTTTTTTAACCGTGATTCAAATCATTAATATCTTTTACGCTATTTTTTATAATCAATTTAATGATAATTTTAGTAATAGTATGTTCTCGTAGAGTTTTCCTAATTTTTTATCTCAGCTTTAAGGAATTCATCATATCTGTTTATGTTGGAGTATATAGACTTTCCTTTGACTATTATTGATGTTCAAGACGTGGGACGATGTACAAGGTTAGGTATGATTGGGGTTTCGACAATCTATGAAACTAAACCAAACTTCGGTTTGGGAAAAATTAGACAAACAAAGTTAAACCAAAGCAAACCATTATTTCGTTTTCTTTTGTGTGTGTATATATTGTTTAGTTCAGTTTGGTTTCGGTCCAAAACCAAAATCAAGTGGCTACACGTTATTCTATTCTGTTATTACTCAAATATTCTTGCACGTATAGTATGTCCTACATAAAATAAACTGATCAAAATTAAGAAATAACCGGTCATAAGCTTGCTGGTTTTGCTTCAAAATAATTTAATAGCACCTCAGTCACTAATCTCTTATCAAACCAATGAATTTATATTTTAGTAGCATCTCTTTTGATTTTTCAACAAAAAGATACTATATTTGAATCTTCCTTTGTTATTATAATGATAATTTAAAAAAAAAAAAAATAAATTTGACGAAATGACCCAAGACGCCTAAAATTCATGGTTAATGACCTATCAAAGTACGTGGATTTGGAGAAAATTGAGAAATCACCATTGGCAAATATTTTGTGAACAAATCCACCTATTTTTACCTAAAAATCTTCTCATTACACCTCTCCTTTTTTGAAAAAAAAAATAACCCTTGTATGAAGAGGATAAATTTTTGAGATTCATGAAATTTTTTAAATCTCAAAACACAACAACCGAGAAAAACACATGCAGGATCAAAGAGCAAACAAACAAGAGGAACATGTAGAAATATACTTAAATCCACATATCAAGGAATATAGATACAATTTTAATGGCTGGTTTTCCAAGTCAATACAAAGCATTTTAAAATTTTTGTTTACCTTTCTATCCCCTTTGATAATGGATGTCAATTCGATTAATGAGTAAGGGAAGTTAATAGTCCACCTGTTAACTATTACGATTTCCAATTTAGCACTTTATAAAACTAGAAATAATAGATTATCTTTAGTGATGAAATCTCATACTTAATTTGACAAACTAATATTATAACAGTATTAGATAATTTTATTTCAACTTTATATCCTATGATTATTGCGTTACACAACAACAACAATAATTATTATCACATATAAGCTCATTTGGTTCATTAAATAAACCTAACAACTAGTAAAGCCACCATAGTTAGCCTCATTTATGTACATGTAATACAAACCATTAGATCAAATAAATTTTGATCATTTAATCAAGGTCATTTGTATATAAAGAGCAATTATCCTTATGTATAACCCATCAAGAATCGAGTGGCAAAACTTCCCTCTAAAACCTCTATTTCTCTTTCTTCTCTTTCTTGAGCTTTCTCTCTTTTGAGTGTCGTACATAAAAGCAAGTACAAACACTCGTTACATAACACTTTAATGCTCCAGAACTATAACAAAGGCCTCAAAAGCATTGATATTTATAGTTATCGGGTCTGGCAATATTTTGATAGATCCATGTAGTATTTGTTATGAAAAGTAAACCCACAATTTAAAAATTTAGGGTTCTATTTCTGAATGATCAATTGTTTTGAAAGGCAGGGTAAGCAATTACCCCCCTTATCTATAAGGCGTCTTGGTTCTCCTTGTGGTCACCAACTGAAAAATTTATCCTCGTCCATCTTGTACGTACAGTAACAAGTAAGAGAGTGGTTGCTTGTGAGGCTAGACCACAAATTAAGCCAATCCACAGACCCTGCATTAGAACAAGTACAAATTATGAAACAACTACAAGGAACAATAACATTGGAACGAAGAAAACAAAACAACAATGATAAAGGTTTTTCCCATTAACCAAGTTCCACGACATGATTCTATTCATGCCATATGTTAAACTTCATATATAGCCTTCACAACAATAAAATTATGGAGTTAGGTGCTTTTTGTTAAGGTTAGTATCAAAATAATTTGATTTAAAAGCTTAAAAATTAAAAATTGAGTATAGACTATTATATTTATCAATAAAACTCTTCCTCACTTATGGTTTTGACATTTTAACAAAAACCAATAAAGTAGATGGCTCTCTTAATCAGGCGTAAAAACAATTTTGCAAATTTGAACTTAAGACCTCGTACAGATACCATGCTAACATTAATACTACTACTATATGGTTTAAAAACTATATTTTTCTCGTGACACCACACACGGTCACTACAATGCTATGCAATCCCCATATGTAGAGGATGCATCACTTGGTCACAATTCATTTTATGTTATAAAGATTGTCTCACCTTGACATTTAACTTCGTTTTGAATCCAAGCAGCACTCCAATTGGCATCCCGATACCATAAAACGTCACCAAGTTTACCCACACAGCCAAGCGCTGCCAACCGCACCCCTAGCAACACCTGAATAGTTTAAGCCAAGTCAAATTAGTTCATCCTTTTAAACTTATAGCTTAGATAAACTTAAAATGAGCTGGATTTTCCATGAAATGGCTAAAATATCAAACCTGACAACACGCCCTGGATGGAATCAATTGTTATTGAAATTGCATTCAGAGGTGCCATTGAACCATATTCTCGAATTATTGTAGAACTACTACTGAAGAGGCTCGCCCAGAGGTTATGACCAAAAACCAGCGCTAGCACAAATATAAGAGCAAGTAGAATGGAAAGTTTAAGAGTTACAGACATAGCATTTTTAGCTCGATCTGGTTGTCCTGATCCTAACTCGTTCGACACCCTTGTACTGCATAATCATTTGCAACAACATATAGTTTTATGGCGAAAGATGGTTACAGTGAAAAAAAAATGGCAGGAGAATCATGGTGACGAACCTTGCCGCAGCACTTAGTCCATATGTTATCATGTAGGCAATTGTTTCTGTGTTTACACTTGAGATATTAACCATAGCAACAGTAAGATATCAAAACAAGAAAGATTGATCAAGAAGAACAAAAAGTTTCGGAATTTACCACATTGCTATCAAGGAAGTAGATGTTTCGGAATTTTTCATCAATCCTGCTATCAAAACTAGAATCTCAAAGGCCCAATACTCCAAGCTGGTGAAACAGAAGATGGACAAGTTAGCATAACATACAGTTTTCGTTTCTCAAAATTTGAATGACTGGCTAAAACTAAGAGATACTTCTAACTTCATAAGACAAAACTTGAATCACTAATGATAATTTATGGTACAACTCTTGGTTGCACACGATTTGATGTCTATTTTGACAAAATTTGCATACACGTTATGCTTCTGCATTTGTTGATGCATGAGATGAGGGAAATACAACAAAAAGGATACGAAACTTA
Organism: Combretum micranthum; assembly: GCA_024138025.1. Taxonomy (NCBI): domain Eukaryota; kingdom Viridiplantae; phylum Streptophyta; class Magnoliopsida; order Myrtales; family Combretaceae; genus Combretum; species Combretum micranthum. The sequence goes on along the minus strand of JAMXBD010000498.1, from coordinate 343,532 downwards.
CCATACCATTGCTGCAGAAGGCAAGGCCAACCTTATGTTCTCATTAATGTAGCAAAATGACTCAAAAGAAAATCCTTCCCACGTTTGCACGCATCGATCTGAGTAGGCAACATATAGAGCTACTAGAAGAAAGGACAACCATAGGGAAATAGAAGTAGCTAAAGGAGCTCCCCCAAAACCAAGTGATGTGCAGTGCACTAATACATAAGTGATTCCGATATGAATGACAAAAGGAATCAGCGAAAGAGTCACCATGGGAACTATTATGCTTTGTGTTTGCAGAAACCTTAAAATGTTCTGTAGGAACCCGTATGCGAAAATTCCTGGAATGAGAAGCTTCATGTAAATAGCAGCCGTATTTGAGATTTCTGCTTTTTGGTGTAATAAAAGTAGTATTGGTTCAGTGAAGAACCACAAGATGGAGATGAGGATGGAAAATGAAAATGAGATGATACAGGATGCTTGTAAATGGATCCCGAGTATTTTGTATAATTTTGCACCGAACCCTTGACCGCATAGCGTTTCTAGTGATCCGCTCAATCCAATCTACCACAAGAACAAGTAAGTTAGTCATATGGATTTCTTAGAAACATGCTGTTCATCGCAAACTCTAGTTAGGAAAATTTAGTAAATAGTTACATTAATGATTCTATAGAAAGCATTATATATAGCATTTTGTTTGGATTATTGCATTTATCTGTATTTGATTTGCATCTGTAACTTATGTGTATCATATCTGTATCATATCTGTTTAATTAGTGTATGAGTAAAACCATTGGCTTTTTATCTATATCTATTTTTTAACAAATATTTATTTGGAAACGAAAGAAAAATGATATCAAAATTACCAGAATATAATGAAACAAACAGACATGTAAAATATAGCTAGTTAATTCATAAATGAAATTCATAAAGACACTTTCAAGAATCATCCCTAGAAGTTTGTTTTTAATTAGAATACAAGATCACTTCAATTTTTTTTTCCCAATTTGTTTATCCAATTGGTCATGCAAGATCCTATTAAACTAAGATGAATTTTGATCTAAAATCTGTAAGTTAACTTAGACTGCATATGGACTTAGTATACACGTTTTAATTAAATCTACCTTTTTCTCAACATAATAATATTTAAATTGAATGGCCAAGATTCAAGCAAACAGTGAAACAAAGAGAGGAAAGAGATGAATTTATTAATTGGAAATCCAAATAGATGAAGACACTTGTGTTGCAACTTCAAAGTTCAAACCATGATCTAAAATGAGACCATTCATTGATAATTTCAGCTAGTTAATCTTTTCTTTAGTTGTTCTGTATTCATGCTCCACTTATATCTTATACATTTCCAATATTTCAATTTTTTTACAAGCTTTCTTCAGCCTATGGTCAAGGCAAAATCAAACGGTCGAGACGGAAAGCCTAACTACGCATGTTCATGTATGTTTTCAGAACATCAACAAGCCATTATACAGTAATATTATATTTGAAATGAATTGGACGAAAAAGAAAGTGTAAATTACAAGAAGTTTTTTTTTTTTTTCTTTTTTTTTTTTAAGAAAAAGGAAAGTAAAGTGAAAGCTTAACCTTACTTTTTATATCATTGCCATCTTTCATAGGATAAGGTAGTAATTCTTTAAGGGTCTATTTGGATTGTCGAGTTTCAATTGTATTTTATTTTAACTGATCTGTATTTGTATCTAATTTGTTTGATTTATTTATAAGTAAAAATATTTATTTTTATCTGAATCTCTTTCTTATAAATATTTGTTTGAAACCGATAAAAATAGAATGCAATAACAACCAAAAACAGATGAGACAGACATAGCCAAAGTGTAAAATAAATTTAAATATTTTTTGAAAAAATACTCTCATAATCATTCATTCTCTTTTCCCGCAATCCAAATAAGACATTAAACTAATGCCTTTCTTCAATTTTTTCTTTCCCCGTACTTTTCTTCTCTTCTGATTCCTCCTCTCTCCTTAGACATTGTTATTTATTTATTTATTTATTCCGTAGGCAAAACTTACATGCGATGTCAAAGAATGATATAGTAATTGCAAATGACAGAAGTAACTATTTCTATCGGTTGGTCATTTAATGGCTCAAATTCATACACAATCATAATCAATTATTGAAATATTTAATATATCGAATTTTTTTTTCTGGTGGGTTACAAGAGTTATTACAACGTAACCAGATAGGATCATTACAACGTACTAAGGCGGAGAATCGAACTTGATATCTCAAAATGAGAACTTGAACTGAATGCCACTATGTTACAAGGCTATTGTCTAATATATCGATTTCTATACTTATTTTAATAGTTAGATGATTGACAGAACTATAAAAGTTACCTACAAAATAAACAATAAAAGTAGAAAATAAAAATATGTTTAGTAGATAAAAATTAAAGGCTATTGAGATTCTAAAAATGTCATGCCATAAACAATGCCCACTCCATATAAATGTGGAATAAATAAGAAATTTTCATTTCTTCTTTTTTTCACCACATAAATTGCTATTTCTTACAATATGTGTGCCTCCAATTATAATGTCAAACTAGGATCATAAACGAGTTGAGTTGGGATGATGTGGTACTAGGCTCAAACTTAACTCAAATGAAAAACTCAAAATTTGAGCTTGGACTTCATCAAGCTTTATTTTTTAAGCTCAAACTATTACTCGATTAACTCGAGCTTGAGTCGATTAAACTCAATTATTTCTATAAAAATAATAATTCAGAATTCAAGAATTAAATAAGGTTTTTTAAAGTTGACATAGTGTTAAAAATAATAAACGTAGACAGTTGGATATGGAGAGGGGAAAAATGAAATTAAACTTTAAAAATGGAAAAAAAACAAAGTTCATCATTTTTCAATAAAAGATATAAAAAGATCGAATAGACTCATGAGCTACTTGAATCAAGTATTTTAAAGTTAAAATTGTACAAACACACACACATCCTATTTAGAAAGAGAGAGAAATTGAAGGAGATTAGACCTTGCAACTTATCTTAAGTTCATAATCAATAGATGGATAGATAGATAGATAGAGAGAGAGAGAGGAAAGAAACAGAATTGGGATGTGACAAGAAAATCTAATACCATTATGATTGATGGGCTTGTAAAAATACTTGGATATAGTCATCCCCAAAGGATGGGTTCAAAAAAATATGACCCAAAACCACCCAAGATTTGCACAAGGCAGGTCTAGGCCCATGCACCCGCCCTAGGATGGGTCTAACCTGTCCCTTTTTTAAACAAAAAATAAATAAGGAAAAATTCTTAGATTAAAATAAAATTTTAAACTTTAAATATAAAATAGGCATAAGAATATGCCACTCTTTAACCCGTATTTATTTAATACTATCAAGGATATACAATTATTTATACATAAGTATATCCCTATTGAGTTGAAATACTAGTGATGTGAGACTAGAGTAACACTGAAAGAGTAAAGTTTACAATACAAAAAGAAGTGGCACATTGTTTACATGCAAGATTCTTCTCTTAGTAGTACCCTGTATAAAGTATGAGACATGTTTTTAATTATATTTATCACATATATTATTATAAACAATGCATTAAGTATTGTGAATAAATAATTAATAAGTTATATTCACAAGAAAAATAATCTAAATATTAAATATTGTTTATCTTTTTTTAACTTTTCTATTTTTATAATAAATAATATATATTTTATTTTTTTAAATAAGACCTGGTTGTATACACCAAGTCCATGGGTTTAGTTGCTAGATCGAACTCGGCTTGGTTGGGCCAAAGGCAAACCCGACATGGCTGGGTCAGATTGGTCCCAATTTGGACCTAACCCTCCATCTATTTGAATATAGGTAACCAAAAGTTTTAATTTTCATTTCAATATGTTTTCATAACTCCAACAAGCTTTTATCACGTCTTATAATGAAACAAAAGATAAAAATAAGATTATCTTTAGTAGATAAAAGATAAAAGTCATCAAGTCTTCTGACACAATTTGTAAGATAGCTTGAGCTTGAGTCACTCAAAATAGTTTATTTTATAAATTTCAAGTTGAGTTTTACAATATTTGATTTAATAAACTTGTAATTAATCTTACTCAAGTGAATTTAAAGTTTTATTGTATATTATTTTAGTTAGAAACAAAAATATTTTTCAATGTATAAAAGAATTTAGACAAGCGTAATTGATTTAGGTATCAAGTTGTCTAGTACCACTTCAATTCAACTCAAGCTTAACTTTAGTAATACATTATCGCGAGTTGACATTTTCCCTTTTTTTTTTTTCGCCGGCTAGTACCTTGAATTTTGGCTTCCCTTTGAATTCGAGCTAATTTCATCCTGTTTTTATGTTTTTGTTTTGAAAATTTTTACTCTTACCTAGCTATTGTCTTTATTATTAAAAGTTAAGTTAATATGGAGAATTGTACATTAATTTTGATAAAATATACAATTACGTACTTAAATTTAGAAATTAATCAATTTTATATCTAAAAAAATTATTTTACAAGTCAATAATACTTCTCAAATTGGTTAACATTGTTATCCTACATGACATTTTTAACCAATATGACAAAGGTACTATTGACGTACAAAAAATTTCTCCTTGATACTAAATCAATTGACTTTAAAGTTCAAGTATCTAATTGTATATTACCAAAGTTTAAGTATCATTTGCAATATTTACCATTAAAAAGTTAAGAAAAAAATCCAGAGAAATCAACACCACAATTGATCTATGTATGATCATGATCCGCATTAAATTTAACTTATTATCTTTTTTTTTTTTGGCCGATTAACTTATTATCCTTTTAGGACCATATTCAGACAACAGAGCCCACAACTTCACTGAAGAACACATAAAAGAATTTCCCTATTTGAGTTATGTTACCTTAGAATGAGTTCGAGAAGGAATTAAGTTTGATCAATCTATAATATATTTATTAATCCTCTTATAGTTTAATAGTATTGATACTTGACTTTAAAGTAGGATGAATTAAATTTGATTTTTCTTCTTTCCATTGTAATAGGGAAAAAAAAACTATAATTTACTACATGAATAAATTACAGATAGAAAGCAAGATAAACTTTAATTATAAAATTTAAATCTAAATGCAGACTTTTTGAGTGGATTTGAAGATTCGATAGTTTATGTATAATCTGATTTCCATATATGACCTTTTCTCTCTAATAGTTTTAAAGATTTTTTTTAGGCACGGGTCAACTTCTAACAGTATTTTTTTTTAATTAAAAAGAAGGAAAAAAAAGAACTAACATTGGATTCCATTAATAAAATGAAACCTCCTTTTTATAGTGATATAAGAAATTTGACCTATACTTATGGCATGTTTGATATGCAAAAATAAACCGCAATAGAATTGCGATTCCGTCCACTCCCTTTCTCAATGTTTGGAAGTGTTTTTAAAAGTCGGAATCGTGATTCCTTTGAATCGATGATTCTGGCTTTGAAAGGGAACCTTTGATAAGGCAAAGTTGCGATTTCATTTCATTATATGTAGTGTAATTATTTTTTTATCCTATCATGTATTCATATTTTGCACTTATTACTAAGGACATTCCCAACAATTACACTTTTTAATCATTCCATGTGATCTTCCAAACATAAAATGGATTTGTCATTCCCAAACTCATACTATTCTATTCTAATCCAATCAATTCCATTCCAAATCATTCATGTATACCAAATGTGACATTAAGGGAAATTTTATGATCCAGTCATTAATTTTAATAGAACCGGTACTGTCGATTTTCTAACGGTTTACATTATACTTAATCATGATCCAACCACTAAAATGGTTAATATTTCAATTATTATATTATTTTAATGGTTAGATGGTTAACTAGATAAATTTAACCGTATACTTGAGGGAAATTCTATGGTCTAGTCATTAATTTTGATGGCCCGATTCTGTCAAATACCCAACAGTTTACATTATACTCAATTGTGACCGAATCATTAAAATAATTAATATTCCAATTATTATATTTATTTTAATAGCTTAATAAGACCAGTCTCGTCAACTATCCAACAATTCACATCATTCTCAATTATAATCGAACCACTAAAATAGTTAATATTTAAATTATTATATTTATTTTAATGATTAGATAGTTGACTAAAGACAAAGCTCCCTATACTTGAATCTGAACTTTGAAAAGATATGAGTGCTATATGATATGATAAGTTATATATTAATAATTTTAATAATGTAGTTATAATTAGATATAAATTGAATGGTTAGAAAAGCGGAAATCTGTTAAAATATATGAAACAAGCATACAATTTTCCATATATATATATTATATATATATACAAGCGCGCAATAAAATAGAAGATCGAGTATTGTTCATTAATCAATATCTATGGTCAGGAAGAGTCAAAAAAGAGCAAAAATAGAACTGATGTTTGTGTTCTTGCCGGTCCGTCTGACAACCCATAATCATTAAAAACTTTTCATGATATCTTAAATGGCTGTGTTTAGAACAATTAACACATCCATAATCTGTGTTAGTTTTTTTATAAATAAATAATTCGAATTTCATAAAAAACTATTAATATTATTTAATAATTTAAAAATGATCCTTACCAATATTTTATCGAACATAAAAATTAACTTTACATTTTTTTTCAATTTTCTCATTTTTAAAAATAATTTTTAATTAATAATTTTATTTAGTAACATTGATATTAAATTAATTTTTTTATCAATAAGACTCTTAACATATATCCCTCTAATAGTAATAAATTATATTAACACACTTATATGAAACTCGGATCACCAATTTTTAAAAAAATTGACACATGCCATGTATTTGTAAATTGATTAAAACATAAGTAATGTTTTTGTAATTAACCCTATCATAAAATTTCATCCAAGTATATTTAAATTTTTTTTCTACAGTATGCATTTTTCTTAAGATTGTTCATATAAAATTATTGACAATCTTTTTAAGATTTATGGATCCTATATATTTTTACACAATATACTTAATAAAATAAAAAATATAAAATGATTATAAAAAACATGAAGGACCTTCATCAGGACCCAAAAAAAATTGAAGGATCTTTAGTATATTCTTAGTATAGGAAACCGTACCAAATACTATTAAAAGAGATGCTCTAATAATGAAAGTATTTTAGTGTATATGGAAAAAATTAATCATTTTTTGTATAAATAACCACAAATTTAGACATCACTAGTACTTATTATTACTTAAAAAAAATCATGTGGCACATTCCTTTATAATATTTTTTACTTCCATTATTCTTCCCCACTTAACGTTTATATGATGCTCCTCAAATCTGTATTGCCCAATGCAAGTTGGACGATAAGTCCAAAAGCCATGTAATTATCTACCGGCAATATATATATATATATAGAAACCATGAAAGATGTGTAAATTAGGAAGAAAATTCTTTACAATAATTAAGATGCCATAAGATTTTAGAAGACGAGCATGAATACGTGCAGCTGAAAAATGCGGAGTAATTGCATAATTGAAAGTTTCAAGTGTTTATTCTCATTTTAAGCCATTGCCAGGTTTTTGTGATTCAACTTCTTCTATTTTAGGAGGGAAAGTAAATGAAAGTGAAGTTCGGCCACCTTAAAAACTAATGAGATCATCACTGATTTTCCAAATAAAACAAATCACATTGGAATGATGTCCCTCTATGTTGTAAATTTATAATGGCCAAAAATAAAAATAAATAAATAAATAAAGTGATATACTGGAACTTGGATATCCCTTTTATATAAGGTAGAAATAGATCTGATAAGCAATAGATGATATAAGTGTGTCCATTATTGCCACTTTCCCTAAAATTCAATATTTGCATCCATAAATTGGATATATATACATATATGAAACCGTGGTGCCATATCCGACTCCTTTTAACTTTAATTAGTGATTTAATTTATATCTTGGTGATTCAAATAAATTAAACCAATTCCAAGGATGGTTTTGTATAAAAATTTTAATCATCCAGTCGATCATCTAACCAATAAAAAAAAATCGATATATTAAATATTTCAATAATGCAATTACGGTTAGATATGAATCTGAACCATTAAATAACCGATTTAACCAATCCCATTAAAGAAAAAAAAACATTTATATTCCAATAATATACCAGCATTCATCATAAATATAATTTCATATATTTCCACTAATAATTTTTTCCAGACAATCAAATTAAACTTTTTATGATGATTATATGGGCAACTTTATAAATATATTCAGTTTTTGGAGATTTGTCCAGTTAAGATGTTATTATTAAGATAAATATAATAATTGGTATATAAACTAATTAGTCAATCCTTAAAATTGTTGCTAAAATCTTTAAATTATCACTATTTATGATTTTTTAATCCATGAATTCTATAATAATTCAAAGATCCTAAAATATTTTTCAAGTTAAAAGTTTACGAGTCTATTCGTTCACATGATTAATAATGGATAAAGATACATTTTTAATTGTCAACATTTTATCATTTTTCTATTCGAGTTCTAATCAAACAGACGTTGAAGACGATGGGAAAGAAGAAAAAAAAAAAACCATGTTGAACAACAATAAAAAAAATTGTTAATTTTTTTTTTGGATTATTGTGGTAAAGTAGATTTGGTTAAATTTTCTACCTTTTTTAATCCTTTAATTTATTTGATTGTATTTATTTAATTATTATTTTTAAAAATTAAAAACGTTAAACTAATCAAAACGCACAATATGTCAAAATCTAACGCCCTTAAATAAAGAACTTGTTCGTAAATTTTTACAAACTTGACAATAAAAAAATAAAGGTTTATGATTTAAATAAAAAAAATGGTGAAAAAATGTATTTTTTCGGGGAACATGTTTGTATCTCTACTAAATTTCTCTCTCACACTTCCAACAAGTATTCAAAATAAGAAAACAAGAGCAACCGAGCAGGGAAAAAAAAAAAAAAAAATCAGAAACATGTATAGAATCAATTTACCATGAAAGCGAAACCGGTGACAGTGGCCCAGGAGTTGGCGAGGGTGGCGCCGGCGAGCTGAAGTTCCCCTAGATGTCCGGCGAACATGACAGAAGCTAACAGTATACCAAAGTAAAAAAAATTGGTAAGGATCATGGGAAGAGAAAACAAAACTTGCTTCTTTGCTTCTTCCACATCCAAAATCCTATTCCACCACCACCTCCTCCTCCTCCTCCTCCTCATCATGTCTCTCTCCTCCATCAACAACATAATCCTCTAGCAAAGGCACGTTTGATGTAGATGATGAAGACATTTTTTTTCTTTTTTTTCCCCTCCCCTAGTTTAGTCTGGGTGTTTCTTGTGGTGTGCAGCAAGATGAACTTTAGTTGTCGTTATTATGCTGTGATATATTTATATATGGTATTTATTTATTGTATTCTACTGGTGCTAGATGGTGATGCGTAAAAGCAGAAGAGAAACCAGCTTATCATATTCATTATAGGGGAGACCAAATAATGTCTATGAATAGTGGACTGAGAAGAGACGTAAGCAACTTTCCCATTGGAGTGATTATCAGTTACGTTGTCTCGATTTTCATCGATTTAATTTTAGCGTATAAATAATTAAGATTTCAGATTATGTCGATCATGTTATTAATAACTTAAAAATCTAAGTGATAAGAACATTGATTTAAAAGTTGATAAAAAAAAAAAAAATAGACAGATTTTACCAATAAAATAAAGAAGCCTTTGCCAAATACTCTTATACTTTAATAGTATGCATAGGATGATCCAATCTAAAATTGCCAAGTTGGCTTGGCCCATATATATAATGAGCCCGGTTGACTTTAGTTTGATTTGGAAATACAGCGGGTTACGATGGCAGGTGAGGAAATAGGCATGTAAGTGGGCAGATTTTTATAAGGTACCCGATTCATCCAATCCGATAAATATTTATAAGGTATTACCTTATGGGGTTTGGAATAGGTTTTGGGATCAATAATAAAACCATATAGAGTTTTGAGATGGGTTTTGGGACAAGCATAAAACACGTTGGGAAACCTAAACCCGTTTAAATATATAAATGTATATATTATGTTTAGCCTCAGTTTCTGAAATTAATCAGCTGTGCTCCATTAATTGTAAAGCTATTTTTTTTCTTTTTTATTAAATCATTTAGAAAAAAAAAAGTAAAAAACCCTAGGACAGTAGACTAATACTCTATGGTCTCCACTTTCAGTCTTGGTCTTGGCTCACTCTCGTGAAATTTAAGTCTCTCACTCCCATTACCGCACTGTTTCAGTCAATGATTTTCTTCTCATGAAAATAATTGAGATTTTATAAAGAGGATTACATGAGTAATGATAAGAGTTTTTTTCTTGGTCTATAAAATGAGAATGGATTAGAAATAGAAAAAGATGAAAAAAAAATTTATAATAATGTTTTTAAATATTTTATTATGTAATGATTCTAATTTTATATCGGGTTTCGGGTTCGAGTTCAGATACCCTATAGGGTTTGTCTAGCGAGTTGTAGGTTCATAGACAAAAAGCCTATAGGGTTTGGGATGGGTTTTGGAATCTTATTAGGTATCGGGTTCGAATTTAGGTTTTAATATATCCGTCCCGGTTGCATTCCTATCAAGTAATAGCCCTTCAACCATGAAATGCTTGTTTTTTTTCCTCCTTCTTCTCCATCTGGACATTAGTGCTAGATCAAACCAACTCAAGCTCGCAGAGCCACGAGTCTACGGAACCTCAGCCCCGACTCCGAGCCACTCATGGTTTAAGGGCAGGGTCATAGCTTGTTGAACTAGCAATTTTGATTACACACACACACACACATACACCCACATGTGCATACACTATGTTTAGTTGAATGAAATGGAACTAGTATTCCAGCTTTATTCTCGCGGAATATCCATTTCTTTATTTGATTTATGAAAAATTCTATTCAAAGAATGTCTAGTCCATAAGATGCAAAATAGATAAAGAATCATCATTCCTTTCTTTTACTAGAGAAATGACTATTCCTGATCAAAAAGTATGTTTTGTTCCAAAAATACCCTTAGTTATAAAATAAGGAATTGATATTCATTTATAGTCTTATTCCATTCTTGTAAACCAAGCCCACCGATGATCTCTCGTCTCTTTTTTCTCTCCCTTTTTCTCACTTTATCGTCATTCTCAATCACGCATACAGATGCTGTCAAAACAAAACCTAAACTTATAATTTTCAAAGAACTTTGGCTTTGCAATGGCATGATTGTTTACTAGATGCACTCTCCTCTTTGTGTTAATAACTCCTTACTCTTCGAAACCCCATAAGTTTGAAAACCAAATTTGCCTTACTCCCTCCAACTTCCTCTCTCTAAACTCCATCTTAGCACATGGTAAAAAAAAAAACTCCATCTGAAACACTAAAGTCTTCGACTTTTCCCTCCAATATAAAACACATAGCTCCTCTATTGCTAAACATTGTCATATTCTAGCTATCGTATTGTTCTCGCCGCTCAACGTCTTTGACTTTCCTCTCTCCTCTTCTTTTTTTTTTTTTTCCTTATGAAATCATAGGTTTCACACTGCCTTCTCCCTCCCCACCCCAATTTTTTTGCTAAACATGTCGTATTTCTTTTTCATTTTTATTTTTTTCTCTCTTATTTTTTTCCTTTAGAGACCTGCTTGACCTGGCGAGTTCATAGGTTAACGATATTGAACAGCCAATGATTCAACCACCTACCAGATCATTCGACAAGTTATAACCTATATAGCTTGGCTAGATTAATGGGTCATGCTTATCGATGCTATGTTGGGTTGGCTAACGGGTGTGCTCCAACCCATGCTAAAGTTCCCACCTCTCTTTAATTCGTAATGAACATCTAATATTTTACATTCCTTTTTTTTTTTTCTTTATGCATTGTTTCCAAATTTAATTTCATTGTCCACACTCCATACATTTCTCAAACCTATGCAGTCTTGCCGTTAAGGGTCTATTTAGATTGTTTAATTTTCATCTGTATTTTATTTACATATGATCTATATCTATTTTTTTACTTGTATCTTATCTATATTTGATCTATTTATGAATAAAAATGCATATTTGTTATCTGTATTTACTTCTTAACAAAATCTTTTGAAAATTATAAAAATAAGATACTAAAACTACTAAAAAAAGATTTAAGGGTCTGCTTGACATCCGATAGATGATAGACACTTTTTTCAAAATTTTTAATAAATTATTTATCAAGAAATACATATAGATGAAAACCATATGACAGTTCTCATGAAAATATCAAATAGATCAAATATAAATAAAATATAGTTGTAAGTAAGACATTTTTACATATAAAATTTAGATACAAATCCAGATATAAATGAAACAATTCAAATGGACCAACAAATAGACCTTAAATGTACCGCCTCACATTTAACATGTTTTTATTGTCTACAATAAAGTTGCTGCCTGTAGTATAAATCAAATATTACTATGTTCGTAGAATATTTCCCTGCATTCACTCTTTTCTTGAGAAAATAAATGTCTTCTAATATTGCCATCACCAACTCTCCCTTGATGTTATTTTTTAACGCATAGGCTCTCCCCAAGCTCTCTCTATCCATCCCTTTCCATTTTCTAATGTCTATCCATATACTCCATGCAGGACATGAGTGACGTGTTGTGACCTTACTATATCGCTGCTTGTTGTTTTTGAAGGCATCAACCGTTGCCTCACAAAGGCAACGAAAAGCCCCTATATCTAGAAAGCAACCTTCTATCTAGTTACTAAAGATGTCTATAGATAAAAAACTTGACAATTCGACAATACTAAAGAAGGTATAAACCCATTTAGCCTGTTTTGAGAAATATTTAATGTTGTTAAGAATGGAATAGTCTTTGTTAAAGCATTTGACTAAAATCAAATGCTTCAAGATATGCAAATCACGTACCTTCTGAACTCTAGCCATTTCAAGTGTCGTTTTCCTGTGTCATCATCTTCTTCTTCTTCTCCTTCTTCTTCTATTTTCTGACTTGCATGGCTCCAGCGAGTTGGCAGGTCGGCGATCTTAAACTATCGATGACTTGGTTACCTACTAGGTGATTCAATGGGCCTGGCCTATACTAAGTTCTAGGTATAAACTTCAATGTTGCAATGAAATGAACTAATTTCAAAATTTTCACTTCCTAAAATGTTGTAAGTTGTAACAGAAGTTGTCAATATATATATCATACAAAAAAGAGAAAGTGGAAAAGGTCTTGAAAAACAAGTTTTTAAGGAAAATTTTATGGTTCATCATTGATTTTAATGAAACAATCTTATTGACTATTAATGGCATAGATTCATACTAAATCCTAATCCCACATTAAAATAGGTAGTTCGTATATTAATTACTATATTTATTTTAATGATTAAATGATTAACTAAATCATTCAATTGTTAGAAGGACCATGAAACTTCCTGTTCCTTGATATATTCACATTCTATCTAATCAAGAATCTTAATTAGTCCTTAAATTAGGGGAAAAATGGAAATCTTAAATTGAACATGATCAGTGTCTTTATGTCCTATTTTTCCCTTATAATTTCTTCGTTATTGGCCAATGACGAATCACAACTATTTGACCATTTATTGTGGTTCACTCCTTCTGGATATTAGTATTACGACCAAGCTAAGTAAATTACCAAAGTTTAGAGGCCTACCGTTTCCATTCAAGCCATTTTTATGGATTTCTAAATTGATGATTGAAATTGTATTTTTTTTTTTAAATTCTTATGATACCATTGTCATATTATTGTAGTATCATTTTCTTTTTTACACTTCCAACTACCGATTATAAGACGGCTTGCACTATGTTTGGAACACCTGACATCATGGGAAAGGGAAAGAAATAGAGAGAAATAGGATGAAGTGTATGTGTTTGAGTATATTTAGTGGATGAGAAATAAAGTGATTTGAAAATAAACCAAAGGAAAAATGGTTTGTATATATTTCCCTCCAAGAATGAGATGAAAGCAAGAGAAATCATGGAAAATGATGAAAATGGCTTAAATACCCTTATTTATCTCTTCAACTAAAGTTTTATAAAAATAATATAAGGGTAATTTTGTTAATTAACAACACTATTTCTCTTCTCTTTCTTTCATTTCTTCATAACTTACCAAACATAAAGCAAACTTTTGACTCATCTCCTTTTCCTTGATTTTTCTTTCCACTCGTTTCTTTTCTTTAATTTCCTTTGATTCCCACTCTCTAAAAGCTAGCCAAACACAATGTTAGATATATAGAACTAATATAGGTTCAGTGAAGAACCACCAAATGGAGATTAGGAGATAGCATATGCAAATGATATTATACAATATGAGTGTAGATGCCCCAATACGCTATGTAATTTAAAACCAAACGCTTAACCATAAAATGCTTCCAGTGCTTTACAAAATTTGATTTATTAAAAAATAACCATAGTACCAGAATTCAATAAACTTATATATGTTTGGATTGTCTGAGAAGACATGTGTTACATGAATCGCCAGTATGCTATATGATGATCATCTTCTAATCATTTTGACATCATATTTTTTTAAAATAGATATTTGTTAAAAAATAGATACTGATAAAAAAATGACAGCTTTACTCATAAACATACCAAATAAATATAATACAGATAATTACAGATGCATATCTGATATAGATACGATATAGATAAAAATCAGCCAATCTAAACAGAATCCTAGACGCACCAATTCTTAAAGTTAATTACAGATGAACTGCTCTCCATTTATAAACACGACACATTCTAATGAAACCCATAATTTTAATCCAACAATTTCAACCATTTTCCATCTAACTGATATTAATTTAGTATTCATTATGACGATCTTGCAATTTTCATTCACGATTTATGTAAGATTTTATTCACATAGGATATTATACAAGCAAGAGAAAATTCAGTACTTTAATTGTCAATAGCACTTCAAAGGATATTGCAACAGCAACTCATATGTCATCTCATGAATTGTGTGTTTTCTTCAGCAAAAGAAATTTTGTACTTGAGACTATCATTCATTGTTTTCCTCCCCAGCCTGGATCCATCAAGTTAAATACTGGTGGTACTGTTCTTTCTCCTACTAGCACAGCCTTTATTGGACTAGTGGCTAGAAATCATCTTTGTTCATGGATGTTTGGATATGCATGCAAATTGGGATATGTTAAAATTTTATTGGCTAAATTATGGGCGGTTGTCTATGGTTTGAAATTTTGTCTTCAACATGGTTTTTTGATATTGAACTTGTTATGGACCAGCAAGTTGTCGTTCTTATGTTAACCTCTGCTGAAAATATTCAACTTAAATATCTTCATGTTATCTCACAATGCAGGGCAAAGATCTCTCAGGTTCCTCATTTCTATATCTCATATCTGCCTAAGGCAACAAATCAAGTGGCTGATGCTTTGGCCCATTTTGCTCAGACCATGGATGCTAAAGAATCATTTTAGCCAACTCCTTCAATTTTTGTTCAATATTTACTAAATGTTAAAGTAAATAGACTAGAGACTCCTCAAGTTTTCCAGGCTATTACTGTACAAATCTCTAACGGCGACATTTTGTTGAACTCTCCTGGCTTAATGAGCCTCATCTAGGTTAAACTCTTTGTACATATTCTTCCCTTATAATGTAATCTTTTTCTATCCGGAAAAAAAAAAAATAACCGCCATTTGATGATGGCATAAGGAAGATCATAGTGAAAGTTGTGGGGGCTGGGAGATCATCCCAAGTTCTAAGGTTTTTAATATCCTAAAAACATGTTAAAAGTCTAAAATGGAAACTTTTCAATTTAAGTACTCATTTAAAAAAACAAAAATAAAAAAGTTTCAGTGTTTGATTTTTCACAAGAACACCAAGTCTGCACATCCTTGACATTTTTTAATTTCCTAAAATGTTTTTTGAAATCTTTTTCAAATTTTGACTCTTATTTTTTTACCCTCTAGTTGTTGTTACAGCATACTAGCCCTTGATGAAATCAGGTTTGTTGAGATCTAATATTGCTAGTGATTATTAAACGTTTTAAGGATCTAATAGTTAGTATTCAACCATTCTTTATTTACACGAGATCTTCGATATTTATGAAATTTGATATTTTATGTTAACACTAATGATATTGCAATAAAGTCAACCAACTGTTAGATTTGCGACATGCGATTTGTACACTTTAATGTCTCAGAACTATAACAAAGGCCTCAAAGCATTGATATTTATAGTTACAGGGGTTTGGCAATATTTTCGTAGATCCAGGTAGTATTTAAAGTTATGAAAAAGTAAACCCACAATTTAAAAATTTAGGGTTCTATTTCTGAATAATTAATAGTTTTGAAAGATATGGTAAGCAATTACCCTCTTATCTATAAGGTATCTTGGTTCTCCTTGTGGTCACCAACTGAAAAATCTATCCTCTCCATCTTGTACGTAGAGTAACAAGTAAGAGAGTGGCTGCTTGTGAGGCTAGACCACAAATTAAGCCAATCCACAGACCCTGCATTAGAACAAGTACAAATTATGAAACAACTACAAGGAACAATAACATTGGAAAAAAAAAAAAACAACAATGATAAAGGTTTTTCCATTAACCGAGGCCCACGACATGATTCTATTCATGCCATATGTTAAACTTCATATATAGCCTTCAAAACAATAAAATTATGGAGTTAACATGCTTTTTGTTAAGGTTAATATCAAAATAATTCGATTTAAAAGCTTAAAATTTTAAACTTGAGTGTATACTATCATATTTATCAATAAAACTCTTCCTCACTTATGGTTTTGACATTTTAATAAAAACCAATAAGGTAGATGACTCTTTTAATCCAGCGTAAAAATAATTTTGCAAATTTGAACTTAAGCCCTCATACACATACCATGCTAAGATTAATACTCCTACTATACAATTTAAAAGCTATACTTTTCTTGTGACACTACACATGATCGCTACAATGCTATGCAATCCCGACATGTAGAGGATGCATCACTTGGTCACAATTCATTTTATGTTATAAAGATTGTCTCACCTTGACATTTAACTTCGTTTTGAATCCAAGCAGCACTCCAATTGGCATCCCGATACAATAAAACGTCACCAAGTTTACCCATACAGCCAAGCGCTGCCAACCGCACCCCCTAGCAACGCCTGAATAGTTTAAGCCAAGTCAAATTAGTTCATCCTTTTAAACTTATAGCTTAGATAAACTTAAAATGAGCTGGATTTTCCATGAAATGGCTAAAATATCAAACCTGACAACACGCCCTGGATGGAATCAATTGTTATTGAAATTGCATTCAGAGGTGCCATTGAACCAAATTCTCGAATTATTGTAGAACTACTACTGAAGAGGCTAGCCCAGAGGTTATGACCAAAAACCAGCGCCAGCACAAATATAAAGCAAGTAGAATGGAAAGTTTAAGAGTTACAGACATAGCATTTTTAGCTCGATCTGGTTGTCCTGATCCTAACTCGTTCGACACCCTTGTACTGCATAATCATTTTCAACAACATATAGTTCTATGGAGAAAGATAGTTATAGTGAAAAAAAAATGGCAGGAGAATCATGGTGACGAACCTTGCCGCAGCACTTAGTCCATATGTTATCATGTAGGCAATTGCTTCTGTGTTTACACTTGAGATATTAACCATAGCAACAGTAAGATATCAAAACAAGAAGGCTTGATCAAGAAGAAGAACAAAAAGTTTCAGAATTTACCACATTGCTATCAAGGAAGTAGATGTTTCGGAATTTTTCATCAGTCCTGCTATCAAAACTAGAATCTCGAAGGCCCAATACTCCAAGCTGGTGAAACAGAAGATGGACAAGTTAGCACAACATACAGTTTTCATTTCTCGAAATTTGAATGAATGGCTTAAACTAAGAGATACTTCTAACTTCATAAGACAAAACTTGAATCATTAATGATAATTTATGGTACAACTCTTGGTTGCACACAATTTGATGTCTATTTTGACAAAATTTGCATACACGTTATGCTTCTGCATTTGTTGATGCATGAGATGAGGGAAATACAACAAAAAGGATACGAAACTTACCATACCATTGCTGCAGAAGGCAAGGCCAACCTTATGTTCTCATTAATGTAGCAAAATGACTCAAAAGAAAATCCTTCCCACGTTTGCACGCATCGATCTGAGTAGGCAACGTATAGAGCTACTAGAAGAAAGGACAACCATAGGGAAATAGAAGTAGCTAAAGAAGCTCCCCCAAAACCAAGTGATGTGCAGTGTACTAATACATAAGTGATTCCGATATGAATGACAAAAGGAATTAGGGAAAGAGTCACCATGGGAACTATTATGCTTTGTGTTTGCAGAAACCTTAAAATGTTCTGTAGGAACCCGTATGCGAAAATTCCTGGAATAAGAAACTTCATGTAAATAGCAGCCGTATTTGAGATTTCTGCTTTTTGGTGTAATAAAAGTAGTATTGGTTCAGTGAAGAACCAGAAGATGGAGATGAGGATGGAAAATGAAAATGAGATGATACAGGATGCTTGCAAATGGATCCCGAGTATTTTGTATAATTTTGCACCGAACCCTTGGCCGCATAGCGTTTCTAGTGATCCGCTCAATCCAATCTACCATAAGAACAAGGAAGTTAGCCATATGGATTTCTTAGAAACATGTTAATCATCGCAAACTCTAGTTAGGAAAATTAGAAAACAGTAACATGAATGATTCTATAGAAAGCATTATATATAGTATTTTGTTTGAATCGTCAAATTTATCTTTATCTTATTTGCATCTATAAGTTATGTGTATCATATATGTATCGTATCTGTTCAATTAGTTTATGAGTAAAACCATCGGTATCTATTTTGTAACAAACAAGTATTTGAAAACGAAAAAAATATTATGTTAAAAAGACTAAAACATAATGAAACAAACAGACGTGTAAAATATAGCTAGTTAATTCATAAATGAAATTCATAAAGATTCTTTCAAGAATCATCCCTAGAAGTTTGATTTTAATTAGAATACAAGATCACTTCAATTTTTTTTCCCCAATTTGTTTATCCAATTGGTTATGCAAGATCCTATTAAACTAAGATGAATTTTGATCTAAAATCTATAAGTTAACTTAAGACGGCATATGGACTTAGTATACACATTCTAATTAAACCTACTTTTTTCTCAACATAATGAAATTAAAATTGAATTGCCAAGATTCAAGCAAACAGTTAAACAAAAGAGAGGAAAGAGATGAATTTATTAATTGGAAATTCAAATAGATGAAGACTCTCGTGTTGCAACTTCAAACCATGATCTAAAATGAGACCATTCATTGATAATTTCAACTAGTTAATCTTTTCTTAAGTTGTTCTGTATTCATGCTCCACATATATCTTATACACTTCCAATATTTCAATTTTTTTACAAGCTTGATTCAGCCTATGTTCAAGGTAAACTCGAACAGTCGAGATGGAAAGCCTAATTGCGCATACGTATCCACAAAACTATTTGTTCATGTATGTTTTCAGAACATCAACAAGCCGTTATACAGTCCTATAATATTTGAAATGAATTGGAAGAAAGTGTAAACTGTAATTTACAAGAAATTTTCTTTTTTTTTTTTAAAGAAAAATGGAAATGAAAGTGAAAGCTTAACCTTACTTTTTATATCATTGTCATCTTTATAGGACAAGGTAGTAATTATTTAAGGGCTTATTTGGATTATCGAGTTCTAACTGTATCTTATTTTTTTCTGATATACATCTATATCTAATTTATTTAATCTATTATGAGTAAAAATATCATTTTTATCTAAATATTTTTCTTGACAAATATTTATTTAAAACCAATAAAAATATGATGCCATAATAATAAAAAACAAACGAAACAAACATAGCCATTGTTTGAAATAAATTTAAATATTATTTGAAAAATACTCTCTCATAATCATTCATTCTCTTTTCCCGCAATCCAAATAAGACAATAAACTAATGCTTTTCTTCTGTTTTCTTTCCCCGTACTTTTCTTCTCTCCTGATCCCTTCTCTCTCCTTAGACATTGTTATTCATTTTTTTTTTTTTTTCCTTGGGCCAAACTTATACACGATGTTAAAGAATGATATAGTAATTGCCAAATGACAGAAGACAAGAAATATTCCATGTTCTCGTTGTATTTTTTAACTTAATTATTTCTATCGGTTGATTATTTAATGGCTCAAATTCATACACAACCGTAATCATATCATTAAATTATTTAATATATTAATTATTATATTCTATATTAATTTTAATAATTAGAATTGAGAGAACCATAAAAATTACATATAAAATGAATGATAAGATAGAAAATAGCAATATGTTTAGTAAATAAAAATTAAAGGCTATTGAGATTCTAAAAATGTCATACCATAAACAATGTCTATGCCATATATAAATGTGGAATAAATAAGAAATTTTCATTTCTTCTTTTCACCACATAAATTGCTATTTCTAACAATCTATTAAGTTAAATTCCAAAAAGGCCTCTAATTGTAATATAAAACTATTGTCATAAACGAGTCAACTTGGAAAGATACAATGCCAAACCCAAACTCAACTCGAATGAAAAACTCAAAGTTTGAGCTTGAACTTGATCAAGCTTTATTTTTTGAGCTCAAACTGATACTCAATTAACTCGAGCTTGACTCGATTAGACTCAGTTATTTCCATAAAAATCAATTAGACTAAAAAGTAAGTTGAAATTCGACAATTGAATAGGGTTTTTAGTTAACTTAGTGTCAAAAATAAAAAACAAGGATAATTGGATATGAAGAGGGGAAAAACATGAAAATAAGCTTTAAAAATGGGAAAATACAAAGTTTATAAATTTTCTATAAAAAAATATGAAAAAAACTCAAATAAACTCACAAGTTACTTGAATCAAGTATTTTAAAACTCAAACTCAACTTTGTTGCAATCGAGTTGAATTCAAGTTATCATCGAGTTGAACTAGAGTAACTCGCAAGTTGTCTCAATTCGCTTACAACCGGGTTAGACTTGGGTTAAGTCACTTATAGGGAAGATGTAAGATCCACTGTTAGATCTTGCATAAAGTTGTAGATTTATTTAAAAAATTGTAGGTGTGGTAAATTATGCATAAAAATTATAGGTTGTAGGTTGAAAAAGTGGTAAGTGTGGTAGGCAAGTAACTTAACTCAAGTAGATCCCCTTACAACCCTATATAAAACAATACTAAAATAATCATTATTCCTTTTTAGTCCTACTCCATTATAGTGAATTAAATGTAATAATATTCTTCACAAGCTTTTATAAAGAATATTAAAATGAAATCCGAAACTTTTGCCTCAAATTCTTCTAACTTGGTTCGTGGACGTCCTTTTCAACAAAGTGAACAAGTTTACATTTGATAGGTATTATCGTGTAAGCTATTCTAATTGACAATCATATGGTTCCATTTTATCTTACTGATTCCTCTCACATGACCTCAAATATCGTGTAAACCACCATGCATTCGCCCATCTCCTACATTATCCTTTACAACGAGGATGCTATGTTACCTTAAATTCTAAAGTTGTGCAACAAGTGTGTTAAGCCACACTATACCTTATAGTGTTTTAATTGATTACTAATAGATACTTGGTAAAATATGAGTTTTGATGTAAAAATTTACAAGTTTATAATTCTATTTGTTTTATATAATTCTACTAATTTTATAGATTTTATTTTGGGTAGAGTAGCAGGTTTCACACTTGAGTGGAGGAACATTCTAATTGCTACCTAAGATCATGATTTTGGATTTAGTAGGTTGGTGCTTAGGAAAAAGAAGGTGAAGTGTTTAGCTTCTCTTACACACTATCTATCAAGGAAATGAATGCTAAATCGAAATATCGAAAGTCTATAATTACACATTATCTATCAAGGACATGAATACTAAATCAAAATATCAAAAGTCTATAAGAAAGAGGACACTTGAATCAAGGTTATCAACTCATGATTTTGCATAAAATCATAAAAAGATATATAGGTCGGAATGTAGAATCGATATATAGATCACAATTTATGTAAAACAACCCAGAAAAAACCATAGATATACTTACAGAATTTATAAAAAAATCTTTAAAATATGTAATGAATATTAAAAAAAAAGAGACAATAAATTCTTTTTTTCATTATAACTCTTAATCTATAATAACACACACACACACACACACAAAAATGGCAAATAAAGACACACACACACAAGGTTTGGAAAGAGATATAAATTGAAGGAGATTAAACCTTGCAAATTATCTTAAGTTCATAACCAATAAAGAGAGAGAGAGAGAAGAAACAAAATTGGGATGTGATAAGAAAATCTAATACCATTATGATTGATGGGCTTGTAAAAGAACTTGAATATAGCCATCACTAAAGGATGAGTTCAAAAACATCTGGTCCCAAAACCAACATGGATCGGCACAAGGCAGGTTTAGGCCCATGCATCTACCTTGGGATGGGTCTAACTCATTCCCTTTTTAAACAAAAAAAATTAAAGAAAGAAAAATTCTTAGATTAAAATAAAATTTTAAACTTTAATATAAATTAGGCATAAGAATATGTTACTCTTTAATCCATATTTATTTAATACTGTCAAGGATATGCAATTATTTATATACAAGTACATACTTATTGAATTGAAATATTAGCGATGTGATACTACAGTAGCACTCAAAGAGTAAAGTTTACAATACAAAAAGAAGTTGCATATTGTTTACACATATGACTCTTCTCTTAGTGGAACTCGGAATCAAGCATGGTACATGATTTTTAATTGTATTTATCACATATATTGTTATAAATAATGCACTAAATATTGTAAATAAATAATAAATAATTTCTATTCACATGGAAAATAATTTAAATATTAAATATTATTTACCTTTTTTAACTTTCCTTTTATGATAAATAATGTATGTTTATTTTATTTTTTTTAAATAAGACCTAGTTATATCTTCGAGTCTATGGGTTTAGTCACTAGATCGAACTCAACTTCCTAGGCCTTGTCCAAAGGCAAACCCAACGTGGCTGAGTCGAATTGGGTTCCGATTTGGACCTAACCCTTGGAGTTGTCGACTTGAATATAGGCAACCAAAAGTTTTATTTTTCATTTCAATATGTTTTCATAACTCCAACAAGCTTTTATCAAAAGTTTTATAATGAAACAAAAGATAAAAATAAGATTATCTTTAATAGACAAAAGATAAAGGTTATCAAGTCTTCTAACACAATTTATAAGATAGCTTGAGCTTGAGTCACTCAAAATAGTTTATTTAGTCAATTTCAAGTTGAGTTTTACAATATTTGATTTAATAAACTTGTAATTAATCTTCCTCAATTGAATTTAGAGTTTTATTGTATACTATTGTAGTTAGAAACAAAAATATTTTTCAATGTATAAAACAAATTTAGACAATTTTAATTAGTTTAGGTATCAAGTTGTCTAGTGCCACTTCAATTCAACTCGAGCTTAAGTTTAATAATACATTATCTCAAGTTGACATTTTTGTCTTTTTTTTTTTTTGGCCAGCTAGTACCTTAAATCTTGGTTACCCTTCAAATTTAAGCCAATTTCATCTTGTTTTTATGTTTCTATTTTGAAAATTTGTAATCTCAACTAGCTCTATCTTTATTATTAAATGATAGGTTAATACGGTGAATTGCAAATAAACTTTGGTAAAATATATAATTAAATATTTAAATTAAAAATTAATCAATTTTGTATCTGAAAGAATTATTGTGCAAGTCAATAATACCTCTCAATTTGGTTAACATCATCAGCTTACAGGACAATTTTAACCAATATGATGAAGGTACATTAGACGTACAAAAAATTTCTCTTTGATACTAAATCAATTAATTTTAAAGTTCATGCAACTAATTGTATGTTTTGTCAATGTTTAAGTATCATTTGCAATATTTACCCTTAAAAAATTAAGAAAAAAATCAAGAGAAACCAACACCACAGTTGATCTATCTATGATCATGATCCGCGTTAAATTTAACTTATTGTCCTTTTAGGAACATATTCAGACAACAAAGCCCACAACTTCACTAGAGAACACATAAAAGAATTTTCCTATTTGAGTTATGTTACCTTGGAATGAGTTGGAGAAGGAATTAAGTTTGATTAATCTATAATTTATCTATTAATCCTCTCATAGTTTAATAGTATTGATACTTGTTTTTAAAGTAGGATGGATTAAATTTGATTTCTCTTCTTTCCATTATAATAGGAAAAAAAAAATCTATAATTTACTACATGAATAAATTATAGATAGAAAGTAAGATAAACTCTAAGTATAAAAGCTAAATCTAAATGCAGGCATTTTTAGTGGATCTGAAGATTCATGTATAATCTGATGTCCATATATGACCTTTTCTCTCTAATAGTTTTAAAGTTTTTTTGGGCACAGGTCAACTTCTTACACTTTCTTTTTATTTTTAATTAAAAAGAAGGAAAAAAAGAAATAACATTGGATTCCTTTAATAAAATGAGACTTCCTTTTTATAGTGATATAAGAAATTTGACCGTATACTTAGGGGAATTCTATGATTCAGTCATTAATTTTGATGGAACTGGTTTCATCAATTATCTAACCACTAAAATGGTTAATATTTAATTACTATAATTTTTTTAATAGTTAAATGATTGAATAGATGGAATTTAACCTTATACTGAGAGAAATTCTATGGTCCAATCATTAATTTTGATTAGACTGGTCCCATTGAATATCCAACAGTTCACATAATATTCAATCATGAATCACTAAAATAATTGATATTCCAATTCCTATATTTATTTTAATGGTTTAACGGGACCAATCTCGTCAATATTTTAATTATTATATTTATTTTAATAATTAGATGATTGAGTGAATGATCTTGTCGTTAAGACAAAGCTCTATACTTTAATCTAAATTTTGAAAAGATATAAATGCTACATGATATAATAAGTTATATATTAATAATTTTAATAATGTAGTTATAATTAGATATGAATTGAATGATTAGAAAAACGGAAATCTATCAAAGAATGTGAAACAGGCATGCAATTTTCTATACACACACACACCACAACAAAATAGTAGTCTTTTATATCCGCGACAGCTACACGTGGACGGTTTCTGTATCTAGTATTGCTCATTTATCAATATTTATCGTCAGGAAGAGTCAAAAAAGAGCAAAAATAGAACTGATGTTTGTGCTCTTGTCGATCCCTCTGACAACCCATAATCATTAAAAACTTTTCATGATATCTTAAATGGTTGTGCTTGTTAGTTTTTCTAATAAATAAATTATCCAAATTTCATAAAAACAGTATTAATATCATTTAATAATTTTAAATAATCCTTATCAATATTCTATTAGTCATAAAAATTAATTCTACATTTTTTTTATTTTTTTCATTTTTAATTAATTTATTTAATTTTATTTAGTAACATTTTTATTAATTTTTCACTAAAACTATAACACATATCCTTCTAATAGTAATTAATTATATTAACACACTTGTTGAAACCCATATCACCTATTTATAAAAAAAAATTAACACAGGCTTTGTGTTTATAAATTGATAAAAACACAAATAATGTTTTTGTAATTAACCCTACCATAAAATGTCATCTAAGTATATTTTAATTTCTTTCCCCTAAAGTGTGTATTTTTCTTAAGATTGTTCATATAAAATTATTGACAATTTTTTTAAGATTTGTTAATCTTATATATTTTTACATAATATACTTAATAAAATGAAAAACATAGAACAAATATAAAAAACATGAAAGACCTTAATCGGGACCAAAAAATTTTGAAGGACCTTTTCTATTGCTAAGAATCCTTCAAAAAAAAAAAAAAAAAAAAGTAGATTCTTAGTATAAGAAACCGTGTCAAACACTCTTAATGGAAATGCTCTTATAATGCAAGTATTTTAGTGTATATTGAAAAAAAATTAATTCATTTTTGTATAAATAACCACAAATCTAGATATCAATAGTACTTATTATTACTTAAGAAAAATAATAATAATAATCATGTGGCAGATTCCTCTATAATATTTTTGACCTCCATTGTTCTTCCCACTTGACGTTTATATGATGCTCCTCAATCTGTATTGCCCAATGCAAGTTGGACGATAAGTCCAAAAACTATGTAATTATGTACCGAATATATATATATATATATATATATATAAACCATGAAAGATATGTAAATTAGGAAGAAAATTCTTTACATTAATTAGGATGCCATAAGATTTTAGAAGAGGAGCATGAATTTCTTCTCCCCTTCCTCACGTAATTAATAATGCACTCGTAAGTTGTAATACGTGCAGCTGAAAAATGCGGAGTAATTGCATAATTGAAAGTTCCAAGTGTTTATTCTCATTTTAACCCATTGCCGGACTTTTATGATTCAACTTCTTCCATTTTAGGAGGAAAAGTAAATCAAAGTGAAGTTCGGCCACCTCAAAAAACTTATGAGATTATCACTGATTTTCCAAGTAAAACAAATTGCATTGGAATAATGTCCCTCTATGTTGTGAACTTATAATGGCCAAAAATAAAAATAAATAAATAAAGTGATATACTGGAACTTGGATGTCCCTTTTATATAAGGTAGAAATAGAGTCCATAAGCAATAGATGACATAATTGTGTCCATTATTGCCATTTTCCTTAAAATTCTATATTTGCATCCATAAATTGAGTATATATACATATATGAAACCGTGGTGTCATATCCGACTCCTTTTAACTCTAATTAGTGATTTAATTTATATCTAGGTGATTCAAATAAATTAAACCCATTCCAAGAATGGTTTTATATAAAAATTTTAATTACCCAGTCAATCATTTAACCAATAAAATAAAAGATAATTGATATATTAAATATTTCAATAATGTAATTACAATTGGATATGAATATGAACTATTAAATAACTGACTGAACCGATCCTATTAAAGAAAAAATATTTATATTCCAATAATATACCAGCATTTGCCATAAATATAATTTCATATATTTCCACTAATTTTTTTTCCAGACAATCAAATTAAAATTTTTATGATGATTATATGGGCAACTTTATAAATATATTCAGTTTTTGGAGATTTGTCCAGTTAAGATCTTATTATTAAGATAAATATAATAATTGATATATAAACTATTTAGCCAATCCTGCTAAAATTTTGAAATTATCATTATTTATGATTTTTCAAGCCATGAATTCTATAATAATTCAAAGATCCTAAAATATTTTTCGAATTAAAAGTTTATGAGTCTATCTGTTCATATAATTAATAATGGATAAAGATACATTTTTACTTGTCAATGTTTCATCATTTTTCTATTCGAGTCCTAAATCTTTATTATTATTATTATTTTTAATTTTAGGTCCACAAGTTTACAATAAAATCCACTTTTAATACCATTAACTTTTTTGTTAGTTTTGACATGAATCGAGTTTTGATTAGTCCAATATTATTACTTTTAAAAAAAATAATAATTAAATAAATATAATCAAATAAATTAATACAAAATTAAAAGATAAAAAATTGTAGAAAATTTAACCATATCCACTTTGCATTAGAGAAGGCTCGAAAAGGAGAAGAAAATGATGCAACTGTGCTAGCTTATGGAAACTGAAGAAGATTAGCCTTGTAGCAGGTATTGATTTTCTTACATCCTATACTATGAAAAGATCACACGTCCACAGGCAGCACAAGTGCAATCCGTTAGATGGTAAGGCGAAAAGAAAACTCAACTCAAAAGACTAGTCTATTAGACGGAACAACCACTCAAGCTTTTAAGTACCATTCTCAAATTATTTAAGAAACCATTATGGTATCATAACACAATACTAGCTAAAGCATCGAGATGTTGAAAAACCGTATATAACAAGCAAAATTAGCACATGCCTCGCTTTTACTTGGTTTCCCTTGTCCTACTTTTGTATGATAAGTCACTCGAGCTGATTATGTAGAAGAAAAACCAAGTTTTCGGTTTGAAGCCGGAGCAACATTTTAGCGAATAATCTTCAACATTGGCAACCAGACGAGTTAAACTTGTCTGTGTGTGAATAAATTTTATACAAGAAATCCTGTTTAGTCCAATGGATTCAATCAAGTAATCTAGTCCATTCCTCCAATATATAAACTTACTTATGATTGCCACAGCCACAGGAAAATGAATTTTAAAACTTCAGCAGGTTATTTAAGATCGATTATGGAATTGTGTAGTGACGTTGAAGACGATGTTGGGGGGGGGGGGGGGGGGTTGGGATTATTGAGGTAAAGTGGATTTGATTAAATTTTCTACCATTTTTTAATCTTTTAATTTATTTGATTGTATTTATTTAATTATTTTTTTAAATTAATAACGTTAAACTAATCAAAACGCGCAATGTGTCAAAATCTAACACTGTTAAATAAAGAACTTGTTTGTAAATTTTTACAAACTTTGAGAACCAAAAAATAAAGGTTTAGCATTTAAATAGAAAAATCGGGAAAAATGTATTTTTTCGTGGAAAATGTTTATATCTCTACCTAAATTTCTCTCTCGCAGTTCCAACAAGTATTCAAATAAGAAAACAAGAGCTAATGACCAACAAAAAAAAAAAAAAAAAAATTCAGAAACATGTATAGAATCAACTTACCATGAAAGCGAAACCGGTGACGGTGGCCCAAGAGTTGGCGAGGGTGGCGCCGGCGAGCTGAAGTTCCCCTAGATGTCCGGCGAACATGACAGAAGCTAACAGTATACCAAAGTAAAAAAAATTGGTAAGGATCATGGGAAGAGAAAATAAAACTTGCTTCTTTGCTTCTTCCACATCCAAAATCCTCTTCCACCACCTCACCACCTCCTCCTCCTCACCATGTCTCTCTCCTCCATCAGCAACATAATCCTCTAGCAAAGGCACGTTTGATGTAGATGATGAAGACATGTTTTTTTTTTCCTCCCTTCCCCTTTAGTCTGGGTATTTCTTGTGGTGTGTAGTAAGATGAAGTTTAGTTGTCGTTATTATGCTGTGATATATATATGGTATGTATTTATTGTATTCTACTAGAGCTAGATTGTGACGCGTAAAAGCAGAAGGAAACTAGATTATTATATAAGGGAGAACAAATGATATCTATGAATAGTGGATTGAGAAGAGACGTAAGCAGCTTTCCCATTGGAGTGGTTGTCAGTTACGCTTAGGGATGCAACCGAAGCGGGTCATTATAGGGTACCCGCCCCGTCCGAACCGTTAAAAACCCTATAGGGTCTGACCTTATAGGGTCACGGGACGGGTTTGAAAAATTACTTGCTGACCCTATAGGGTTTCGGGGCGGGTTCGGGTCACAAAAAAAACCCGATGGGTAACCCGAACCCGTCAAAATATAAATAATTTAAAAAATTAAATTTGAAATTTAAAATTCACAATTATGTAATATTTTTTTTCATGGACTTCTGTTCAGATAGATTTTTGAAAACGATGCATCCACTATAATTCCTTGTGTTTGTTTTCCGTAGCACATGGAATACGAAAAGATGCAAAATCAACTTTTCTTGATAAGTTTGTACCTATGGACGTGCAGTTTCCCTATTTTCTCTCATGGATTCATCGCATTTTCTCGTAGGTTCCACATTTTAATATCTTTTTTCCGCACTATATTCTCAATAACCGATTCCTCCAATTTCCTGAAATGTATAATTAGATGGGTTGTTCAATTCAAAACTATTTGTATTTCGATCTATTTTTGTGCTAGCTTTTTTTTTTTCTCGTAATTTTCACCTGGTTACTGAACCAGAGTTTAAAGTAATTTATAAAATTTATTTTATTTAATTTCGTAACAAGTTTATCAGTTAAACATCTTTCTTTGGGTTCACTAAACTAAGTAATTGATTAATAGTGCTCAGTGATGAATTTATTTTATTTGATTTCGTAACAAGTTTATCAGTTAAACATCTTTCTTTGGGTTCACTAAACTAAGTAATTGATTAATAGTGCTCAGTGATGATCGTATTTGCTTTAAACCACACGAAGGTGAGAGAGAGATATTCGGCATCGATCATCGGGTTAGAGGAAGCGTCGTTTTACTGGAAGTGTTTCGGTGGTACGTGATGACTCTATTCTCTGTTTGGAGATTAGACGAGCACGCTGTCAGGCACTGAAAGTGGGGATTTTTAAGTTAAATTTTGATAGAATGCTATAAGCATTATTCAAACTATTAGGTCTTCTTTTTTTTTTTTCCTGGTTTTACATTTACAGTTGTTGATAAATGTATCCAAATTTTCATCTAAATTTTGAAATTTATAATCTTATACCAAATATGATTTTGATTCATCAAAAATTATTAATCATTAGAAAGATATTGTGACAAATATTTATCTGTAACTTGTTGAGTATAGAAAATTAAGCGGATCACGGGGCGGGGCGGGTCAGGGTCAAAACCCTATAGGGGCGGGTTTGGGAATTGAATAAAAAACCCTGTTAGGTCGCGGGACGGGTTTGGGAAACCCTATTGGGAAGCGGGGCGGGTTCGGGTTTTATATGACCCGTCCCAAACCCGCCCCGGTTGCATCCCTAGTTACGTTGTCTCGATTTTCATCGATTTAATTTTAGTGTATAAATAATTAAGATTTCAGATTATGCCAATCATGTTAGTAATAGTTTAAAAATCTAAGTGATAAGAACATTGATTTAAAAGTTGATAAAAATTCAAAAATAGAAATTAGATAGATTTTAGCAATAAAGTAGAAAAGCCT
This sequence comes from Combretum micranthum, assembly GCA_024138025.1. Taxonomy (NCBI): domain Eukaryota; kingdom Viridiplantae; phylum Streptophyta; class Magnoliopsida; order Myrtales; family Combretaceae; genus Combretum; species Combretum micranthum. The sequence continues at coordinate 312,778 of JAMXBD010000498.1, read as the reverse complement.
TTGTCAAATACTCTTATACTTTAATGGTATGCATAGGGTGACTCAATCCAAAACTGTCGGGTTATGAAACTGAGATTAGCTTGACCCATAATGAGCTGGGTTAGCTTAAGTTTGATTTGGAAATATGACGGGCTAAGATGGTAGATCAGGTAATAGCCCCTTCAACCATGAAATGCTTTATTTTTTTTCTCCCTTCTCTCCCCCACTTGGACATTGGTACCGAATCAAACCTACTTGAGTTTGCAGAGCCATGGATCTACGGAAGCTCAACCCTAACTCCGAGCCACTCGTGGTTCAAGGGTAGGTCATAGCTTGTTGAACGAGCAATTTCAGTTATATATACACATGTGCATGCACTATGTTTGGTTGAATGAAATGGAACTAATATTCCATCTTTATTCTATTCTTGAGGAATATATATTTCTTTGTTTGATTTGCAAAAAATTCTATTCAAAGAATGTCTAGTCCATATGATGCAAAATAGATAAAGAATCCTTATTCATTCCTTTTACTGGAAAAATGACTATTCCTAATCAGAAAGTATGTTTTGTTCTAAAAATACCCTTAGTTATAAAATAAGGAATTACTATTCATTTACAACCTTATTCTACTCCAGTAAACCAAGCGTACCGTTGATTTTATCTATTTTCTTTCTCTCCCATTTTCTCACTTTATCATCTTTCTCAATCACACCACAGACGCTATCAAAACAAAACCTAAACTTATAATTTTCAAAGAGCTTTGGCTTTGCAATGGCATGACTGTTTACTGGACGCACTCTCCTATTTGTGTTAATAACTCCTTACTCTCCGAAACCCCATAAACTTTAAGCCCAAATCTGCCTTACTCCCTCTGACTTTCTCTCTCCAAACTCCATCTTAGCACATGGTAAAAAAAAAAAAATCCATCTCAAATACTAAAGTCTCCGACTTTCCCCTGCAATATAAAACACATAGCTCCTCTATTGTTAAACATCGCCATATTCTAGTTGTCGTATTGTTCTTGCCGCTCAACGTCTCTGACTTTCCTCTCTCCTCTTCCGTCTTCTCTTCCTCTCCTATCATCCGGTAGATAATAGATATTTTTTTCAAAAAAATTTGAACAAATTATTTATCAAGAAATACAGATAGATGAAAACCATATGGCAATTCTTATGAAAATATCAAATGGACCAAATACAAATAAAATATAGTTGTAAGTCAGACACCTTTACATATAAAGTTTAGATACAAATCTAGATTCAGACACAAATGAAACGACTCAAATGGACCCAACAAATAGACCCTAAATGCACCGCCTCACATTTAACGTGTGCTTTATTGCCTACAATAAAGTTGTTGCCCGTGATATAATCAAATATCAATATGTTCATAGAATATTTCCCTCCATTCACTCTTTTCTTGAGAAACTAAATGTTTTCTAAAAATGCCATCACTAACTCTCCCTTCATGTTATTTTTTAACACATAGGCTCTCCCCAACCCTCTCTCTATCCCTCCTTTTCCATTTTCTAATGTCTATCCATATACTCCATGCAGGACATGAGGGACGTGTTGTGACCTTACTATATCGCTCCTTGTTGTTTTTGAAGGCATCAAATGTTGCCTCACAAAAAGCCCTTGTATCTAGAAGGCAACCTTCTATCTGGTTACTAAAGATGTCTATGGATAAAAAATTTGACAATTCAACAATACTAAAGAAGGTATAAACACATTTAGTTTGTTTTGAGAAAGATTTAATGTTGTCAAGCATGGAATAGTCTTTGTTAAAGCATTTGACTAAAATCAAGTGCTTTAAGGATATGCAAATCGCCTACCTTCCAGACTCTAGCCATTTCAAGTGTTGTTTTTGTGTGTTCTTCTTCTTCTTCTTCTTCTTCTTTTCTTTTGTTTTTTTGACTTGCATGGTCCCAACGATTTGGCAGGTCGGCAATCTTAAACTATCTATGACTTGGCTAACTTCTAGGTGATTCAATGGGCCTGGCTTATACTAAGGTCTAGGTATAAACTTCAATATTGCAATGAAATGAACTAATTTCAAATTTTTTCATTTCCTAAATTGTTGTAAGTTGTAACACAAGTTGTCAATATATATATGTATATACATACAAAAAAGAGAAAGTGGACATAGTCTTGAAAAATAAGTTTTTAAGGAATATTTTATGGTTCATCATTGATTTTAATGAAACAGTTTCATTCCCTTATAATTTCTTCATTATTAATCAATGACGAATCACAACTATTTGACCATTTATTGTAGTTCGCTCCTTCTGAATATTAATATTACCACTAAGCTAAGTAGCATTGTAATGGAAATCACCGAAGTTTGGATGCCTTTCGTTTCCATTCAAGCCATTTTTATGGATTTCTAAATTGATGATTGAAACCGTAATTTTTTTTTTTTAAATTTCTTATGATACCATTGTCATATTATTGTAATATCATTTTCTTTTCACAGTTCCAACTACTAATTATAAGGCGGCTTGCGCTATGTTTGGAATGCATGAAATCATGGGAAAGGGAAAGAAATAGAGAGAAATAGGATGAAGTTTATGTGTTTGGGTATGTTTAGTGAGTAAGAAGTAAAGTGATTTGAAGAGAAACCAAAAGAAATATGGGTTGTGTATATTTCCCTCGAAGAATGGGATGAAAGCAAGAGATCATGGGGAAAGTGATGAAAATGGCTTAAATACCCTCATTAATCTTCTTCGACTAATGTTTTATAAAAATAATATAAGGGTAATTTTGTCAATTAATAACACTATTTCTCTTCTTTTTCTTTCATTTCCTTCATAACTTACCAAAAATAAAGCAAACATTCTACTTATCTCCATCCTTGATTTCTCTTTTCACTCATTTCTTTTCTTTAATTTCCTTTTATTCCGACTCTCTAAAAGCTAGCCAAACACAACGTTAAATATATAGAACTAATATAGGTTCCGTGAAGAACCACCAAATGGAGATTATGAGATATCATATGCAAATGATATTATACAATATGAGTGTAGATGAATCCCAATATGCTATGTAATTTAGCACCGAACGCCTGACCACAAAATGCTTCCAATGCTTTATAAAATCTGATTTATTTAAAAAACAACCATGGTGTCAGAATTCAATAAACTTGTATATGTTTGGATTGTCTGGGAAGATGTGTGTTACATGAATCGCCAGTATGCTATATGATTATCATCTTCTGGTCATTTTGACATCATAATTTTGTTTTTAAATAGCTATTTGTCAAAAAAAAAAAAAGATACTGATAAAAAACCAATTGTTTTACTCATAAACATACCAAACAAATATAATACAGATAATTTACAAATGCAGATATAATACGGATACGGTATAGATAAAAATCAGACAACCTAAACAGAACCCTAGACACACCGATTCTTAAATTCTTAAAGTTAATTACAGATGAACTGCTCTCTATTTATAAACACGACACATTCTAATGAAACCCATAATTTTAATCCGACAATTTAAACCATTTTTTATCTAACTTGATATTAATTTAATATTTATTATGACGATCTTGTAATTTTCATTCACAATTTATGTAAGGTTTTATTCACATAGGATATTATACAAGTAAGAGAAAATTCAGTACTTTAATTACCAGTAGCACTTCAGAAGATATTTCGATAGCAACTTATATGTCATCTCATGAATTGTGGGTTTTTCTTCAAAAGAAGGAATTTTATAGACTTGAGACTATTATTCATTGGTTTCCTCCCCAGCCTAGATTCATTAAGTTAAATATCGATGGTTCTTTCCTTTCTCCTACTGGCACAAACTTTATTGGATTAGTGGCTAGAAATCATCTTTGTTCATGGATGTTTGGATATGCATGCAAATTGAGACATATGAAAATTTTATTAGTTGAATTACGGGCGGTTATCTATGGTGTGAAATTTTGTCTTCAACATGGTTTTTTTGATATCGAACTTGTTATCGACCAACTAGCTACTGTTCTTGTGTTAACCTCTATTGAAAATATTCAACATAAATATCTTCATTTTATCTCACAAAGCAGGGCAAAGATCTCTCAGGTTCCCCATTTCTATATCTCATATATGCCTAAGGCAACAAATCAAGTGGCTGATGCTTTGGCCTATTTTGCTCAAACCATGGATGCTAAAGAATCCTTTTGGCCAACTCCTCCAGTTTTTGTTCAATATTTACTGAACGTTGACGTAAATAGACCAGGGACTCCTCAAATTTTCTAGGTTACTACCGTACAAATCTCCAAGGGCAACGTTTTGTTGAAATCTCTAGGCTTGATGAGTTCTCATCTAGCTTAAACTCTTTGTATATATTCTTCCATTCTAATGTAATCTTTTTCTATCCCCAAAAAAAAAAAAAAAAAACTGCCATCTGATGATGGCATATGGAAGATCATAGTGAAAGTTATGGGGGTTGGGAGATCATCTCAAGTTCGAAGGTTTTTAAAGATTTACTAACAAGTATCCTAAAAACATGTTAAGAATCTAAAATGGAAACTTTTCAATTTAATACACATTTAAGAAAACACAAATAAAAAAGTATCAGTGTTTGATTTTTCACAAGAACACCTAGTGTGCACATCCATAACATTTTCTAATTTCCTAAAATGTTTTTTGAAATTTTTTTCAAATTATGACTCTTAATTTTTTCCCCTCTAATTGTTGTTACAGCATACTAGCCCTTGATGAAATCAGGTTAGTTGAGATCCAATATTACTAGTGATTATTGATCGTTTTAAGGATCTAATAGTTAGTATTCAACCATTCTTTATTTACACGAGATCTCCAATGTGGACTTAGAAGAGCTTAAAGGCTTTTTAATAGGTAAATTACACCAGAATGTCACAACATTTGTAGATAAGTTTATTTGAGGAGATAACATTTCGAATGGTTAAAAAGAGTGTAAAGACCAGGCGTTTATGATATGTCAAGTCCCCAACCATGTATAATATACATATATATTACACGTAAGGTTGTCCGAAAAAAGGAGATCTTTATAAATTGCCTGTTTAACCTGTTTAATATAAAGCTTTAACAAAAACTACTAATCATTGAGTTGATACTTTAATATATCAACATATAGATACTAATAACTTAGTATCTCAAAGTTTACAAACCATACATTACATATATAAGGAAAGTAAATACTTTATATTACAAACTTGGGTTTATAAACAAGCCATGTCTATACTATTACATTCTAAAAAACAAAACTTGATTTAGTCTTTCTTGCCAAGAAAAACAACAAGGCCGGTCCGAAGTCGTAGTTGTCACGCTCATCCAAAAAATCCTCAAAGTCTGTCCCATAGCCCAACGAATCATAAAACTCATCTTCAGTAATATGAAAGAGAAAAAGTGAGCAAGAGGCCTAGTACATAGTCATACAAACAAATATGATGTCGCATACACTCTTAACTAATGCAAGACAAAATAATAAATTAATTCTCTTCATTTAGATCACCAAAAACAACACTAGAGTATTCAAACTCCGTATTCAAGCTTAGGGAATCTAAGGGTTCTTGAATAACCGCAGCTGTTTAGGGGGTTGATATAAGCAGCCTGAATACTTATATCACCGATATATCCTCATAAAGAAAAAGTAATTTCGTTTAGGGTTTACAAACATTACTCTACTCAACTTAACTTAATCAATAACATCACCTAGTTCAATTGTCCCCATAAAACGTGGACTAAATTATATTATATCCTTTTAAGAATAAGCAAATGTTACATCAATACTATATCACCTATCAATTACCCGCCAAGCCATTAATGGAAGTCATTGTATCATGACAAGTGGCCTAAGCACCTAAATTACCATGCTAAACTCGTTAATAGGTTTGTCACTCCCCAAATTAGATTCAACGGCAAAAAACATAATCAATTTCAAATAACTTTTAATTCCTCTTTATTAGAATTGGTTTAGAAATATTTAATCTTAAAAATCAACAATCACATTATTGCGTGCCTTAATAAATAGATTTATTAAGTGAAAGACCGGTATTCGAACTCATTTGAGTACGAGAATCTATCAAAGAAACCATTTCATATAAAACATTATTAATTCACAATTATACATTAATTCATTAAACCATTGTTAAACCCAAGTGAAGTTTAAATCAACACATAATTCATATTCACACACATAAACTATATATACACATATACAATAACATTCCTTATTTAAATTTAATCATTGTAATTCATTCAAATCCATTTAGTTAAGTTGAACCTAGGTTTATTAACTAAGTTCAATTTATATCTAACTTCTATATTTAATCAAATCATTTATTAAATCTATAAAATCCACTAAACTCATGCTTAATTATATCATTAAACTAATATAACACATTAACTATCATTTATCTATTTCATTTTAGCTCAAAAAGATTCATTTTATGCTTAACTATATACACTTAATTAGTAAAACAGGTTTTCAACATGATTGGAATATGTGGCAACTGGAAATTTTGCAAAAACTTAAAACTTTAAAGTCATAGAACTCTTTTTAAGCTTTTCATAACATTTTGAATCACCTCAATCCGAGTTCGGATAAAAAAGTTATGATCAAAATATGGTGACTAGATACTAGCAAGGGCATAGTCACGACTATGATTCTCCAAAAAGGCAAAACTAAACACTTCTAAGAGAAGAGTTACGCTCGTGATTCAGGTTTTGAAATTTTATAACAACTCGAAGCTAATAAGGGCTATATCATGCCCGTGATTTTGAAAAAAATTCGAAACAGAGTTCATTTTAGCCCAAATCATGCCCGTAATTCACAAAATTTTGAAGATCTGAGGCTACTAAGGGCATAGTCATGCTTGTGATTGACAGATTTCAAGAGGTTACGAAATCACCTATTTTTCAAACGCCATTTTATCATCTTTTCGCACATCCTACCTCAATCTAAACACTACAAAAGCATCATACAACTTACCACATGTACTAAACAACTCAAATCCTTTATCTCCACTTTCATCAACTCATGCATAACTCATAACAACTCCTACACATATCATAACTTATCTACCGCAACTCATCTATTCTCAAACACTTCAACACACTCCATATGCATATAAACACTACTTCTCAAGTATCCAACAACTTCCATATCCAACATGAAACATCACACATGCATAACCCAACATGAATCATCACACAACTTTATTAACTCATACACCTTCAAAACAACTCCAACACTTCCCTATACTCATGCAACACACTTTAATAACTTATTTAGCTCTATTAATTACCATAACTCATCAAAATCGCTTCTAAACTACCATGAACCAACTAGAACAAGAAATCATTTTCATGATACAAACAAAGAAAATAACAACCATAGAAGCATGCAAACTAACCTTATGTGACCTTAACTTGTACATGATGAATTAAAGAGAGTTCTTGATGAATTTAGGAAGGAAATTTGAATCAAAAGGAGGAGTATTGGAGCTGGGAAAAACCGTCGGTTTTTGTCTGTTTTGGGGTCTATTTTTTAGCTTGTAATATTTGTCAAAAATAAGTTGTAATTATCCCCTATTTAGTTGACTTTAGTGGCAAATTTTTTGAGAGAAAAGAGGGGCTTGGGCTTTGCTTTAAGGTTTTATTTTGGGCTTAAAATGACTAATAAAATCTACTGTGTTTGGTTTGGTTTGTATTTTGTTTAAATGCTAGTTTTAATTCAACATACAAAAGTCAATAACAATTCTAAACCATACAATTTCTACATCACTCCAACATATTAATTTCTAATACGCATAATTTGTCAACTAAAATATATTCACAAAATTTTCATATTTCAAACAAATAAAACATTTACATGATATACACTACTATTACTAAATCATACTATCGCATCATTTTATTAACTCATTATTTACCGTAATTTCTATATTTCAAGCAAACATAACATATTAATTTTATATTAACACATTAAATCATCATTAACTAAACTCTTAACATAATTCACAGTTTAATTAAATCAATATATATATATATAGTTAATTATGCATTGAAAGTTAGACCATTTCAAAGAGGTTACAACCTTGAGAGAAGTGGGATAATTAGGATCACCATTGACATCAGTTAATAGAAGAAATATTTAAAACAAAAATTTAGAAGATTTGGCACCTTATGACACATGTCAATCGTAACGTTAATTGACCAACTTTTCTAAATGTTGTTACTTCTTTTTAACCACTCGAAATATTATGACCTAAAATAAACTTATTCTCTAAACGTTGTGACCTCTTTTTAGCCACTCGAAAAGTTATGATCTCAAATGAACTTACCTCCAAATGTTGTATCCTTCCGATGTAATTTATTGCTTTTTAATATATAAAAAAGGGGCTTAACTCCTTTATAAAATGTTTCTTTTTAATATAAATAGACTTATGGCCTATTTTAGTCTATATAAGCTCTTTCAAAATCAAGTAAAACCCAAAAGACAGTACATTTTTGACAAGGCTTTTCTCATAATTCTCTAGAACTCTCTAGATGGAGGTTTCCTTCTCCAGTGTTCTTGATAAGGGATCACAACATATGCTTTCAAATGATAAGAATCAACCGACTAAGATGGTAGAGAATAAAGATGTGATTAGTAGTGAAGAGACTAATGGCGTTAAGTGCTCTTCCAAAGAAAAGCTCATTGGTGTGTCTAGGGAAGAGTCCAATGACGGAAGAGAATTTTGTGATTTTGAGGTGAAGGAGGAGGATATTCATATTGAGAATAGCGCTAAGATACCATCCACTGTGTTTTCTGATCGTGTTTAGAATTTAATGGCTACTTTGATGAGGTAAATAGTGGTGGTTCGACTGCTTGGAAAAGGAATTGACCTTCAAATGCTATATAATAGGGTTATGAACCTTTGGAAGCCTACAAGGGATATTAAAGTTGTGGATCTTGATAATAGTTATTATCTCATTCAATTGACCAATGATGATGATTACACCATGGCTCTGTTGGGTTATTCCTATTCTATTCTTGGTCATTACCTTATAGTTTAAACATGGAGTCTGATGTTTAGTACAAATAATGAGAATATTTCGGCAGTTGCAGCTGGAATACATTTACCAGGGATAACAATACAATACTACAACAAAAATATTATGAGGGCTATAGCAGGTACAGTTGAAAAATTCATCAAAATTGATTATAATACTGCTACTTAATGAGGCAAATTTGCTAAGACAAACATAGAATTGAATTTAACTAAGCCTTTGGTTTCTAAGATTCTCATTGATGGTCGTATTCAAAGTGCAGAGTATGAAGATTTACTATTTATTTTTTATTATTGTGGAAATATGGGCATATCAATGAAAATTGTCCAAATAAATTAAAAGAAGGCAAAGAAGTTGTTAATGATAGAAATGATCATTTTAGATCCACTGGCTAGACAGAAGATACTCGGGTGAACCATAACGATTTATTAGGTTCATAGATCCATGCATCCAAACATAGAAGGAAGGTCATGGGTAAGGGGGGCAATTATGGAAATGGTAACTCAATGAAGCCAACTATGAATAATGATTTTAATACTAGATTCAATGTTTTGGCGGATTTAGAAGAGGAGATTGAGGAAAGGGAAAATATGGAAGTTATTTACTTAAGAGATGCCAGCAGCTAATTTGCAAAATGATCATGAAAATGAAAAAAAAAATTCTCGTGGGTGAATCATCTGAGTCAAACAAATACAAGGCTCATAAGCCTACTAAACTGCAACAATGGGTTAGATCCATATTGAAAGAAAATGTTAAACCCAACAATGACAATCCTAATAGGGATATCACCAATCCTAATAGCCTCGAAAATTTCAAGTAGGTATTGAAATTGAATTTTAAAAAGTTCAAGTACCTAATTACATTTTTTAGCAAAGTTTAGGTGCAAAATTCCACATTAACCCAAATTTACATGATAAAGAAAAGAAAAGAAAAGAAAAAAACCGTGGAATGTATAAATTAGTGTGCATGAAAAGTTCTCCTAGGTACTAATCAATTTCAAAAAGTGCTAAATTGATCAATTTTAAAGTTTAGTTATCTAATTGCATATTTTATTAAAATTCAAGTACCATTTGTAATATTAACCCCTGAAAGTTTTATATGAGAAAGAACTTGTAATCTCTCTCTCTCTCTCTGAGATAACATTTTAATTAAAGTTGTCGGTTTAATACCTAATTAAACTTCTTGTGACTATTTTTACTACATCTCCTACACCATATGGTCTAGTTACTAATATAAAGAAGTAATCTATCATTAAATTTTTATTACCTCCACTGTTGTTGTCTAGTATTAATAGATTGTGTCTTTCTTATTAGTAAACGAAACAAAATAAATTAAGTGAGGTATTAAAAATAGTTACAAAAAGTTTGATTGGGTATTAAGTTGATCACTTTAAATTTTAAGTATCAAATTTATCATTTTACCTTTCTAATGTCACGTAATCTTGAAATTTAGAGAAAATAAGAAAAATTGACAAGTTTATAATGTATTTTGTACTTTGTAGGTTTTTTACAATGTATAAGTTTTAGGGAACCTCTATGATCCCATAACGGGACTAGCGTTATATTTTAATTATTCACAAAAAAATAAATGTAAAAATGTTTAACGGCTTTGATCATGGATGGAATATAATGGCTTTGATCACGGATGGAATAGATCTTGATAGTTAATAATGTGATGGGATCGATCTTATTGTAGCTGCCACGATACTATAGAATTTTCCTAAGTTTTAAGTTGGTTTTGAGGTATTATAAGATAGATTCTAGGTTCAAAACTTTGGGAACCTATGTCGAAATGCAAGTAAGATCCCATACCCTACACACTCATTTCTTATGTTCATGTTTTATCATTCTATAGTGGAAAATGTTCGACCCGTTGCTTACATGGTTCAAAAATGGTTTATAATTTTCAAGTCTTAACTCATAAAGAAATAACATTGCATAAATTTACTTTGTCCATTATACATATAAAGCACCATAGTAATATAACTTTGCATTTAGACTGTATAATTTGAACATAAATTAAAATTGTGATAGTATTTTAAAAATGCTTTATGCATTTCAATTAAAGATTCTTTTACATCTTTTGGGCAATCTTCATTTGAATTTAAGGTCAAATAATAGAAAAAATTCTTTTGAAAAATAGAATTCAGGTTTTTAATTAAAAGTAGGCCTTATAATATCTCTAAATATGTATCCTTTTTTTTTCTTTATAAATATTCAAATTTTTGAAACAACTTATTTTAGCTCGCAGTTTGTGTAATGAACTTATTAATTATAGAATTTGATTTAAATTTGCCATAAATATAAAAAATTTTAGTGGCCTACTTAAAAATTAAAAGACATGGCTTAATATTATAATAAATACAAAGAATTTTTAGTATACTTATGCCAAACAAAATACCTACACAACACACACACACACAAAATATAATACAACATCCCAGAACTTGGACATGACAACTCACCACGTGTTAAAAAAAATTTAAAAAAATGAAAATAAAAATCTCACCACGTTTCTAAATTGTATCATGGACAAGTTAAATAAATGCATATAAGTTTATCCTCCAATAAAATTTTAAAATTTAAAACTATTTATATTCTAAATAATGCATAACATGCTTTCAAATACTTCAGGGTAGACTTTATCCCTATGCATCCGCTGAATCAACAACCAACAACATCTAGGGCTTCGTTTAGCAGCAGACACTTTTTTCAAACTTTTTCTAATAAATTATCTATCAATAAATATATATATGAAAAAAAATATGATAATTCTCATGAAAAACATCAAATAGACTAAATACAGATTATATATAAATTTAGATACAGATACAAATGGAAAACAACAATCCAAACAAATCCTAAACAAACAGACTAGTCTTTTCTTGAAACTTAAAAAGATATTTTACATACGGTGAGCCAAAACAAAATAGGCAATTGTCCCAATCATGAATGAATACCATACCGTCAATCACATAATACAATATAGTTTTGGACGTTCCAAGACTTGAGGTAACTCATGATCCATAACATATATATATATATATATATATAAAATAAACATATATTATATTGATTGCTTCTAAATATCTAAGAGTCCAAAACTATCATGTTTTACTAATATATTTTGATGTAAGGCTATAGTTTTGAAAACTTCACACCTTATTGTAGACACCCATTTTTGCCTTCCTTTTAATTTTCCATTGCCGGGTTTACAAAAACAAAAAAAAAAAAAGAGAAAATCTTGAAAACATAAGAAAATTAAAATTTGAAAGAGACAAATAAATAATAATAACAAATCAAATTGAAAACATCATTTAGGGTCACAAAGAGCTTCAATGGAATCTTGGTACACATGAAATTTGACTAAATTTAAGTTTAGTGATAAGATGGACCGATTTTATTTAATATTTCCAATTTAAGTCCATTTTGTCATATTTGATGATAATCGTTTTTAAACTTGTAATTTAGTCAAATTGAGATTTATGGAAATATTCTATAAAAGTGTATTTGGATATTAAAATAATTTGGGATGTTGCTACACATAAATTCAGTTGGGTGGGTAAACTTTGCATTTTGTTTGACTCTGTGGAAGTCATGCGCTGGGCATATGATTTTCGTCTATCTTGTTTTAAACATAGACATGAAGAGAGGGATGCTTGCCAGACGGATTTGGCCGAATCTTCTTTGTTTGGATTGGTTTTTATCAAACGTTAAGATGAATTTAATACAAAGAATGTCTAGGTTCACAATATGTAACGGATTACATAAAAAGGGATAAAAACAAATCAAAAGAACATTAGCGATTAGGATTGGTGATAAAAATTTGATTTAATTCTATCCGATATCTTACTCAAGAGGAGAACCATGACAATATTTTTGTACCAATTCGTCATAAGAGAATGGAGGATAGAACTGCACGAAAAAGATCATCTTCTACCCACAACCCATCCTTTCTCTATACGAATCCTTTCTCCCCAAAGAATTTTCTCTCTCTAATCCCACACTCTCTCTAGCCCATTAAATCCATCTCCTAACAATAGACCTTCTCCATCTTTGTCAGATACAAAACTGTCATCGCTTGCAACCCAAACTTGGTGAACCCATTGAGCATAATCAAGATCATCTCTGTCACCTACCTCCGTCAAACCCAGGATCTCCACCGTCTTCATCTTCAACCAAAATAGTAGCCATGACAACCATCAATCCATTTTGCACCATAGAACCATGACAAACCCATATCAACAAGACTCGTCCTATATCGACACCTCACAAGCTTTACCAAACCATCTCCACGTCACCAAGCAGCGGAATCCGGACCCAACACCAATAGCCACTAAACACCTTAACCATATCCTCTACCACTGAGCACGTAAAGCAGAAATACCCATTATAGACCATTAAACTCAAATACCGCAACCACCAAGTGCCAAACAATCGTTTCCATCAAACTACCAAGTCATTCCCTTCATGATTCGGATATACCCAGGTTTGCTAATCGATTTGCTCCAACAAACCCACGCTTCAGCCCCTGTTCAACACGTTATGCATGGTGTACTTGTGAAGAAGACGACTTGATCGATGCGTATGCGACCTCGTGATATTGACTGCTCCATGACTCGAAATCGAACTTATCCTTCTGGGAGAGCCAACCTATGTTCTTTTCTTTGATATCAAATAAGCCTGATTAGTGAATTTATTTTTCGTTTTCTTCCTTTTCCATTCCTAATTAATGAGCCTATGTGACTTGCATTTTCTTTTTGCAGGTCATGAGCACCTTAGATGGAGTATTCTAAACTTATGTCATGCGTATATTATTAGCATTATTTAATGAATTTACGTGACAATTTCTTTTTGCTTGTAAATGTCTAGATCACTAATTGGCTTCGCATTGCAGGTTCCATATCCCATGTTGGTGATTACATTACCTATGATTTATTGTCCTATTCATTATGTATTTTATTTAAAAAATTTAAATTAATTACAAAAGTCATAAATTTGCATCTTTTTGCATATTAGCTTACCTAGGTTTTTCATTGTATACGAATTGTTGCTAGTCATATTTCCATAAATAAAAATCACATAATTAACACTCTTCAAAATTTAGGACCTTGCATTAGATTTTTCAAACTTGGACCTTAAATTTAGGCATTCTAGGATTTTTCATGAATAAAAAATTAATTTGATTAAAAAACATAAACCTGACAATTTTTGGAGATGATAACCTATCCACACACTAAAGTTTTATAAAACAAAACGAAATATGAGGGTTTGATTCCCGTATAACGGATACGTAAGCACCTATGGGGCAACCATAGAAAATATAAAAAATATTTTTCCCATTTAAGCACTTTAACATATTCTGCATTCTTCACATTATTGTAAATATTTTATAAATACTTTTATTGATCCTCATTATCTTTTTGTTTTACTAACTTATACTAATTTAGTTCATTTTGTGCTTTTCCAAGATTTAAATATTTTGACTAACTTTTGTCATTTTAGGTTTTAGGATCTTAGTGAATTTCAGGTATTATTTTCTTGATTTCCTTTTATTAATGTAAAAAGTATGTATAAATAAAAAATAATATATATGTCAATTAAGGCCCATTAAATTTTAAAAGCACATAAGTGGTAACCTCTTTAGGTGTAATAGGTTAGCCCGAGTCCAAATCTTTTGGTTTAATGTTTTCAAAAAAACAATTTTTAGAAAAGCTTGTGGACAAATATAGCTTAAATTAGAGTTGGCCCACCTAGCTAACTCTAATTTTATTATTTTTCTAACTTATGTTGGTGGCGGCTCCAGAGTTTTAAAATTAAATATTTTAAAGGAATTTTTCGAAACTTTCCTTAATTATGTAGAGTATCTATATTAAGTGGGTCGGGCTTAATATGGATCCAATTAAAGGAATAGGAAATTTTTAAGCTTGACAGAAATTTGGTGACTTCGCTGGGGACTTAGGCTACCCACTAATGGGCTTTTAAAATTTTTGGGCCTTAGTTAAAATTTTTGTTGTACTTTATTATTGGTAATTTATTTACTATTGTATATGATAAATGAACTTGAAAATGATAAATGGGACAAATGCGAATTTCAAGCTGATTTGCATACATGTGCATATTAGATATGGTCAGACCTAGACCACTTACGATACCCTACGTGTGGCCCCAGATGTAGACGAGCGTTGTGGTTTATCCTCCCCTTATGATTGAAGGATAACCCCACTCACACTTTAAGTGTGGTCAAAAGCTTGCTTGTTATAGGCATGAAATGCCACATTGTGTGAGGACCTATAAAACCCACCTTATACACACATTAATTTATTTAGGCCCGTGATTGTGTTGGGCCCAAACTAGTTTTTTAATGTGATAATAATATATAAATTTAAATATTCTTGCTTAAAGCTATCCTAAATTGGGCTCAAGCCCGATCTAGTTTTTTTTTTCAATCTTATTGATTTTTTCATACACTTTGTAAATTTATATACATTTGAAAAATAGAATTCTTATATTATTTTATCCATATACAATATAAAGTTTAGGTATAATAATTTATATTTACTATGTATGATTATGATATCATTTATCCTAAGTAGTATTTTGCCCATTAGGGCCAATGTAGTATTAAGGTCTGCTTTGTTAATTTTTTTTTTTCAAAAAGACGATATATACGGTAGTAATGTAAGATATTTCCATTATTCTTTTATAAGATAAAGTTCGTATATGATTTCATAATTATTTCTCATAGAATACTAGTGAAATAAAATCATGGACCCTTGTAAAATGAAATTCGTATACCATAATCATATAATTGTTTCAAAGCATGCTTGTAAAGCAAAGATCAAGCATTGTTGTAAAATAAAATTATTGTATCCCTTCATAAAATGAAAATTGTTCATAGTCTTTATTTATATAGTTATACTTTATTGTAAATAATCTTTCATTTCAATAACTAGTAGAGTTGTTAGAAGTCTAGCTCACTTATAACTTTTTTTTTTTTTGTTACTAGGCCTTCTAATAAAATGATAACTTTGTAGATACAACATTTTTTACTTAAAAAAAAATTATGGCTCACTCACCAAAAATTATTTTTCAAAACTAATTTTTCTTCCTCAATCCCTTTTTCTTTAAAATTTTTGTATTAAAAAAGAGTTGAAAATGGAAAATGATAATAAAAAACTTTTTCAAATAGGCCCTTCAATGAAAAGCTTGAACCAAGGTTGTAATCTTATTAAAATCTTATAACACATTTTTCATGTATGGTTATAAAACAAGATGCATATACTATAGTTATAAATCGTGTGAATGTACCTTTATAAAATAAAACTGATGTACTAAACACTTATAACTAATCTTCACATATAAAAAAAATTTTGTATAAAAATTTTGTTCTCCAGATAATTTTTCTCCCTTGTAATTCATCTCAAACTTGAAAAAAAATGAAAAGATAAGTCCAGTAGTTATCCAATTTAATTGTAACCTAGCATATAACATAAGAATTTTAATAAACTCGCAACTTCGAGCACATGATCCTTCACATTTTTAATAAAGATGGACCAAGCTAAACTTTGTTTTTAATTCTTACTTTTATCTTTTGAGGCTAATAGTAAAAAAATAATAAAAAAAAGTAAAAAAGAAAGGATAGATTAAATAAAAGAAAAATTAGCAGGCTTAGTTGTTAGGTTTCTATTTCATAATTTATCCATTATCTTTAGACTATAGGCTTTTATCCTTCATTATCTATATAAATAGAATTTATTAGCCCATTAGGTTGTAAACTTTTTCCTTCATCACCCATAAGTCAGTTGTCATTCCAATATTCATTACCATTAGATTATTTCCAATTTGTCATCACTTAACATATTAGGTTACCACGTCTGTAACATCAAATGTCATCTTTGTAAAATAGTCAAAGTAGTCGTCATCTTTGTAATAATAGTCATGAGTGACGCATATGATACCTTTGCTAAATTTAAGAAAGTGCTAACAAATTTTGTAACATGAATTTTCCTAACTTTAAGTAGTAACACATTAAAAAAAAAAAAAAAAAAGGATTTTTCAAAGTAAAAATGATGAAATATTTTCAAAAATAACTTTTGCCATTGGATTGGAAATCTTGCAAGGCTCTATAATATTACCTTTGAACGGTCTGACCTACTTTAGAAGATTAAAGCCATTCTTTGTCTAAGATGTCTAGAATCAACCTATTGAATGTGTGAAGGAATTATCCAAAATTAATAAATGGTGTTTGATGACAAGCAATCGGGGCATTACATGTTATCAGTGTCATGTCAAGTGACATAGGGACAAACCTACATCAAATGCATTATATTTTTTCACTAAGAAAATATATCTCATTATTTAGATTGTTTGGAATGAAAAGAGGCAAACTATGTTCTAAACATTGACCCTATACACACTTGAGAGCAGAGAGACACTCATTGTGAGGACATGACTAGTTCCTTAAAAGAGGTCTATCTTGTATGCAATACATAAGTTGAAGTGATGATAGACATTCATTTCATTTACCCTAAACACATGGTTATCCCTTGCTAGCCCATTTGGGCCTTTTAAAAGAAGTGTTTCTAAAATTGAACCCTATCAAGAACCATCCCACATTGGGGAAATCGGGAGGTATGGTTAATCAAATTTGAAGAGAAGGATAAAACTACTTAATGATTATCTCAGTCGCATAAATTTATGAGTAATCATTACCTGTAGATAGTTTACTTACTTTGAGATGAAGAAGCATCCCCACACCACACAAGCTTTGTATTATAGCCTATAGAGAGCTATCACTTCCACTATGCTAAAAGCTAAAAAAAAAGTGAAAATGAAAAATGAAAAAAGAAAAGAAAAAGAATGTTGAGAGAGGAACACAAAATAGAAATAAAAAATTGGATGAAAAGTAAATAAATAAAGCAAGATAAAACAAGTTAATATCCAAACAAAAGAGGTGAATTATGCTCAAACATGGTGAAGTCAATCCAAAGAGAGGCCTAGGAACCAAAATTCATTATCATTCCTACCCACATTACCTCCTCTCAAGGGGCTCTTTTGATTAGAGGAAATTTTCTATCTTAATGATTACTCATGAAACCAGGGCAAGCCCATAATTAGTTTTTCCTTAGGTTCTTGACTTGTAAACCCGAGATGGAATATAAATGAAATTCCTTTTAAAAATTGGTCGCTACACCATATCCCTTTTGTTAAACCCTTAACAAAGCCTTACATTACGGTCTAACGAAAGTCCTATTAGATTAATCAAAGTGTATTAGCTACAAGACTAAACATAATTTTTGGAATTGTAGTCAAATGTGAATATAAGCCGATGAGAGCGTGAGGAAGTCCTCTTCAACTAAACAATCTTAAAAATGAGATGCCTTTTTCTACTTGGAAAATCTCGGGACAAGAATTGAGGAGAATAATTTTACCCTGAGGCTATAAGAATGAATTCATCTTAACATTGAGATGGATTTTCGATAAAAGGAGAGAAAAATTTGAGTGGAAGCCTTCATCACATCCTTAAGTTGGTTGACCAGAAATTGATGATAAAGAATGAATGACTTATGGTGAAAATTTAAGTGCACCATTTATCTGTAACATTTAGAGCCAGAAGAATTTTTTCTCACATCAGCAAAAGTGAAAAGTCATTTTTTCCAAAATCTTTCAAAAAGATAAAAAATTTAAAAAATTTTTCAAATGAGAATTTTGTCTATCCTTCAATAGGCTTAGGAGCCTTTGTTATCCAATGTTTTTAGTTATCCTATTAAATATAGGAGCATTAAATATCCCTTTAAGAAAGAGCCTTAATTATCTTGAAAATATTTAAGAAGTTGGGAGCTTAAGTTATCTTATTCTTATTTCATGAAATTTAGTTATCCTAAATCCTAGGAGCTTAGGTTATCTTATTCCCAATCTAGGAGCCCCAGTTATCCCATGAATCTTAGGAACTTAGGCTATCTTATTCTCAATTCAAGAACCTTTAGTTATCTTAAATTTTAGGAACCTTGGTTATCCTCGGGTAGAAAATCCACCATCTTTGGTCATCCTCACCAACCATACTTTGGAGATCCTCCAAATTACTAGGAGCTTAGCTATCCCATAGTTAAAATGAAAAATCAATTAAGAGTAGTCATTGTCCAAAAAATTTAGGAACACGAGTTATCTAAATTTTCAATTACCTTGGTCAACCATTTTAAGAGTGGCAACTATCCTAAGAAATTGAAGTTTCCCATTGTAGTACCAATTAACCTTAGGAGCAACTTTATACTAATAAAAATGTTCAAAGGCCATACCCAACAGTTGGTAGGCAAATCTTACAAGTTCATACCCGACAGATGGTAGACAAACCTTATAAGTCCATACCTAATAGATGGTAGGCAAACCTTACAAGTCCATAGCTGATAGATGGTAGACAAACCTTCAAATCCATGCTCGACAGTTGGTAAGCAAACCTTAAAGTCCATATCTGATAGATGGTAGGAAAACTTACAAGTTATACCTAATAGTTACTTGGCAAATCGGTTCCTTTTCATAAACCCATATCCGATAGTTGGTTAGCAAATCTTATTAGCAATCAATTCACTAAGCCTAGGTCCAATAGATGACTTACCACATTACTAAGCTAGATTTGATGGATAATCTAGCACCAAGCATCGATTCGACGGATAATCCAGTACTAAGCCTAGGTTCGACAGACGACTAGCATACTTTGAAGCCTAGGTCCGACAGATGACTTAGCATACTTTGAAGCCTAGATTCGACAGATAATCTAGCACCAAATCTCTTTTTTTATTGATATCATGGCACCTCACAAAGCCTAAACTCGATAGATAGTTAGCTATTTCTTCCGAGATTCACACAAAATCTTACCTTATTTTAAATCGATCCATTCAAGATGGTGCCTTATTTAAAACCCGACCTTTCAAGATTGTGCCATCATTCGCTCATGAGAGCAAAAATGGAGGTCTTTTTTTAGTCTTTATAGTAAAGTTTTATTCAAACTTCACTACAAATAGGGGCAGCTATAGACATCCCATTTTTTACTTTCTCTTAATTTTCTATTTGCCAGATTTACAAAAAAAATGAAAAAATTAAGAAAATTCCAAAAACATAAGAAAATTTAAAAATACAAAAAAAAAAATTGAAAGAGATAAAAAAATAATAATAACAAATCAAATTGAAAACATCATTTTATGGTCATAAAGAGCTTCAATGGAATCCTGGTACACATGAAATTTTACTAAGTTTAAGTTTAGTGATAAGATGGACCGATTTTATTTAATATTTCCAATCTAAGTCTATTTTATCATATTTGATGATAATCGTTTTTAAACTTGTAATTTAGTCAAATTGAGATTTATGGAAATATTCTATAAAGGTGTATTTGGATATTAAAATAATTTGGGATGTTGCTACACATAAATTCAACTGGGTGGGTAAACTTTGCATTTTGTTTGACTCTATGGAAGTCATGCACTGGGCATATGATTTTTGTCTATCTTGTTTCAGATATAGACATGAAGAGAGGGATGCTTGCCAGATGGATTTGGCCGAATCTTCTTTGTTTAGATTGGTTTTTATCAAACTTTGAGATAAATTTAATACAAAGAATGTCTAGGTTCACAATACGTAACGGATTAGCATCCAAAAGGGATTAAAAACAAATCAAAAGAACATTAGCGATTAGGATTGGTGATAAAAATCTAATTTAATTATATCCGATATCCTAATCAAAAGGAGAACTGCGACAATATTTTTATAGCAATTAATCATAAGAGAATGGAGGATAGAACTGCATGAAAAAGATCATTTTCTACCTACAATCCCATTCTTTCTCTATACGGATCCTTTCTCCCCAAAGAATTTTCACTCTCTAATCCCACACTCTCTCTAGCCATTAAATGCATCTACTAACAACAGACCTTCTCCATATCCGTCAGATACAAAACTGTCATCGCTCGCAACCCGAACTCAGTGTATCCGTTGAGCATAATCAAGACTATCTCTATCACCCACCTCCGTCGAATCTAGGATCTCCACCATCTTCATCTTCAACCAAAACGGCAGCCATAACAATCATCAAATCCATTTTGCACCATAGAACAATGACAAACCCACATCAACGAGACTCGTCCTATATCGACACCTCACAAGCTTTACCAAACCATCCCCACATCACGAGCAGCGGAACCTAGACCCAACACCAATAGCCGCTAAACACCTCAACCATATCCTCTACGACTGAGCACGTAAAGCAAAAAGACCTATTATAGACCACTAAACTCCAACACCGCAACCACCAAGCACCAAAAAATCGTTTCCATCAAACTACCAAGTCATTCCCTTCATGATTCAGATTACCCATGTAGACATCGGCACGGTTCGGATCGATTTCGGACCCGAACCGAGCCACCAGAGTAGGGGCGGTTCACGGTTCCAAGGAACCGTCGGTTCTGGCGGTTCCGGTTCCACGTGAACCGGTTCTTTTTTTTTTTGAAAAAATGAAGGAAACAATATAAAAGGGATTAATTAAAAGTCAATTGAAGAATAAAAGGGATTGTGGTTGGTGGTACTTAAAAAGTGCCGCTAGTTAAATTAGTATGTAAATAAAATAAGAGATGGTAAAATTAGAGAAAAATAATTGAATAAAAAAGTTAATTTACAATTATAAAAAGAAGAAAAAAGAGATTGTAAAGTGAAAAATGGCAAGCATTCTCTTTATAATAATAAATAAATATATTATATATCATAGATATGTTAATATCTTTTTTATTAATTTATGTTAATCTCTTCCTAAATAAAATTATATAGATCTTCGATTTTGAAAAAGTTTGCATTTACACTTTGAACATATATGGACATTAATTTTTTGATACATTAATTGTGTATGTATATATTAAATTTGTCTTTAATAATATCATGCGCAGGTTTGTTTTTTGTTTTTTTGTTTTTTTAATTCAAATATTTGGTGGGTTGGAACCGCCGGTTCCGGGCCTGGAATAGCTGTTCCGGACCCGGTTAGAACCACCGGTTCCGCCACGCCTAACGACCGGCGGGTCCTTGGATGGTTCGGAACCGTCACCGACGGGGCGGTTCCCGGGTCAGGAACCGCCGGCGACAGTTCGGGGCGGTTCACGATTCGGAACCGCCCCGTGGTGATGTTTATACCCATGTTTGCTAATCGATTTGCTCCAACGAACCATGCTTTAGCTTATGTTCAACACGTTATGCATGGTGTACTTGTGAAGAAGACGACCTAATCGATGCGTATACAACCCCTTGATATTGACTGCTCCATGACTCGAAATCGAATTTACCCTTTTGGGAGAGCCAACCTATGTTCTTCTCTTTGAGATCAAATAAGCCTAATTAGTGAATTTGTTTTTCATTTTCTTCCTTTTCTATTCCTAATTAATGAGCCTGTGTGACTTACGTTTTCTTTTTGCAGGTCACGAGTACCTTAGATAGAGTATTCTAAACTTATTTCATGCGTACATTATTAGCATTATTTTTATGAATTTACGTGACAATTTCTTTTTGCTTGTAAATGTTTGGATCACTAATTGGCTTCGCATTGCAGGTTCCAAATCCTATGTTGGTGATTACATTACTTGTGATTTATTGTGTTATTCATTATGTATTTTATTTAAAAAATTTAAATTAATTACAAAAGTCATAAAATTTGCATCTTTTTGCATATTAGCTTACCTAGGTTTTTCATTGCATATGAATTGTTGTCACTAGTCATATTTTTATAAATAAAAATCACATAATTGACACTCTTCAAAATTTAGGACTTTGCATTAGATTTTTCAAAGTTAAACCTTAAATTTAGGCATCCTAGGATTTTTCGTGAGTAAAAAATTAATTTGATTAAAAAACAAATAAAAACAAAACAAACTATGAGGGTTTTATTCTAACATAGCGGATACGTAGGCATCTATGGGGCAACCATAAAAAATATAAAAAATATTTTTCCCATTTAAGCATTTTAACATATTCTACATTCTTCACATTATTGTAAATATTTTATAAATACTTTTATTGGTCCTCATTATCTTTTTTTTTTTCACTGATTTATACTTATTTTGTTCATTTTGTGCTTTTTCAGGAATTAAATATTTTGACTAACTTTTGTCATTTTAGGTTTTAGGATCTTAGTGAATTTCAAGTATTGTTTTCTTGATTTCCTTTTATTGATGTAAAAATGTATGTATAAATAAAAAATAATATATTTCAATTAAGGCCCATTAAATTTTAAAAGTACATAAGTGGTAACCTCTTTAAGTGTAATAGATTAGCTCGAGTCCAGATCTTTTGGTTTAATGTTTTCTAAAAATGATTTTTAGAAAAGCTTGTGGACCAGTATAGTTTAAATTAGAGTTGGCCCACCTAGATAACTCTAATTTTATTATTTTTCCAACTTATGTTGGTGACAGCTCAGTTTTAAAATTATGTATTTTAAAGAGATTTTTCAAAACTTTCTTTAATTATGTCGAGTATCTATATTAAGTGAATCGGGCCTAATATGAATCCAATTAAAGGAATGGAAAATTTTTAGGCTCGACACTTATTAGTTGGCATTATGTCAAAATCGTCAATACTCTCGATGTTCCAACTATAGTTTAACACGAGGTACATGTTATCTAAAGATAGATAAGTTATTAAGTTTGTAAATTATCTACCATAACATGTGCAAGCAGTAAGCATGTTAAATGGAAAAGAAGTAAAATGAATGTTTGTTCTTTAATGGTATAAGAAGTAATTTAGCAGATAGAAAGAGAGAGAACGTACATTCAAAGTCCTTTGAAGGAAGATGAAAAGGAAACAGCATTGATCAACCACACAATGCAAAGCCCACAACACAACTCCCCATGCCATTGACCTCTCTATGGTTCTCAAGCAATAATATAAGGCACTTAAAAAGGTTAAGGATCTTGGCTAAGGACCCCTTAAAATAAAAAATTTATTATTATCATTATTATTAGTAGTAGTAGTAATAGTAGTATTTCTTAGAATAATATCATTGGGATTTTAAAAAAAAACCTTAAAAATTAGGTGACAAACTTTTATAAAGGACTTAGAGAAGTCCTTGCTAAAGCACTTATAGTGTAGGGAGATAAATATCCATCTCACAACAATTAGCCCAACATTTGTAATGACACTTGACCCAAAAAAAGTGGAGAAAACTTGAAAAATAAGAATTCTTTAAGATATTGATATGGTATTTAGGGATGGGTTTATAGATTGTACATACCTAGCATTTTTATTTCTCATTTTCCTTTTAGATTTTCTTCATTATCTAGCCAATTATTATAGTTCTCATCCTTTGAGTGATATCAACTAGCTAAGTAGAGGTGTAAAAAATAGATTGTGGGTTGGATCTTTCTATTTCCAGTCCTATAGTTTCCATTGATTTGTCAAATTAATAATTTAACCTTGCAATGATTCTTTTTTTTTCCATTAAAAAATTTTGTGGTAGCTCCGGTCGCTATCACAAGAGACCTAGCTATCATCTCCGGTTTTTTTTTTTTTTTTTCAGAGAGATCACTAGAGCAATACCATACTCAAATTTGGGTCGGCCAAGTAGCCTACAAGCAACATCCTAACATTTGCAAGGATCAACCCCAAACACAAGGGAGACACACTTACGTGTGGCAAGAATCGATCCCTTAACCATTGGGGGCCAAGAGGGAACCATTCTCAACCGAGAACCTTTGCTGGCAACTTGCATAGATTCTTGAACAACTCTAAAATATTATTATAACATTATTATAATATTATTATGGCATCATCATAATATCATATTTTTCCTTGTAAAGAAAACTATCAATTAAAAGATGCCATAGATAGAATCAATTCTCACCAATTGGAAGGAAGGGTGCGATGGAAACAAATTACTTTGCTATCATGATCATAAGATTAATATGGGTTCAATGAAGAATCATGAAATAAGGACAATAGACACAGTAGATATTAAGTGATGTATATTTTAGCACCTAATCGTTTACCATAAAGTGCTTTCAGTGCTCATTCTTAATCCAATTTAATAAAAAATGGATCATAGTATTTAGAATTCATCATTGAGCAACAAACACAACAATAAAGGATGCACTGTCTTGAAAGATGTTGTGAGTTAAGATGAATTCTCTTAGCCATAGCATTACATATATCTAGATGCATTATTAACTTTGAAATTCTTAAAGTTAATCACAAACGATCTATTTTTTATTAATTACATGCCTAAGGAAATAATAAACTTAGTTTACTAAAATTATTAGATCCCAGTGGCAATGCTTATAAAAGGCGAAGCTGTAACAACCCCAACTCAAGAGTAGTATGTAATACTCCCAACTCAAGAGTAGTAAATTATGTAACTAACATATGTGCTCAATCATTTAGTATCAACTATTGTTGATATGATACTAAAACATTAGATACTAATAATAATTCTTCCTCACAATTTATGTATGCCTTTAATCACAGGGGATATTTTAGGTTAGCTCTAATGTTATTAGGTATTTTTAACATTTTGGACTTAAAAGTTCCTAAGTAGTGTTGATTTGGTATTTTACCATTATGATCATACAAAGTAATACTTATTTCTTCCATAATTTATTATGAGATTTTACTCATATAAGATAGCATGGAAGGTTGAGAAAATTCAACACTTCTGCCATTTGAAGATGGCATGGGAGAAAATCATGCAGGCTTGGGCCATGCTAAGGGGCCTTGCGCAAAAATAGTGATGGAGATCATCCCAACTTTTAAAAGATTAATCATTTTCTAGAGGTCCCATTACAAGTAGTATAGATATATGTTGATATGTTAAAATGGTTTTTTTTTTTTATGGTTTAAATGACACATTTGTGAAAAGCAAATGCATTGAAAAAGATAATGAAAAGTTTTTTTATTTGATTTCTAAACAAGTAAACCTAGTGCATCCATTAACATTCCAACTTTTAAAATGTTCTTGAACATGTTTTGATTTATAATTCCTATATCTTCCCCTTTAGTTGTGACAACATGCTAGCTCGAGGTATCTTGGTCATTTAGTGTACTAAAGGATATAGAAATAGTTTAAGGCCTTTATTGGATATGTTTTATAACTATTATATTTCACATTATCACTCTAAGAAAGAGATACATCTTATTAAAGTGCATGCAACCTTTGACTTCTCAAAATAAATGATATTTTAATTGTAATCATAGGAATATATGTGGTTTTAGACCAAAAGATTAAGAGTTTGGAAATTAGAAGGCAAAGTCTTCTTATGTCAAGGTAAGCAAACTTACAATGTATTAGTGAAATAATTGCTTTGTGTAAATTAGCAAGATTAAGAGGGGAAACCCTACAATCCCACAATAAGACCATTCAGCTCATTATCATACTATAAAATTGATTATAAAAATTAATATTAAAAACATTCTAATAGTTCCATCACAATAGATATAGATTTGAGTTATTTCAATAATCTAATGGGTTTGTCCTATCTTAAACATGTTAAAAGAACATAGAATTTTCAGAGTTAAGAATACACTAAAAATAGTGAGCATGGTTTTTGGATTTGGATCCTCTTCATTTCCATTCCATCCATTAACAATTGTATTTGAAGGGACAAAGAGGTATCATGTCTTGCTGATATTTGAAGGATTCACCATATTAGTTTTTTTTTTCCCTAAAATAAGTAGAGAAAGTAATAAAAAAATGTCTATTTCTCCTTAACTATTAACATTATTGAGGATATCAAACACTTAAAAATAGCACCTAAATCACAATAAAGTTTTGATTCATGCACATTTTTTAAGTAAAATGTGTAAATAAGATCTTTCACTATCTATTAATAACTTCCTCCCACTATACAGAGAGGGAAAAAAAGTTTATACAAAAGAAAAAAAAGGTCCTCATATAGGATACTCTAAGCAAATTTTGGTTAGTATACTTTGAGTTCTTTAGAACTATGGTCCACTCCACTCCGAGCTAGGTGGGCCTCTAAGACGACCAATTCTTGGTCCTATAAGATAGAAATGGGTCAATGAGAGTAAAAAATATGACCGATGCAACCTCTCTAATACTAAAGTCAGTAAGTTGACAAAGATACATAGTAGCATAATAGAGTGAGAGTAGGGAGTGAACCTAGGTCCATTGCTGGTTGGGTAGAACTTATATAGTCAAATATCTTTTTCCTTTTAGGAAAGTATGTTAATCCATAATAGGAATTGTTTATTAAGGAAATGTGTAGAGTATATATATTTATTTGTATATTAGAATAGCTATCCTTGTTTTAGTGTAGGAATAGTTATTTGAAGAAGATATTTATGATTATTATAGCTTTAGGCTTAGTATAAATACAAACAGTGAGCATAATACAATTTTGATTGCCATTCATATAAGAACATTGCTTCTTTTGTTCATTTTTCTTCCATAGCAGATTTAGAACATGCTTTTCAACATATAGTTATCCTTGTCATCATAGTTGAATAAAACACATCGAAATTGATGTTCATTTTTACACAAGACCAAGTTGCAGCTAGTTTTTTCTTAAGCTTTTCATGTTCTACGTCTCTCTAATTAGTAGACATTTTTGCCAAGTCTGTTAGTGCCAATACTTTGCAGTTTGTTTGTTCCATATTGGAATATATATTTATTTGTATAGTAGAATAGCTATCCTTGTTTTAGTGTGAATAGGTTATTTAGAGGATGTTAGTTACATCTGTTATAGCTTTAGCCTTTGTATAAATACAAATAGAGAGCAAATACAATTGTGATTGCCATTCATAACAGAACATTGCTTCTCTTGTTCTATTTTCATCCATGGTAGATTTAGAACATACTTTTCCTCAATGTGTCCTTATGAGTTTTTAGTAAGTCTAATTTCATTGTTTAGGAATTCGTCTAGAAGTGTGCTTCTCTTTGGGTGATGAGATCGGATTTAAGGACCATAACAAATATTGGCTATTGAGACAGGTTGATTCTCCTCTATATTTTTTAATAAAGTGATTGGTAAAATATGCGATTCATAATTCTACCTTTTACATCATATGAACAGCTAATTGATTCCTAGGTCATATTTGATATTTTTAAATCTGCCTGCATTTTTTGTTAATTTTTCCCGCTATGTTGAAAAATATCCATAATTTTCTTGGATGAATGAGTTTACTCTACTTCGATAACTAAAAATATAATATAAAAAATAAAATAATTGATGATAAATTATAAGATAAAAAAGAAATAAAACAACCATGTAAAAATCACCTATCATTAAAACTATCAATTACACATAATAATATCTAAACCCATCACTTTTAGAAAATCTTGAGAAAGTTTAAAGCATCGAGTCCGTACATATAAAAATGTTTCTCATTGAGTTAAAAACGTCGGCTCTATTTACATGGAAAAATCTTCTTAATTTCGGCATGCTAATGCGTTGCCAGGTGAATTTATTAGATGCTAAATGAAATGGTAGAAAATCCATAAATATTAAATAGTTCGGTTAGGGCCATGACCCAACTCTAGCCCGTATCGTATTACAGTACTCAAGGGCCCAAGGCCGGAGGTAAGAGAATAGTTCGGATATTATCCAATTTCATCATTGGTTTTTTCTTTTTTTAAATCATTTTTTATTTTAGTTACTTTTATTGTTCCATATTTTTGCAATCATTCATTATATTGAAATAGAAGTAGATATTACAAAAATGATAAAATAAAGGGAAAGAGATGAGATGAAAATGAAAGAAAAAACTTAAAGAAATGAGAACTTGAAGATTACATTATAAAATTGTTCATATCTCTTAGACAGAAAAGGACCATATAAATCTAGAAAAAAACCTTGGAAAAAGAAAAATTATCATCTAGAAGAAGTTCTTGCTCCATCATGGAATGAACCGAAGATTGTAGCCTAAAAAATCTCATATAAGAATGACAAATAAAATATAAAAGGAAAAATAAGACAATAAACGTTAGAATGAACTTAGATAAAGAAATAGACACGATGCGACTTTCATTTGTTAATGAAGGAATGGCTATAAATCTTTTGATTTAAATTGATATGATTTTTATTGGATTCCTTGTATAGTATAACATGGTACCAAATGATTTTGAGATAGGCAACCTAAAACATACGGCAGTTCACTTGAATTTATATTAAAACAAATAGCCTACGTAAGTTATGTATTTTTCTTCCTGCCATTACGAAGGCGAATAAGAGATTCGAGACTAATCTACTTTATCTAAGAGACCAATATTATACCACTGAATTATTAATTTATTGGCATGTGAGTTTCTATTGAAATATTGCATTTACCCTACTTAAATAGAAATCAAATGGAAGAAAAAGTTAAGTATGGAAGTCAGAGCAAATTATGAACGAACCAAAAGAAAGATAATCATCATGAATGAATATAAAAAAAAAAAAGCTCAATATATAATGATTATTCAAAATTATATTATATATTGTTCAGTTTGTGGACTAGCAAGTTAAATACAAATTCAATACACATGAGTCGTTCGCAAAAAATATTAAAAAAAAACGTATTTAGCACTATGCCACATACCACAACTTTTAAATCCTTAGCCATATATCTTTTGTTCTGTGAAATGAGATAGGAAATTTTAATAACAGCACCCCTTAGGCCTAATCTAACCTCTTTAGATCATAAGTTAACTTATTGAACGTCATATCAACCCCAAACAAGATCTACAAAGCTGTGCGAAGCTACCTTGCATGGCATTACGTCAACAACTTCTACGCAATCTTATGTTTGTCAGTTAAGGTCTTAAGATCACCATTATATTTTAGGAAAGTTCACAAATCTATAAGTTGTTTTCGATTAGCACAATTGTGTCTAGGAGTTTTCTTAATCTAAAACATGTACTCGCTATATCTAATTAGATTCACTTTCTTAAATTATTGAAAGGCAATTTTTTTATTAGAATTTATCCACATTCTTAATCAATTGTGGATTCACTTCTATAAGTACCCCCTGTACCACATCTAGGTTACATTCAAATTCGCACATATTCACTTTTGCTACTTTTCGGTTATCTTGCTATTGAATTAGTTGCTAGCTTAAGTATTGAAGTAGTCACATCAAACAATGCCTATTAAAAATCTACTTAGAATGGGTAGTTTTTAGTATAAAATGCCCATGGTAATTTATATTTGCTCTGTCATCATATTTATATTTTAGATATTTTGTCCCTTACTAATAGATGTAGAACAAATATCCTCTTTCATATACTAGTTTTTGCTGCTCCTCCTCCAGTCAAATTAGAATGACCTATAGACTACTTCCCAATGCTCTTCCTCGAGTCCAGTTGGCTTAAACTAGGTAACAAGTTGATACCTATGGGGGATTTAATTTAGAGTTACACATAATTTAGTTATTGGTGAGCTTTTAATTGATGTTAGTTTTATAGCTAAAATTTTTAAGTCAATTTAGACTTGTTGTCCTATCCTTTATATTTTAGTTATTTTATCACTTACCAATTTAATGTGGGAGAATATCTTCTTTCTCAAACTAGTTTCTAATGAATATGATAAGAATGAAAATAAAAAGTCAACAAGGTGCAAATCTCAGCCTAATACGAGCCATTAATTAGTCAACGATTCCAGGTCCATCAACTAGCCGTTAAAGACTAATTTTAGTAATTATCATTATAATTTATGTTTTCAGCTAGTATTCTATATCGTGCAAAATAGGAAATACCCAAATGGTAATAAGGAGAATTGACTATAAATATCAATATACAGAGTCTGTAAGGATTTAATTAAAAAACAAAAAAAAAACTTTCTTTATCTTTTTTCTCATAATCGTCGTATGGTCTAGGAGGGGTACTCTATTCAAGAGAAAAAAAATACACTCATAATCCAATCCGAGAAGATAAGCATGGAAGAACCACCAGGGAGGGTCAAACAATGGCACCTGGCAAGGCAAATCCCTCATTGAAGCTTACTTCAACTTTCTTAATGGTAAGAATTACCTCATGGGCACGAGCCGTTACTCTTTCTCTTAGTGGCAAAACCAAACATGGTTATGTCACTGGAACAATAAGGAAACCAGAATAATATCCCTAAAACCCAGAAGATTCAAAAATCGAAGAATGGCAAACAATGATCATCTTGTGATGTCATGGTCACTAAATTCTATGGAACCACAAATAGCAGAATTTGTGTTCTAAAGTCATCAATTGAAATTTGGCAATCAGATTAAGATCTATTCGGGGGGAGTAATGAAGATCTAGCTGATTAGCCGATAGTAGACTGAGAAGATTAACACGAGTCAGTCAACCGTTACTAAGTTAAGAGATTTTAAACCTATCATGTAACCCCATTCAAGACTGTGTCTTATGGTAATGTCTCATTTTACAAAAGCTTTTTTAAGTTCAATTTAGCAACAAAATGAGCCAACTACCTTCCAAAAAGCCAAAGATAATCCTATTTGGTGTAAAGCTAAAATGAACTTAAGGCCATTGAGAAAAACAATACCTAGGACTATTTTCCTTACCTAAGGGTAAAAAACCTGTAGGATGTAAATGGGTGTATAAGGTCAAATATAATAATAATGGTATCATAGAAAGGTCAAAGCTGGACTGGCTGCAAAAGGTTTTACTCAAACCTATGGTATTGACTACCATGAGACCTTTGCACTTGTAATTAAAATGATATTGCTAGAATTCTATTATCTGTTGCTGTTAAACTTGGGATGGAGTTTGTTTCAGATGAATGTTAAAGAATGCTTTTCTTCTTAAGGTACCTTAGAAGAAGAGGTTTATATGAATTTACCCCCGATCATAAAAAAAGATACTAGTAATAATCTTGTTTGTAGATTAAATAAACCAATTTATAGGCTTAAGCAATCTCCTCGTGCATGGTATGCCAACTCATTCATTCTCTTTTACTTCATGATTTTGCTAAAAGTACTATTAATTCTTCTATGTTTGTCAAGCACACAAAAGTTCAACAACCATTGTTCTTGTCTATTTTGATGATATTATCATCACCAGCAATAATCTTGAAGAAATTAGTGATGTCAAAAATACCTAAAAGAAAGTTTGACATGAAAGACCTAGGTAAACCTAAGTATTTTCTAGGTATACTGAGATTGCCCATTAGAGTAAAGATTTGTTTCTCTCTTAAACAAAGTACGTCTTGACCTTTTAAAGGAGATTGGTAATGTGGTATAAAACTTGCCAATATGCAATGAAGACTAATTACAAGGTTGGTCCTGAGAGTGGTGAACCCTTAAAAGACATAAGACAATTCTAAAGACTAGTTGGGAAATTTATCTATCTTTTTGTCACTAGACCAGAATAGCTTTTTCTAGTAGTATTGTAAGCTAGTTTATGCATGCCCCTTGGACCAGTCATCTTGATGCTATTAACCAGATACTTAGGTATCTCAAGGGGTCTCATAGTCAAGGGACTAGATGAGAAAAAATGACACTAACTTCAATGATGGTTATTTTGATGCAAATTAGGCTGGTAGTTGTAATAGAAATCAACTACAGGATATTGTACCTTTGTAGGTGGAAATCTTATAACATGAAAAAGTAAAAAGCAAAATCTTGTTACAAGATCAAGCGCAGAAGCAAAGTACAGAGCAATGGCATCAACTTTTGGTTAACTCGTGTGGATCAAGCAACTACTATGCTGATGCAGCATAGGATGAAGAAACGGAAAATCCTATGTCAGCAACCTATGCCGCTGGCCTTTAGTTCTATACTGCCGGTGTTGGAGCGGCGTACTTTATGTTTTTTGGGTTTTTCAAATTCGTAATTAATAATGCGGTCAATGCCTTTAGAATATCATTTAATATTTTTAAAATATAATTTGGTCAATGCCTTTAGAATATCATTTAATATTTTTAAAGAATAATTTTTAGTATCATTTAGTATGATTTTTAATAGGATTTAATTTCTTTTAATAGGATGTTAGTTTCATAGGATTTAATGTCTTTTAATAGGATGTCAGTTTTAGTTTTTCTTTTTAAATGCTATTTAATATTATTTAATAGGTTTTAGTCCTTTTCTGGATGATTGTTCTTCTATTGATGGGGATTACTATGATGAAGAACCAATATTTGACATTTATGAGGAAGATGAAGGGGATGTCTTTGAAGGAAGAGGCAATTTTGAAACAGTTTATGATGAAGTTGTGTTGGAGACTATAGGTGATGGAAGACCTGTTTTGACACGAGTATGTTGAGAAGAATTTGTGACAGGTGGTGAACAGGAGATTCACGATTTTGATATTGTGTCTGCTTTAGTGGGTAAGCAGGTTAAAGGAAAACTTGAGTTATCTCAAGTAGCCATTCCAATAGTGAAGAAGTTTCAAGGTGTGTTTCCTAAAGAATCGCATGATGACTTACTACCTCTGCATAATATTCAATTCCAGATTGATCTTGAACTAGCATAATCCTTCCAAACCATCTTCATTATCAAATGAGCCCTACAAAACATGAAGAGTTGAGGAGACAGGTTAAGGACTTATTGTATAACATTGTTAAAATTCGAGGTCGAATTTTGTCCAGCCTGGAAAGGATGATGCAGAATAGGATGAAGAAACGGAAAATCCTATGTCAGCAACCTATGCTGCTGGCCTTTAGTTCTATACTGCCAGTGTTGGAGCGGCATACTTTACATGTCTTTCGGGTTTTTCAAATTCGTAATTAATAATGTGGTCAATGCCTTTAGAATATCATTTAATATTTTTAAAGAATAATTTTTAGTATCATTTAGTATGATTTTTAATAGGATTTAATGTCTTTTAATGGGATGTTAGTTTCATAGGATTTAATGTCTTTTAATAGGATGTTAGTTTTAGTTTTTCCTTTTAAATTCTATTTAATATTATTTAATAGGTTTTAGTCCTTTTTCGGTTATGGCCCATATATATGTAAGTCCTATGGCATATGAAAGACAGAAGATTATTTTGAATGAAATTTCTTTGAGTGTGTTCTCTCTATTCCAAAACTCGTTATCTTCGTGTAGATTTCGATTTTTGATGCTGATATCTAGGTATTCTCAGAATCAATAGATATTTGAAGATCACAAGTCGGGTATCCGTGCACGAATCAACGTCTTGTGATAAACCCTATCGTACCTCCATTACGTCATATGCGATATGAAAGTTTTATGCAAGGGACTAATGCAGATGTACTATGACAATCAAGCTATTAGACAAATTGCATGAAATTTAGTGTTTCATGAAAGAACCAAACACATTGAGGTAGATTGCCACTTTGTACGAGAAAAAGTTCAAGTTAGAGAAATTGAGACTCCACTCGTACGAAGTCAAGATCAATTAGCTGACATATTCACCAAGACACTGGGCAAGGAAGTTTTCAGAAGATCCTATGCAAATTGGGGTAGTGGGTGTTGAGGATAATTAGTCCCATTAAAAATGGCAATAAGGTGCAAATCTCAACCTAATATGTCCCATTAATTAGTCAACAATTCCCGATCCATCAACTAGACATTAAAAACTAATTTTCGTAATAACCATTGTAATTTCTATTTTTAGTCAATATTCTATATCGTGTAAAATAGGAAATAGCCAAATGGTAATAATTTTGATTGCCATTCATATAAGAACATTGCATCTCTTGTACATTTTTCTCCCGTAGCAAATTTGCAGCATGCTTTTCCACATATAGTTATCCTTGTCATCATAGTTGAACAAAACACATCGAAATTGATGTTCATTTTACACAAGACCAAGTTGCAGCTGGTTTTCTTCAGCTTTTCCATGTTCCAAGTCTCTTAATTAGAAGACATGTGATGTGCTGTGATAAGTATTGAATTTTAAAGCATATTTCTAGCAAGCGCACTAGGTCTTCTATTGTAATATAGCATGAATAAAGTGTCGATCCCACAAGGATTTACTAACTACTAGACAATTATCAACTAATACTAATATCTAGGCAATTGATCTTTTTAAATGATTAAGTTAAACTAACTTATCTAACTAATTATCTATATGAAATGCAATGAGCTTTTAAAGAGAGGGATATGGTGAAAAGTGTGGGAAGGAGCAGAATCCACTTTAAACTATTGCCAATCAACTTGAACTCATGTTATAATGATAATTAGATTCATGAACATTCATAAGAAATTATCAAGATTTAAAAACAAAGTTTGAAAACCTTTTAAACCACAAAACAATTCAATAACTTCCGTTAAATAAATCATTAGTGGAATCAAAATTACAATTATAAATCTCCCGATTCTATAATTGACTAATACTTTATATTAAAATCTCCTAATTCCTTAGTGAGAAATCAACATAAAACATTGCATTAATATTCATGGATAATTTCTAAACTAGATTAAACTACGCCGCTTCCGCAATTGCAATTTAATCTCAATTTATGAATTCATGTGAACACTAATTTCCCTTCCGAGTTATTAGAATTCTTATACACCAAAACATGATGAATAATCAGAATTCAATATGAATATTTCATGATTCTAAATATCTTATAACATGGATTCAAAAATCATCTTAGCATGTTTAAAGCTTCATCAACTTCCCACAAAAAATTTAGCTACTCATGGATGATGATTCAACAATCAAATAAGAAATTGCAAATGATTTCATTATGATCAGAATATTCAAGTATATGAATTGCATAAAAAGAATAAGATTAGAAATCACCAATTCAAAATACTAAAGCTTCACTTGCAAATCTTGTATAACTTCAAATCTCTTCAAAATCTCTTATGAAATGCCTATTCTAAATATTCTAAAGCTACTTGTAGTACTGGATATTTGGTTGCTTGGATGATTCTGAATGTGAGGGGAAGACCCCCTATTTATAGGAAAAATTTCGTGAAAAACATTTAATGAACTTTGCTGTTTCAATGTACGCCGGCCGTTATGGATCCTACGCCGGCGGCTTACAGGCGGCGTATCTTCAAATTGTCCTTTGCGCAGGCAGTGCACTGGCAGCCTTCAATATCTGTTACAATGTAGGCCGCTTCAACGCCGGCGGCTTTGAACGTAGATCTAGCCGGCGTATGTAGTCAGAAATGAAGCGTTGGGTAGATTTATAACGAACGCCGTCCCAAGGCCGGCGGCTTTGACACCGGCGTAGGCATTCCAACAGATGTGTTGCTTCATTTTCCTTCAAGTGTTGGATATCTTCATGTCTCTTCAATTCTTCCATGTACACTGCCTCAAGGCCGGCGGCTTTCATGCCGGCTTAAATGTAACTCCTTCAAAGCTGGTGATGTTTCAGTTCTGGGCTGCCGGCCTTCATTTACGCTGGCTTCTTCATCTTCTACGCCGGCTTTGAGGCGGCTTTGAATGTTGTTTAACTTGTGCTGGGCAAAGCTGGCTGTGCTGCAACGGCCTTGGATTTTACGCCGTCTAAAGCCGGCGGCTTTCAATGATGAATTGCCGGCCTTGACTTCAATTTTTCCTCTTTTCAATTCAAATTCACTTGTTTTGATTTCTTTATCCAAATTAGTCCTGAAACATAAAATTTAATCAAAACAAATATCCATTCTAGCTCAATTGATTATCAAGATTTGTAAAATATGATCTTATCAATTCCCCCACACTTGAACTTTTGCTTGTCCTCAAGCAAAATGAAGAATAATATGAAATCTCTTTTAGATAGTACAATTTTCCATTAATCTCAACTTCTTTAACTTGTTCTTGTATCTACAGCTCTAACCATACCAATTCCTTGCAATTAGAGTACTATAATCAAAATTTAGGAGTTAATCCAAACAAAACAAGTTTTAATCTCAACTTTTAACAAAAGAACTTTCAATTCAAAAGCAAATACTCAATCCACTAAGGAAAAATACTCATTTAAACTTCATTGGATTTCTAGCTTATATATATTCTAAGTAACACAAAATGAAAGCATGTGGTATCTACTTTTTCCTTAGAATTTCTCCTTCTTTATTATAAGTCTCCTTCCTTTGCATATTTTGCATTCATTTTTCTTTTTCTTTCTCAAGCATTTATTTTCTTTTTGGGAGGTTTTTGCCTCCATCTTTTTGTTTTTCAAAGCTCATGAATTGAACTTTTGCCATTCTTCCCTTCTCGTTACAGTGAGTTCATTGAGTCGGCACATCCCAGGCTCATCACCTAAGTGACCAGGTTTCAAAATACCCCTAAGAACTCTTCCTCACTTTAACATTCAAGTTCAGATACTCATAACTCAATATTTCAAGTCAGAGGAGTAGTGGCTATGCTTGTTTCTTTCTTTTTGAATGCAATACAATATCAAAGACTTATTTTTATAAAGGATCACTAAGTTTAAAAGTTTCTTCTACCTCTTTCACCAAGTGTTAAAATTCAAAGAATATATACAAATTAAAATTTCCAAGAAGTAGACCTGTTTATTTTTCAACAAAAGGACTCGACCAGCTCTTAAATTTCCAATTCCAAAGTTAAAAATAAAGTAAACTTGTTCCTTAAGGATTTTACAACTTAATTTTAACTTAGTAAACCAATCACAATAGCAGGTGAGTAAGACACTTTCACAAGTCAATTTCATTGATTTTCATTCTTTGCTTTGTACTATCTCCAATTTCAAGAGATTTTTGAAAAAATTTTGGCAGAATTTCCTCATGATTTTGCTTTCAAACCAAAAATACAAGGTGGAGATTTTTCAATAAAACAACAGCAAACAGATCATATTCATCACTTCAGCACTTCATGTAATTCTATTCCTTCCCCCACACTTCAATCAAACAGTGACCTCACTGTTTTTCAACAAATAAAAGAGGAAAGAAATAAGAAATGAATTGGATACTTCCCTGAAGTCAGTTGATTCATAATCATCAAAATTTGGCATTGCAAGAGATTTGCTTTGCTCGATTCCTGTAATCACTACAAAGAAAAACAAAAACAAAATAAAAGCAGAATAAAAGCAGAAAAATAAGAAATGAGTTCACCCACAGGAACTTGGGTACTCAATAAATATACAGGCCAATAATATAGATATCAAATAAAAGCAAATAAGAGCTAGCAGGGTCTCTAGCTCTCTGGCCCCGGGCTCTGTCTGCTGCTGCCCTCAGGTGTGTGTCTCGCAGTGTCTCCTGGGCTGACCGTCTGAGTATGCTCTGAACTGAGCCTATCTGAGTGATGAGACTCAGATGAAGTCTGATAGGTCATGCCAGCCCCCGTCTCTGGGCTAATGCAGCAGATGGCCGTCTTCAGCGCATCAAAGATAGTCTTTCTGAATTTCTTGTTCTTCTTTCTCTCCCTTTCTTGACTATCTCTGAGCTCCTGACTCTGACGCTTCAGCTCTTCAACATCCAGCCTAAGCTGGTCCATACCGTATGCCGATGAAGCGCCTGTAGGAGGAGGTGGAGCAGATGTAGATGGCATCTCAAATGGAACGTCTCCAGGAAAAATATCCTGGAACTCAACCTCCTCCAATACCGGTGGCTGTGCTGGCCTGGGGTTTTTCAGCAATCCCCAGCCTCTAAATGGTGCAGATGTGATCCTCTTGCACTCATACACCTCATCATCCTGTGGAGGCTCAAAAAGATTCATCCCCTTCAATAGCCGAGTGATGTAGCCTCCACAACCCACACCTCGGGTCCTCGTGTCCTCAGCCTGCCGGTATATAAAATTTGCTACCTCCACCCCGAGATCAATCCTGTAACCTCTAATAAGGCTAAACAGGTAGAACATATCAAATGTAGTCACCTTGCTGTGACTCGTCTTTTTGCAGCTCAGGGTGTGTGCAATAATGTGATGGAGGAGCTTGTGCTCAACGGCACTGAATGACGTGGCCAGTGATTTTGATGGGACAAAGTGCTCATTTGATCCAGGACCAACTAGGTGGGCCCAGTAAGCCTCCTGTGTCATGTCCTCTGGCCAGCTGTTTGGCAAAGTCCTGTTCTCTTCCGTACTGTCATACAGTCCCATAATGTGGCCTATTGCTTCAATTTTACTTCCCGTATCTGTCCATAGGCCTGGAACTGGAAGGTGGACTCCTCACGGTCTGGGATATTTTTGACCGTGGACAAGAACTCTATCGTCAGATTCTTGTATGCAGGCTCCGAAGGTCAAATAATCTCAGCCACGCTGGATCTTGAATAATCCCTCGAATTCTGTCTACCATATCATACTGATCCAGCAAGCACCAGTCTAAATACTGGATGTTTATAAAGTCGTTCTTGACCAGCCTTTTCTTTCTCCTTGGCATACTGCTGACTGGACAGCAGATTTCGGGTCTCTGAACCCGATGTAGAAGCATCACCCGTTCTTGGTCTTTTTGTTTTGGGGCCATTCCTGCAAATAATTTGATTTCAATTAGTATTAAGGAATGCAAAATTCTGATATATGCCTAAAACATGTTTTTAAACATTGTGGATATCAATACATATAACTAATTGAAACCAATCAACTAATGAATTGCATGGATCATATACACTTGCATATTACTATCAAAGCTGGCAGCTTAGGCTTGCCAGCTCAGAATTGAACGTTGGAATTTTTCAAATTTTCAAATAAAATTGATTTTCAAAAATTTTTCCTTTTTGTCCCAAAATCAATTTTATACTGAAATTGTTGTAAAATTTGAGCACAAATCCAATTCCTTCAATTCTGAGCAAATTTGAGCACAATGCAATAATTGGAGCTACTAAGTAGTATATAGAATTACAAATCCAGCAGCTATAACATCATCTCCTCAAAACCCCAAATTCGAAATTGAAATCCTCTATACAACTCAAGAACCCTAATTTTCTTAATCTGAACAGCAATCATGGATTAATACAGCACAATGATCAACAGATTGATCAATCAAATGTGAACATGTATGGAACGAAATGCATCTTAATCTAAACATCATCAAAGTAATCTAACTTGGATCTAATATCACATTCTTCAGCCAAAACCCATTTAACATCAGATTGGACAATCATTCATATAATGGATTCGATTGAAAACTAAGAACAAAGGATGTACATACTTACTTGATCAGCTGGATTATACGCTATGGATTGATGAATTTGGAGGGAACTTGTTGATTTGAGAGTGATTGAGAGGAAATGAGGATGAGAGAATGAAAGAAAGAGAGAGATTCGTACCTGTTTTTAAGATTCTGTACAATGTACGCCGGCATTTCTGCAATGTAAGCCGGCGGCTTTCAACCAGTGTAAGTGAAAAAATTACATACCGAGAGCTCAAAGCTGGCCGCTTATCGATTTACGCTACCGGCCTAAACGGATACGCCGGCATAAAGCTGGCGGCTTTAAATCTCAGATGCCGGCCTTCATCGGGAATTTTCAGAAATCAAGAAATCTGCAATATACGCCGGCCATAAGCCGGCGGCCTTCACCTTCCCTTGCCAGCGTAAATCTTGTACTCCAACGCCGGCATATAAGCAGGCGGCCTAGACCTTCCCCAAGCCTGCCTAGATCTTGTTCGGCATACGCTGGCACAAAGCCGGCGGCCTTCAACTCTCCACTGCCGGCCTCTTTTGCAGTGCTCACCTACTCCTTTACGCCGGCGATAAGCCGGCGGCTTTGAGCCGGCCTTCCTTGTTTTCTCAGAGCTTGCTCAAGGCTGGCAGCTCTGAGCCGGCCTTCAACCTTTTGAATTTTTTTTTTTTTTATTATATTATACTATATATATATATCCTGCCACACTAATAGCTAAGTTAGTAAAAACAAACAAAAAAAATTACTCTAAAATTAGACATGGGTTGCCTCCCAAGAAGCGCTTAGTTTAAAGTCGCTTAGCCCGACTTTCCTGACCTGATCATGGTTCTTTAAGATTGATGACAGTAGTAGTACTGTCAAGATTTTCCCCCTCAAAATAATGCTTGAGCAGTTGCCCATTCACTTTAAAAGTCCGATCATCCTCAGTTTTTAATTCAACCGCTCCATATGGAAAAACTTTTGCTATCTCAAACGGTCCCGACCATCTTGACCGTAATTTTCCAGGAAACAACTTCAAACGAGAATTGTAAAGTAACACTTTTTGTCCAGGAAAAAATTCTCGTTTGATGATGTTCCTATCATGCCATTTCTTTGCTCGTTCCTTATAGATACGAGCGCTTTCAAATGCCTCATTTCTCCATTCTTCCAGTTGATTCAATTGGAGCAATCTTTTTTACCTGCAGCTTTTTCATCAAAGTTAAGGAATTTTATAGCCCAAAATGCCTTGTGCTCAAGTTCTACAGGAAGATGACATGATTTACCAAAAACAAGCATGTATGGGGACATTCCAATAGGGGTTTTAAAAGCAGTCCTGTAAGCCCATAATGCATCATCTAATTTTGAAGACCAATCTTTTCTTGATGCATTAACTGTTTTTTCCAAAATTCTTTTTATCTCCCTATTAGAAACTTCAACTTGCCCACTTGTTTGTGGATGATAGGGGGTAGTCACTTTATGTGTAACACCGTATTTTGCCAAAAGTTTTTCAAATTGCCTGTTACAAAAATGAGACCCCCCATCACTAATTATAGCTCTGGGCACACCAAATCTGGTAAAAATATTCTTTTTCAAAAATTTCAAAACTACTCGGGCATCATTTGTTTGTAAAGCAACAGCTTCCACCCATTTTGAAACATAATCAACTGCCACAAGTATGTATTTATTTGAAAAAGATGAGGGAAAAGGACCCATAAAGTCAATCCCCCAAACATCAAAAAGCTCAATTACCAGAATATTGTTTTGTGGTAATTCATGTCGTTTAGAAATGTTACCTGTCCTTTGACATTGAGCACATGACATAATGAAATTCCTGCAGTCACGAAACAAGTTAGGCCAATAAAATCCAGATGACAATACTTTTGCTGCAGTCCTTTGAACACCAAAGTGTCCTCCTGCTTCCCTTGAATGACAGTGTTCTAAAATGCTAAGCTGATCAGATTCAGGCACACATCTTCTAATTATTTGGTCAGCACATTTTTTAAACAGATATGGTTCATCCCAAAAATAGTATTTTACATCATGCAAAAACTTTTTCTTTTGAGGATATGACAAACCATATGGATAATCTTACTAACCAAATAATTCACAATATCAGCATACCATGGCAAATCAAGAATCTCTACTGCATGCAATGTTCATCAGGGAACTTCTCATTGATAGGAATGTCGACTATCAGATTCAAGTCTAGACAAATGGTCAGCAATAACATTTTCAGTTCCCTTTTTATCTTTAATTTCAAGATCAAATTCTTGCAGTAGTAAAACCCATCTAATCAACCTAGGTTTTGCATCAGCTTTAGCAAACAAATACTTGAGAGCTGCATGGTCAGTGTATACTACAACTTTAGAACCTATCAGATAAGGCCTAAATTTATCACATGCAAAGATAACAGCTAAAAGCTCTTTCTCAGTAGTGGCATAATTTCTCTGGGCCTCATTTAGTGTTCTACTTGCATAGTATATAACATGAAAGATCTTACCTCGTTTCTGACCAAGTACCGCTCCAACTGCAAAGTCGCTGGCATCACACATGAGTTCGAAAGGAAGCTCCCAGTCTGGCGCAATGATCACTGGTGTGGAAATGAGCTTTTCCTTTAATAAATTGAATGCCTGCAGACATTTGTCATCAAAATTGAACACCGCATTTTTTCCAGAAGGTTGCAGAGAGGTTTGGAAATTTTGGAGAAGTCCTTGATGAATCTTCTGTAGAAGCCAGCATGTCCAAGAAAACTTCTGACTCCTTTAACAGTCGTGGGTGGTGGTAACTTCTCAATAATCTCCACTTTGGTTTTATCCACTTCAATTCCTCTTGTAGAAATTTTGTGACCCAACACTATCCCTTCTCTAACCATGAAGTGGCATTTTTCCCAATTCAGGATCAGATTGGTATCTTTGCATCTTTGTAAACCGAGGCTAAATTCTCAAGACAGATCGAATGACTTTCCAAAGACTGAAAAATCATCCATAAGATCTCGATAAAATTCTCAAGCATATCTGAGAATATAGCCATCATACATACCTCTGAAATGTAGCAGGTGCATTGCAAAGTCCAAAAG
The DNA here is from genome assembly GCA_024138025.1 of Combretum micranthum. Classification (NCBI taxonomy): domain Eukaryota; kingdom Viridiplantae; phylum Streptophyta; class Magnoliopsida; order Myrtales; family Combretaceae; genus Combretum; species Combretum micranthum. The sequence goes on along the minus strand of JAMXBD010000498.1, from coordinate 269,794 downwards.
GCATTCTCCTAAAGGCAAATGTGCCATAAGGACAAGTGAATGTTGTTTTCTCTTGATCATCGGGTGCAATAGAAATCTGATTGTATCCAGAATATCCATCAAGAAAACAGTAATAATCATGCCCTGCAAGTTTCTCCAACATCTGATCAATGAAGGGAAGTGGAAAGTGATCCTTTCGAGTGGCATCGTTCAACTTCCTGTAATCAATACAAACTCTCCACCCAGTCACAGTACGAGTAGGAATCAATTCATTTTGCTCATTCTTCACTACAGTCATACCACCTTTCTTTGGCACTACTTGAACCGGACTAACCCATTTACTATCAGAGATAGGATAGATGATACCTGCGTCAAGCAGCTTCAAAACTTCTTTCTTGACAACTTCTTTAAGTGTCGGGTTAAGTCTCCTTTGTGGTTGAACTGTAGGTTTACACTCAGCTTCCATAAGAATTTTGTGAGTGCAAATGGTAGGGCTAATACCCTTGATATCAGCAATGGTCCATCCGATTGCTTCTTTGTGCTTTTTCAACACATCAATCAACTGTTGTTCTTGTGTATCTGTCAATGCAGATGAAATGATAATTGGCAAAGTATCGCCAATTCCAAGAAAAGCATACTTCAGATGGTCAGGAAGTGGTTTCTTCCAAGGTTGGCTGCATCAAAGATGGAACTTGCTTTGCTCATTTGTACCCAAAGATTCATAATATCTGGTTTTGATCATTGGTACATCTTCCATTGTCTCTTCTTCCTCTTCATCATCACTCCAATTGTCCACGTCTTAAGACAGACTCCATAGTCTCCACACCAGTTTGTTCCTCAAGTGACTCAGAAACCAGCTCATCAATGGTATTGATGGTGTAACAGGCATTGGCATCATCAAATTTCTTCATTGCCTCATAGACATTGAAAGTAACCTGTTCGTCCATCACCCGTAATGTAAGTTGCCCTTGTTCCACATCAATCAGTGCTTTTCCTGTTGCAAGGAACGGTCTGCCCAAGATCATGGGAACTTCCCTATCTTCATCCATGTCAAGCACTACAAAATCCACAGGGAAAAAGAATTTGTCAACTTTAACTAGGACATTTTCTACAATACCCCTAGGGTATTTTACTTCTATCAGCAAGTTGCAAAGTTACATGTGTATCTTTGCAATCTCCTAATCCTAGTTTTTGAAATATAGATGAAGGCATTAAGTTAATACTTGCACCAGAATCAATTAAAACTTTATCAAAATAGCAATCACCAATGGTGCAAGGAACAGTAAAACTTCCCTGATCTCGGAGCTTAGTGGGCAGACTGGTTGTTTGTTTCTGTAGGATCATGGAACATTCTCCAGTGTATGACATTGCCATCAATCTTCCTCTTGTTAGACAGCAATTCCTTGATGAATTTGGCATAGGAAGGCATTCCTTGAATTACTTCTAAGAATGGAATGTTGATGTGCAGCTTTTTGAAAACATCCAGGAATTTTGAAAATTGCTCATCAAGCTTTTGTTGCTTTAATCTTCCTGGAAAAGGAACGGGAGGAACATATGATTTCACCTCAGGTGGTTTTTGAATAGTTTCCTCCATCTTTCGTTTCCCTTTGTTGTTTTGTGGGGAATTTCCTCTTCATCTTTAGTAGTTTCCTCAACTGGAGCAATCTCCTTTCCACTTCTCAATGTGATTGCATTTACAGACTTGGGATTCTCCTCCGTGTTGCTTGGTAAAGACCCAGATGGTCTATTACTCACTTGTGTGCAAGTTGATGGAGTTTCCCTTGCAAATCTTGAATGATTGCATTCTGATTGTTGAGTGAATTTGTTGTGGTAACAATGAAATCCCTCAGTAATGCATCAGTGGATGTTTGAATTTGCTGTTGAGGTGGAGCATTTCTCACATATCCTTGTCCTTGAAAACCAGGTGGTGGCTTTAGAACATTGGCATCATTCCGATATGAAAGATTTGGATGATTTCGCATATTCGGATGATATGTGTTTCCAAAATTGCCTTTTGGAAATTTCCCACATAATTAAGCTGCTCGTCATTTGAAGATGATCCATGTGGACACTCAAAAGAGGAGTGTGGTCCTGAGCAAATCTCACAACAAAACACTTGTTGTTTTTTATTGGAAGTATTTGTAGTTGTGAGTTTACTTACTTGAGTGATGAGAGTAGCCATTTGAGCTTTGAGTTGTGAGATATCTTCTTTCTTCCAATGAGCTACTTTGGATCTTGTTCTTTCACAACTCCAATTATGAGCAGAAGCTAATTCTTCAATAATCTCACTAGCTTCCTCATATGTCTTCCCCATCAGTGATCCGCCCGATGTAGCATCTACTAATGACCTTAAAGCTTCATCAAGACTGAGGTAGAAATTTCAATTAGTAGATTATCGGGTAAACCATGGTGTGGACATTTTCTGACCGCCTCTTTGAATCTTTCCCAAGCATCATATAATGATTCTCCAGGGAATTTGGTGAAGTTGGAAATTTCATTTCTTAATCTGGCGGTTCTTGCTGGAGGGAAAAATCTCTTCAAAAACTTCTTTGTCAGATCAGCCCATGTGTGATTGAATCTGGAGGTTGGGAGTTGTACCATGCCAAAGCTTTATCCCTAAGAGAGAAAGGGAAAAGCTGAAGTCGGATGACTTCGTTTCTTACACCATTGAGCTTGATAGTATTGGTGTATTGAAGGAATTTGGCAATGTGTTCATCTGGCGTTCTCATTTAGGGGTGTACAAAAAACCGATGAAACGAGAAACCGAACCGAAACCGTAAAACCAATCCGAAAAATATGGTTAATCGGTCCGTTGGTTTCGGTTTAGGATTACGGTTTTTATTTTTTTTTCGGTTTTCGGTTCGGTTTCGGTTTGTAACAACAAAAATCGATGGTTAATGGTTAACCGTTTCAGTATTTATAAATATATTATATATATAATTTACATATACAAATAATTATTTTTTTTATAAACATATGATTTTCATATATATATAATATACCTATTTTTTTTAATATATCCTTGAATTTCTATTAAATACTATTGTCCTATGATTAATGGGTAAAATAGTAATTGATTTTAGTTTGATTTTATTGATAATGATACATTCAAAGGTTCATTTTTCCCCTTTTTCTTAATTGCATTTTCTTTTTCTTTTTTTAGCTCTAGTAATATATATATAATTTAAAGAAAAACTTTTGATAAAGGCTAAAAAAAAGGTTTTTTGAAATTATCAATTTGATTTGTTGAAACCATTACGTTAAATGGTTAAAAACCGAAAACCGAATAAATTAACCGAATAAAACGGTTAACCGTTTAAGGCGGTTAACCGTTTATAATGGACCGGTTAAGGATCGGGATATTTAAAAACCGATAATTACGGTTAGGTTCAAAAAATAAGGCCACGGACTGGTTAACCGGTCCATGAACACCCCTAGTCTCATTTAGATATCCCCCAAATTGATGTGATTCAACCATTTGAATTAGGGACGGTTTAAGCTCGAAGTTGTTTGCCTCGACAGTGGGCATTCGTATGGCGGGATCTTGAATAGCAGGCACCGTATAGTCTCGAATTGCCCTTGGAGCAGCTAATTGCAATTGGTTGTTGTTTTCTTGATTTTCGACCATTGCTCCTCTTCTTTGATTCCTTCTTCTCTGTTGTCGCAGGGTTCTTTCGATTTCCGGATCTAAAGGGAGAATTTCAGCACTTCTACTTCTTCGCATATAACCTGCAAAGAGAAAAGGAAAAATTTCAAACTAAATTTAAACCTAAACTACTAGCAAAGCTGAAGTTAGTCTAATACTAATAAATCCCCGGCAACGGCGCCAGAAAACTTGATGTGCTGTGATAAGTATTGAATTTTAAAGCATATTTCTAGCAAGCGCACTAGGTCTTCTATTGTAATATAACATGAATAAAGTGTCGATCCCATAAGGATTTACTAACTACTAGACAATTATCAACTAATACTAATATCTAGGCAATTGATCTTTTTAAAAGGATTAAGTTAAACTAACTTATCTAACTTATTATCTATATGAAATGCAATGAGCTTTTAAAGAGAGGGATATGGTGAAAAGTGTGGGAAGGAGCAGAATCCACTTTAAACTGTTGCCAATCAACTTGAACTCATGTTATAATGATAATTAAATTCATGAACATTCATAAGAAATTATCAAGATTTAAAAACAAAGTTTGAAAACCTTTTAAACCACAAAACAATTCAATAACTTCCGTTAAATAAATCATTAGTGGAATCAAAATTACAATTATAAATCTCCCGATTCTACAATTGACTAATACTTTATATTAAAATCTCCTAATTCCTTAGTGAGAAATCAACATAAAACATTGCATTAATATTCATGGACAATTTCTAAACTAGATTAAACCACGCCGCTTCCGCAATTGCAATTTAATCTCAATTTATGAATTCATGTGAACACTAATTTCCCTTCCGAGTTATTAGAATTCTTATACCCAAAAACAAAACATGATGAATAATCAGAATTCAATATGAATATTTCATGATTCTAACTATCTCATAACATGGATTCAAAAATCATCTTAGCATGTTTAAAGCTTCATCAACTTCCCACAAAAAGGGTTTAGCTACTCATGGATGATGATTCAACAATCAAATAAGAAATTGCAAATGATTTCATTATGATCAGATATTCAAGTATATGAATTGCATACAAAGAATAGATTAGAAATCACCAATTCAAAACTAAAGCTTCACTTGCAAATCTTGTATAACTTCAAATCTCTTCAAAATCTCTTATGAAATGCCTATTCTAAATATTCTAAAGCTACTTGTAGTACTGGATATTTGGTTGCTTGGATGATTCTGAATGTGATGAGAAGAGCCCCTATTTATAGGAAAAATTTCGTGAAAAACATTTAATGAACTTTGTTGTTTCCAATGTACGCCGGCCGTTATGGATCCTACCCGGCGGCTTACAGGCGGCGTATCTTCAAATTGTCCTTTGCGCAGGCAGTGCACTGGCAGCCTTCAATATCTGTTACAATGTAGGCCACTTCAACACCGGCGGCTTTGAACGTAGATCAAGCCGGCGTATGTAGTCAGAAATGAAGCGTTTGGTAGATTTATAACGAACGCCGTCAGAAGGCCGGCGGCTTTGACACCGGCGTAGGCATTCCAACAGATGTGTTGCTTCATTTTCCTTCAAGTGTTGGATATCTTCATGTCTCTTCAATTCTTCCATGTACACTGCATCAAGGCCGACGGCTTTCATGCCGGCTTAAAATGAAACTCCTTCAAAGCTGGTGATGTTTCAGTTCTGGGCTGCCGGCCTTCATTTACGCTGGCTTCTTCATCTTCTACGCCAGCGGCTTTGAATGTTGTTTAACTTGTGCTGGGCAAAGCTGGCTGTGCTGCAACGGCCTTGGATGTTACGCCGTCTGAAAGCCGGCGGCTTTCAATGATGAATTGCCGGCCTTAAATTCAATTTTTCCTCTTTTCAATTCAAATTCACTTGTTTTGATTTCTTTATCCAAATTAGTCCTGAAACATAAAATTTAATCAAAATAAATATCCATTCTAGCTCAATTGATTATCAAGATTTATACAAAATATGATCTTATCAACATGTTTACCAAGTCTGTTAGTGCCAATACTTTATAGTTTGTTTATACCAGATTGGGTCTTGGGGGGGTGGGGGTGTGGAGCGCTATGGAATATATATTTATTTATTTATTTATTTGTATGGTAAAATAGTTATCCTTGTTTTAGTGTAGGAATAGTTATTTAGAGAAGTTAGTTACATCTGTTATAGCTTTAGCCTTTGTATAAATACAAGTAGAGAGCATGATACAATTTTGATTGTCATTCATAACAAAACATTACTTCTCTTGTTCTATTTTCATCCGGGGTAGATTTTTTTATAGCATACTTTTCCTCAGTGTCCTCATGAGTTTTTAGTAAGTGTCATTTGATTGTTTAGGAATTGTTCTAGACGTATGCTTCTCCTTGGATGATGAGGTTGGATTTAAAAACTATAACAAAAATTGACCATCAAGATAGGTTGATTCTCCTCTATCATATTTTTAATAAGTGAATTGTTAAAATATGTGATTCATAATTCTACCTTTTACATCATATGAACAACTATTTGATTCTTAGGTCACATTTTGATATTTTTAAAGCAGCACCTGCATTTTTGGTTAATTTTTTCCCCTTATGTTGAAAAGTATCCATAATTTTCTTGGATGACTGAGTTACTGTACTCCAATAAATAAAAATATAGTATAAAAATAAAATAATTAATGAATAAATTATAAGATAAAAAAGAAATAAAACAACCATGTAAAAATCACCTATTAGGTAAATCTTTAAAACTATCAATTACACAAAATAATAGCTTAAGCTACCATTTTTAAAAAATCTTGAGAAAGTTTGAAGCATCGACTCAGTCCATACAAAATGTTTCTTATTTAGTGAAAAAAAGCTGGCACTATTTACATGGAAAAATCTTCTTAATTTCGGCATGCTAATACGTTGCCAGGTGAGTTTATTTGATGCTAAATGAAATGGTAGAAAATCTTCCATAAATTCGTATTTATGTTGAATTGTGTAAAACCAACGATAAGAGCAGAAAATCTAATAAATATTAAATAGTTCGATTAGGGCCGATGACCCAACTCTTCAACTTTAGTCCGTATCGTATTACAGGACTCAAGGGCCCAAGGCCGGAGGTAGGAGAATAGTTCGGAGATTAATCCAATTTCGTCATTGGTTTTTTTTTTTTTAAATCATTTTTTATTTTAGTTACTTTTATTGTTCCAAATTTTTGTAATCATTCATTATATTGAAATAGAAGTAGATATTACATAAAATGATAAAATAAACGGAAAGAGATGAGATGAAAATGAAAAGAAAAAACTTAAAGAAATGAGAATTTGAAGATTACATTATAAATTGTTCATATCTCTTAGACAGAAAAGGACCACATAAATCTAGGAAAAAAACTCTTGGAAAAAGAAAAATTTTTGTCTAGAAGAAGTTCTTGCTCCATCATGGAATGAAACCGAAGATTGTAGCCTAAAAAATCTCATATAAGAATGACAAATAAAATATAAAAGGAAAAATAAGACAATAAACGCTAGAATGAACTTAGATACCAGTGCGACTTTCATTTGTTAATGAAGGAATGGCTATAAATCTTTTGATTTAAATTTATATGATTTCTCATTGGATTCATTGTATGGTGCAGCGTGGTACCAAATGATTTTGAGATAGGCGACCTGAAACATATGGCGGTTCACTTGAATTTATATTAAAACAAATAGCCTACGTAAGTTATGTATTTTTCTTCCTACCATTACAAAGGCGAAGAACAGATCCGAGACTAATCTACTTTACCTAAGAGACCAATATTATACCACTGAATTATAAATTTATTGGCATGTGAGTTTCTATTGAAATATTGCATTTACCATACTTAAAATAGAAATCAAATGGAAGAAAAAGTTAATTACGGAAGTCAGAGCAAATTATGAACGAACCAAAAGGAAGATAATCATTGTGAATGAATATAAAAAAAGAAAAAAGCTCAATATATAATGATTATTCAAAATTCTATTATATATTGTTCAGTTTATGGACTAGTAAGTTAAATACAAATTCAATACACATGAATTGTTTGCAAAAAATTATCTAAAAAAAAATATTTAGCACTATGTCATATGACAGAACTTTTAAATCCTTAGTGATCTATCTTTTGTTCTATGAAATGAGATAGGAAATTTTGATAATAGCATCCCTAGGTCCAATCTAACCTCTTTAGATCATAGTTTAACTTATTGAATGTCATATCAACCCCAAACAAGATCTGTAAGGCTGTGCTAAGCTGCCTTGCATGGCATTATGTCGACAACTTCCACTAGATCTTATGTTTTTCAGTTAAGGTCTTAAGGTCACCAATATATTTTAGGAAAGTTCACAAATCTATAAGTTGTTTTCGACTAGCATAATTGTGTTTAGGAGGTTTCTTAATCTAAAATATGTACTCACTATATCTAATTAGATTCACTTTCTCAAATTATTGGAAGACAATTTTTTTATTAAAATTTATACATGTTCTTAATCAATTGTGGATTCACTCCTATAAGTACCCCCTATACCACATCTAGGTTCATTCAGATTCACACATATTCACTTTTGCTACTTTTTGGTTATCTTGCTATTGAATTAGTTGCTAGCTTAAGTATTGAAGTAGTCACATCAAACAATGCTTATTAAAATCTACTTGGAGCAGGTAGTTTTTAGTATAAAATGCCCATGGTAATTTAGATTTGGTTCGTCATCATATTTATATTTTGGTTATTTTGTCCCTTACTACCAGATGTAGAACAAATATCCTCTTTCATAAACTAGTTTTTGTTGCTCCTCCTCCAGTCAAATTGGACTGACCCATAGACTACTTCACAATGCTCCTCCTCAAGTCCAGTTGGACTTGACATAGCTAATAGGTTAATACCTATAAGGAATTTAATTTAGAGTTATACATAATTTAGTTATTGGTGAGCTTTTAATTGATGTTAGTTTTATATCTAAAATGTCTAAGTCAATTTAGACTTGTTGTCCTATCATTTATATTTTAGTTATTTTATCCTTTACCATTTTAGTGTGGGAGAGTATCTTCTTTCTTAGACTAGTTTCTAATGAATATGATAAGAATGAAAATAAAACGGTAGCAAGGTGCAAATCTTAGCCTAATACGAGCCATTAATTAGTCAACGATTCCAGGTCCATCAACTAGCCGTTAAAGACTAATTTTAGTAATTAGCATTATAATTTATGTTTTTAGCCAATACATCTATATCATGTAAAATAGGAAATAGCCAAATGGTAACAAGAAGAATTGGCTATAAATATCAATGAGCAGAGTCTGTAAATATTTAATAAAAAGAAACCTTTCTTTGTCTTTTTTCTCGTAATTGAAATATGGTGTTAGAGCAGAGTACTCTATTCAAGTGAAAAAAAAAATACACTCAAAATCTAATATGAGAAGACAAAGCAGGGCAGAGCCATCAAGAGGGTCACCAATGGCACTCTGGTGAGGCAAACCCTACATTAAGGCTGAAATCGACCCTTCTTAATGGTAAGAATTACCTATCATGGGCACGAGCTACTACTCTTTCTCTCTATGGCAAAGCCAAACTTGATTATGTCGTTGGAAAAAAAAAAAAAAGGAAAGTAGAACAAGATCCAAAAAACCCAAAAGATTCAAAAATCGAAGAATGGCAAACCAATGATCATCTTGTGATGTCATGGTTACTAAATTCTATGGAACCACAAATAGCAGAACTATATGTGTTCTCAAGTTCATCAGCCAAAATTTGGCAATCAGCTCAAGATCTAGTCAGGCAACAGAGAAACTATGCCCACATCATTCAACTCAAGTAAGAAATTTCAAAAACCAAGCAAGGAGATAAAACAATTACTAAGTATATTGGCTCGTTGAAATTGAAGTGGGATGAACTGTCAATCTATCTCCCACAAACAATCGATTTGAAAACAATTCAAGCTAGAGTCGAGCAAGATAGAATGTTCTAGTTCCTTATAGAGCTAGATTTGAGCTTTGATCTAGTTTGCACACAAATCCTCCTCAATCTTGATCTCCCCCCTTTCTCTAACATAGTCGCTATAGTACAGTAAGAGGAGACAAGGCGAAGAACCATGAACCCAGAGCCACGCTCAACTAGTGAGAATCAAGCCTTCACCGTCAATAGAGGAAATAGCAGCCAAGAAAACCATAAAAACAAGGGCAGGGGGCAAGAAAAACAAGCATCCACTCAATGTGACCACTGTTAGAAGGCCAGGCATACAAGGAATTGGCTGTTGGTTTGTCTACCCACAACTTTGGCCATAGAAGGAAAGAGGAGAAAAAGGGTGATTTGAAAGGAGTAAGAGACAGCCCTAAGTGTAGAAACGAGCTCAGAAAAGGTGGAGTCAGTTCTGAACCCTGGCTCAGGCTGTTTGAACTGAAGCTGGTAGAATAGATAGTTAGGGTCTGTTTGGATTGTCTGTTTTTCATCTGTATCTGTATCTTTTTTAAAATGATATGTGTAAATATATCCGATTTGCATCTAAATTTTATCTATATTTATTCTACTTGATCTTTTGATGAGAACTATCAACTTTTTTTTATCTATATCTATTTCTTAATAAATAATTTATTAGCAAAAAGTTTGAAAAAGTGTATGTATCTGCTGGGAAAAAGCTAAAACAAACAGACCCCTAAATTGAAAACATTCTACAACAGCTAAACTAGATTTTGAGAAACAATCAAGGACTAACCACTGGTCAAATCAACCCAAGTAATTCAAGTAAAAGTAAATCAGGTATGGTCTCAAATTCGGTCACCAAAACCTATGACAATAATGTTTGGATTATTGATTCTGTGTCACCAACCATATGATTGGATATCATGAAATTTTGAAAGATAAGGTGAAAAATAAAAATAACCAATCTGTAACTGTTCTAATGGGGCAAAGGCTCCAACTCATAGCACTAACTCTAGTGGTTTTTTCTCAAAAAATATTTCTAACATTTTATACTTACCTACCTTCACTTCTAACTTTTTATCTGTCGGCAAAATTACGGAAAATTAAAATGCAATGTTATTTTCTCACCTCAAAGTGTGATTTTTCATGATAGAATGACAGGGAAGAAGATTGGTGAGGGAAAGTTAAAAAATAGTCTTTATCTTCTTGACCTATCAAAAAAGTTGCTTAGTGTTAACACCAAGTTGTTGATGAAAATAAGTTATGGCATTAGAGAATTGGTTACCCTTCTGACAAAGTTTTAAGCAATATTAACCTAGTTTTGATTCAAATAACTGTGACATATGTCGTTTTGCTAAGAAAACTAGATTACCTTTTCAACTATCTACTAATAAAACTAAAAATCCCTTTGATTTAATTCATTTTGATGTTTGGGGACCTGCCCCAATTGAGTCTTATAATGGTTTTAAATACTTTGTTGGTTTTATTGATGACTACTCTCATACTACTTGGCTATATCTACTTAAATCTAAAACTGGAGTTTTTTCTAAATTTCAAGAATTTGTAAACTTAGTTGAAAATCAATTTAATGCCAAAATCAAAAGCTTTAAGTTTAATAATGTTACATTATATATTAATAAAAAAAAAATTGAAGTTTTTAAAGGAAAAAGGGAATCCGTCGTCAACTTGATCAATACGCCTGAACAAAACGGTTCATCTAAAAGAAAAAACAGACACCTGTTAGAGGTCACTAGATCTCTTCTTTTTCAAACCATTGTCCTAAAAATCTTTTGGTCAGATGCTATTCTTACAGGCACCTATTTAATCAACAAATTGTCTAGTCCCAATCTAAAGGATAAAAGCCCCTAGGAAATTTTAAGCCTACAAATTGTGAATTTAGACCACTTACGAGTATTTGGTTGTACTTGCTTTGTACATATCAAAAGACAAGACAAATTAGATAGGAATTTCATAAAGGCTATTTGCATAGGATATTCCTTCTAGGAAAAGGGATATAAATGCTACAATCCTATTGATCATAAACTTTATATCTCTAGGGATGTAATCTTCTTTGAAAATGAGCCTTTTAATAAAAATTGTGATGACAAGACAAATTTTGATGCTACCCTTAGTAATATTACTCTTCCATAACTAACCTTGTTTGAAGACAATGGTAAAACTCAACAAGAAGAAAGTTCAAATAATACTGAAGGAGGAGAACAAAACTCGGGAGAAACTGAAGATCTAGCTAATAACCTGACAGTAGAGTGAGAAGATTACCACGAGCCAGTTAACCATCTACTAGGTTGAGAGATTTTGTAACCTATCAGGTGACCTACCCCATTCAAGACTATGTGTCTTATGGTAATGTCTCATCTCATTACAAAGCTTTTTTAATTTCAATTTCTGAACAAAATGAGCCAACTACCTTTCAAGAAGCCAAAGATAATCCTATTTGGTGTAAAGCAATGAAAGAACTTAAGGCCCTTGAGAAAAACAATACCTAAACTATTATTCCCTTACGTAAGGGTAAAAAACTTGTAGGATGTAAATGGGTGTACAAGATCAAATATAATAATAATAATAATGGAACCATAGAAAGATACAAAGCTAGATTGGTTGCAAAAAGTTTTACTCAAATTTATGGTATTGACTACCATGAGACCTTTGCACCTGTAGCTAAAATGAATATTGTTAGAATTCTATTATCTGTTGCTGTTAACTTGGGATGGAGTTTGCTTCAGATGAATGTTAAGAATGCTTTTCTTTGAGGTACCCTAGAAGAAGAGGTTTATATGAATTTAACCCTTAGTCATAAAAAAAAGAAACTAGCAATAATCTTGTTTGTAAATTAAATAAATCAATTTATCGGCTTAAGAAATCTCCTTGTACCTGGTATGCCAAACTCAATCATTCTCTTTTACTTCATGATTTTGCTAAAAGTACTGTTAATTCTTCTCTGTTTGTCAAGCACACAAAAAGTTCAACAACCATTGTTCTTGTCTATGTCGATGATATTATCATCACCAGCAATAATCTTGAAGAAATTAGTACTATCAAACAATACTTAAAAGAAAAGTTTCACATCAAAGACTTAGGTAAACTCAAGTATTTTCTAGGCATTAGGATTGCCCATTCAAGTAAAGGTTTGTTTCTCTCTCAAAGAAAGTACGTCCTTAACCTTCTAAATGCTTATGGAGACCAATTATAAGGTTAGTCCCGAGAGTGGTGAATCCTTAAAAGACATAAGAAAATTCTAAAGACTAGTAGGGAAATTGATCTATCTTATTGTCACTAGGCCAGAGTAGCTTTTTCTGTTAGTATTATAAGTTAGTTTATGCATGCCCCTTGGACCAATCATCTTGATGCTATTAACCAGGTACTTAGGTATCTTAAAGGGTCTCCTAGTCAAGGGATCTGGATGAGAAACAATGACTCTAACTCCAATGTTGGTTATTTGGATGCAAATTGGGTTAGTAGTTGTGATAGAAAAATCAACTGCAAGATACTGTGCCTTTGTAGGTGGAAATCTTATAACATGGAAAAGTAAAAAGCAAAATGTTGTTGCAAGATCAAGCACAGAAGTAGATTATAGAGCAGTGTCATCAATTGCTAGTGAACTTGTGTGGATCAAGCAACTGCTATGCAATATGAAAGTTTATGCAAGTGACCAATGCATATGTATTATGACAATCTAGCTGCTAGACATATTGCATCAAATTCAGTGTTTCATGGAAGAACCAAACACATTGACGTAGATTACCACTTTCTATGAGAAAAGTTTAAGTTAGACAAATTTAGAATCCATTTGTACGAAGTCAAGATCAGATAACCGACATATTCACCAAGGCACTAGATAAAGAAAGGTTTTAGAAGATCCTATGCAAATTGGGCTCAATCAACTTATTTGAGCCCAATTTGAGATGGAGTGATAAGAATGAAAGTAAAAAAGGCAACAAGGTGCAAATCTCAGCCTAATATGAGCCATTAATTAGTCAACAATTCCAGGTCCATCAACTAGCCATTAAAGACTAATTTTAGTAATTATCATTGTAATTTTTGTTTTTAGCCAATATTCTATATCGTATAAAATAGGAAATAGCCAAATGGTAATAAGTAGAATTAGCTATAAATATCAGTGTATAGGGTTTGTAAAGATTTAATAAAAAAACATTTCTTTGTCTTTTTTCTCATAATCACAATATATAATATACTAGAAAATGTTAAATTCGATACTTAAATTTTGCATAAAAATTCAGGTTTGTACCTAAATTTTAAAATGATCAATTTAGTATCTAATCAACGTTTTTGACTATTGTTACTACATTTATAACACTGTTTATTTTGTATCATGGTGTGAAAGAAATTCATTATCAATGCTAGTTAGTAAAAATCCATTCACATGTTGCCTCTTTTGAGTTAATAAATAGAGCAAATGATATTAAGAAAGTGGTAAAAATAGTTTTAAAAAGCTCAATTAGGTATTAAATTGGTCATTTCAAAATTTATAAGTAAATTGAACTTTCAAGCAAAGTTTAAAAACCAAATTTGACATTTATCTTATGAAGAATAATGGATTGTGGTATCTAACTATATCATCCATAACAACTTCATTCGATCTTCTTTGCACTGATCATTTCATATATTTGAACCCTCGATCGACTTGGAATGCACATGTAATGTGTCAGTTCTGTATGAATATGATGCCCAAAAGGGTAGTTTTGAGGATCAGGGACTTGATGATAAACACGAGGAAATTTCCACAAACCGAAATGACCTCATACTGGTGATATTAGTATACTTGTGTATTTACAGTTAATTAATCAGCAACATGATAATAAAAATTATGTAACCAGTAGTCGACTTCAATTTCCAATAATAACTCCAATAAAAAAAAGGATTCGATCGCAATGGTTACATGCATGTAACATGTATTAAGGAAGAAAAGTAAGCAGCATCAAGATGGCTCAAATATTTTTGTGATAAATGAAAAAACCATCAAGTATCAAATTCCACTATTCTTGACGAAAGATGATATGTTTTATGCTTTCAGTCTTGTTTTACCTTTCAAGATTGCAATCTAACTGTATAATAGCATTTCTTTTGATTCCCATCTTTTGAAACGAGGATGGGCTCTCAGTGGATATAAGGTTTAGTCAATGATGTTGTTTAGCAATTTTGTTAACAATTGACATCCCACATAAATTTTCTAATAATGGACTCTTCAGGGACTCCTTCTAGGATCAAGTGCAATGAAAGACTCTTTACATCAAAGAGTTTCATGAAGAAGGTTAAGAGCAAACAATTCAACGATCTCTCTTTTTAAGTCTATCAAAGCAAATGTCTTTTAATTATCTCAAATACATGGGCTTAGATGTATGGGCCTCTTCATTAACCTAAAATGTCAAATCCAAGAGATCATCAAACTTGAAGCCCAAAATTGAATTAAGCTCCTCTATAATAATCAAACTCTATTTATCTATACTATTTATTAAGCAAATTTTTATTGTGGTGTCAAAAAAAATATTAATCTTATTTTATTTTTTTTTCTTATCTTAAGACGATTATAGATGATGGTTACAGCCCCTCTCTTCTCTCTTTATCTTTATCTTTCTCTCTCTTCTCACTCTAGATTAAGAATCGTTCTTAAACTATTCCCACTCTTTTATTTTTTTTGCATGCACGTCATTTTTAACTGTTCCTTTTTTTCTCTTTTTTTTTCGCACACGCAACTCTGGTGCGTCATATATATCTATATTATTTATTAAGCTAATTCTAGATTATGGTATAAAAAAATATTGACCTTATTTTTTTTATTGTTATCTTATGATTATTATAGGTAGTGATTATTGCCTCTCTCTCTCTCCCTACTCTCTCTCTTTTTGTCTCTTCTTTTTCACTTTAGATTAAAAACCGTTTTTTAACTATTCTCACTCTTTTTTTTTTTCCGCATACACGTCCTTTTTAACTGTTCCTTTTTTCTTTTATTTTTTTCACACATGGAACATGGCTGTGTCGTATGCTAGTTAATATAAGCTTATTTCCACCAAATTTTAAAAATAAATACTAAATGACCATAATGGATTTCATGAAAATTACTAGAATAAACAAAATTATCTATGTTCATACAACGATTTGCCAATTTCGTTTTACAAATTAAGTCTACTATCAATATTTTACAAAATTACATATTTAACCATAAATTGCAATCAAATAGATAAATCATCAATTAATTCACAAGATAACTTTCAAATATTCCTCAAATCATGAAAATATTCCAGAAGTTGTCAAACCAATTATTCACCGGCCATTCAATTCAATGGCCAATTCCAGGAAAATTAACTCCGCCCTGGTTTATCTTGTCTATTTTCGGTTATTTTAATATCTTATTTTTATTATTTTCAAACAGATATTTATCAAAAAATTGATAAAAATAAAAGCAAACATTACTCATAAACAAATCAAACAGATCATATACAGATAAAATACAGATGCAGATCAATTACAAATAAGATATGGATGAATACCAAACAATCCAAATTGACCATTATTTTAAATATGCAACTTTTAGCAATTTCAATAAAATAAAATATAATAAAGGATTAATATCATAAATAATATATGAACTTTAATAAAATATACAATTAGACGCCTGAAGTGTAAAATTGATTGATTTCATACCTAAGTTTTGAAATTTGCAAATTTAGTACTTAAAAAAACTTTCGTGCATACTAACAATATCTTTATCAAGTTTTTTCAGATACTAAACTTGGTAATTTCAAAGTTTTTCTGGTATTAAATCGATTGCTTTTAACGTTCAAGTACTAAAATGACATTTTCAAAGATATATATCTAATTGCATATTTTGCCAAAATTTCGATTCTATTTGTGACATTATCCTCATAATAAATTATCCTCATAATAAATTATAAACTTCATAGATTTTGGAACTTCTTAGAATATATATATATATATATATATAAACTAGATTACTTTAGCATATTTTCACCAAAAATTAGGTTGCAAATGAAGTAGACACTCCGTGCAACTTTTCTCATCTTGTAGGTAGTATGTTGTTTCTAACATGTTTCACAGTGATTTTTAGTGCAAATCAAGCTTTTGTGTTAGCTAAGCCTTTTCACAACAAGAAGATAATCAAGTGCAATTGTAGGCATTGATTCTTGAACAACATCGGATAAGTATATGACATCCTAAAATCTTAAATTCATGGACCTAATTTCTTAACTCAATCGCTTAAACTAGAAAAATTAAAGCTCAAATGATACTACATTTTAAAACTCAATACCCATCTAGCCTTGCCGGCTTCTTTAATATGATCCATTTAAATTTTCATTAGTTACAAACTATAGCAACAACGATGTGTTGTAATCGAAAGTTTGGTTTTTATAGGAATCAATTATCAAAAGATGATTCTATTTTCAGTTGCAATCATAATGTGGTATTTTTGTTAAAATATGATACTTTTGAAGTATCAACTTTCTCTAGATTTGGTATTTTTGTGATTATATATATTCTCATCCAAATATGGTACTTCTTTTGAATATCAGTTTTTTCTAATTGTGATATTTTTGTCATGATGTGATTTATATCTTCCTAATATAGTACTTTCTTTAAGTATCAGCTTTTATTCTAATATTGTATTTTTATTGTAATGTGGTATCATATCATTTTAATGTGTTACTTTAAAACTTTACTTTTGGTTGCCTTTTTGCCACTAATTGTAATGCCAACCCAAAGTTATAAAAGTTGTGGGAATCGTGCAACCAAATATTTACACGGGGTAAGAGGAGATAGGAATAAATGGACATGGCAAAAATTATGTTGACTGTCTAATAACTAGAAAGTGGGTCAGAATGCAAATAAGTAAGCATGTTCGAGCATGTCATCTAAAGGGAGTGCTGATTTTACATGCAAAGCATCACATAGATCCTAACTTTGCCAGATGAAATCATAAGGCATGAAAACTAGCTTATAAGTTGGAGAATCTCCATTTGCTATCGCCATGCTTCTGTCAACCTTGAAAGTAGAGAATTTGATGGGATGGATACCAAATTTACATCTCATTTACTTTAGCGGTATTGTCATTATTTTTTTTTTTCCTCTTTTAAGTAAGGAGAATCTAACTTATTTTATGATTATATATTAAGGTGATTTTTTATTTTAGGATTTTCAGTACAGAGATTAAAGTTAAGAAGAATTTTTTAAGTTGATAGTGTATCATCCTAAGATTCAATGAAGTACTTAAGAATAAAGATAAGCTTAAAAAAAAAAAAAAGCTTATTATATTTACCTCAGAAAATCATTCTTATGCAAGGGTGTCTCCTGCGGAAAACAATACTAAAGATTTATAACAATTGAGTACTCATATTTTCCAATCCCCCCACTAATAATTAAAAGGGGTAAACAAATATTAGAAGCTTTTGTTAGAATATGACCCCAGATTACGGGATATTACTTCCCTATTTGGTCATAATAAGTCTAGTAACTTATTTAATAGCCAAAACAAATTTTAGCTATAAAACTACCTTTTATTTTTTGGACTAGCCAAATTAAAGTAAAACAAATATAAATCGGTTCTTCCATACCTATTAGAATTATACAAAATACAAAAATATGTTACGGCATTAAAGTTGTTCCATCAAAGGAAGACATAACATCTCTTAACAAAAAGGAAGGAAGAGGATTAATTAATGGTCTTATTATTGTTATTTAATGTTTGTGGTAAATTAATTTATCTAAAATCCTAAAAAATTATAATGTTTGACAAAGAGAGATTAGGATCTCTTTGTTTCATCTTTTTTTTTTTCATTTTTCTATCTTACTTTGGTCATTTTTAAATAGATATTTATCAAAAATAAATAAATTCAGATAAAATATTGATGATTTTACTCATTAAAAGATCAAACAAATCAAATACAGATAAAATATAGATAAAAAATAAATACAAATAAAATATAAATAAAAATTAGACAATTCAAACATACACAAAACCTGTTATAAGTATTAAATCTAACGGCTTTAACTTACAGGCAAAGATGAAAATGATGACTACAGCTGGCCCCTGTTCGCGGAAATTAAAAAGATGAATAATATATCAGTGCTGATGGACAAAATAATTTACATATTTTTTAAACGAAATTCATTTTCCTAATTTATTAACTTTTTTCGCTTTGATAAAATAATTCATTTAGTTTTTTCTAGAATGAAAATGATTTTGTTAGTTTATCAACTCTGTCCTTTTGGACTAATTTCATCTTATATTTGCCATTTTTAAACATATGTTTATCAAAAAATAGATATAGATGAAAAACAGAAACTTTTACTTATAAACATAAACAGATAAGATACAGATAAAATATAAAAGTAAATCAAGTACAAATAAGATACGATCGAAAATAAAACAATTCAAACAGACCCTATTTCTTTTTTTTTTTTTTTGGCCCATCAAATAGATCCTATTACTTGTCCCTAAATGTTATATATTTTTATTGTGATCCATTGCTTAAACCTGTATTATTGTTCATTGCTATTAGGGTCTGTTTGGTTTGGCTTTTTTCCGGCAGATAAACACTTTTTCAAACTTTTTTCTAACGAATTATTTATCAAGAAATAGATATATAAAAAAAAAATTGACGGTTCTCATCAAAGATCAATAGAACAAATAGATAAAATTTAGATGCAAATCGAATATATTTACACATATCATTTTAAAAAAGATACAGATACAGATGAAAAACAGACAATCCAAACAGAACTATACCATATAGTGTTTGTTTATGATAAAGAACTTTTACAGACTATTATTATTCGTACGTAGTGTTTACTTTATGTTAAAGAACTTTTATAAACTATTATTATTCATTGATATTATTACCTACTACATAGTGATAAGGAACTTTTATAGACCATTATTGTTCATTGATATTACTATCTACTGCATATTGTTTTACTTTATGATAAAAAGCTTTTATATACAAGATTAAGTAGACTTAGAGAGCAAGGTTTAGAATTAGAAGCTAACCCATTTAATTTTACTAATAAAATACAAATATTTGCCATTTAGAACAATTATACATAAGAGACTAAAAGTATACAAAAAGTTATTTAAATGATTTTTTTATCATAATTTAGCAAGATGTTATTATAAAAGAAATAGCCAACAAATTATTTCGTAAATTACCAGGACCTTTAGAATAAGAAAAGTATAGGAATTTTAAAGAAAAGATAGAATCAAACCTTACAAAACAAATGAATAATTTAGGTATGAGAATACAATTTGTAATCAAAATCTTAGTTGAAAAATATGCAAATATATAGATAACCAGACAATTAAAAGGAGAATATAGTTAATAGTTATTGTCATAATGTATATACACCTCAAGTATACGGACAAAGGAGAGAAAGACCAAAAAGAAGAAATTACAAAAGAAATCCAAAAAATAAGATCTTATAGACCTCTCAAAATAAAAAAGCCTAAGATAAATTATTATGTCATAAGGAGTAACGTTAGGATGCCTTATTTAAATAAAGAAAGACATGTAAATAAAAATAACAAAAACAGAAATTATAAAAATAAACGGAGTTGTTTTTCATGGGGAGAAGAAGGATATCTACCAAGAGATTGTGACAAAAGGAATAATATACATAATAAAAGAGTAACATTGATAAATTGTACATAAGAAGATATTTTATCAATAGATAAAATGGTTGAGTGAAACAGAGATAATATACAGTATTGTGAGTATGGAGGATAATAGGGTGCAAAATTTTGATAACAAAGAAGAAAGTGTTCCTTTTATTTCAAAAGAAAATAATTTATATGAAATAAGTGCAAATTAAGCACAATAAGGCACAAAAATGAATTTCACTAATGAAAGACATTTTATAAAAATAGTGTCCACGTAAAACTCAACCAAATTTAGGCAAAGTTTTTAACAACAATTTCTCATGCAATGATTATATATTGCCTATTTTTCTTTAATCTATTTCTGAATAATCAAGTCATAGTAAAAAAAAAAAAGAACTAGATAATGATTAACAGAGACTCACTAAGAGCTCCAACACTAGGGAATTATTAAGTGAAAATTATAAACCGTTTAACATAGAAAAAATCCATTAGGAATGATGTTAACTATAAACTATAAAGTTTATTATTAGGTAAAAAGAAATATCATATTAAGAAGTAAAATGTAAGTAGGTTAACATACTAATCTTTAGTAACAGTTATTATTGAAGGTATATTATATACATATATATATATTTAAGAAAAAAGATTCATAGAATTAATATATTACGTGTTACAAGTTTTAATTTTTTTTTTAATAAACGAAGGGAATAGCTTATAATTATAGGGGAAAAAGAAGCTATTCACCTATCATTTATAGATATTTATATGCTATGAATCAATTTAAGTAACATAACTATCGAGCAAAACTTTTCTTGTGACAAATTTTTTTATTTTCCATCTGCATCCACCCGGACTTTTTGACGGGAATGATAGCTAAAAGAAAAGTTTATCAAATAGCCATGATGGCGGTATCTTTTTGGAAAGAATTCCCATCAATTAGGGTTGAAAATATCACCTGCTTTTTGCATTGTAAGCTTGGAGACCAAGCATAATCATGAATTCATTTTACCCCACGAACTAAAGTGAAAAATATACATATAGTGCTTGCCAATTGCCAAAGTGAACAGCATTATGGCCATCCTATTTCTACCTTGTCTTTTATCACACTATACCCAGCAGCAATTGATTCAAAGAAATGATTACTTATGCCACAGTTGAACTTAAAATTATCATCAAATGTTTGTAATGTCTTTTTCCAATCTAATTTAGATGCAATCTGAGTTTGCCCAAACTCTATCCACACAGCACGATAATTCGTATAGACAGATCGGAATTATATCTAATTTCATATGAAAACTAACATTGTATAAAATCATCTTTTTTTATTTTATAATCGTATCTCTCTTATCATGTTTTATATATAATCATAAATCAAAAGGATTAGTAATATCAAGGATATTTGAACTTTGACATAATATATAATTAGATATTAAATTTTGAAATTGATCAATTCAATACTTAAAATAACTTTTCGTACATACCTACGGCACTTACATAATATTGATTAGTGTTTACAAAAAGTAATTTGAAATACAAAATTAATCAATTTTAAAATTCAAATATCAAATCAATTACTTATAAAATTAAAATACCTACTTATATTTTATAAAATTTAGATACCATTCGTAAAATTTGTTATGAATTAAATGATATTATATAAGCATCATCCTGACTCTAACTCCCTGTTTCCTTTATTGGATAAGGAAGACTCCAAATAACAAAAGTGGCAGGAGACATAGAGGTGGGACTCATGTTTGACCATTTTCTTCAAATATTCGGTGGTTTAGCAGGTACGGGGACTTTAAAGAGCAATTTCACCTCAATTTTTGGATTTGGTTTAGGGTCTCACCAGAAAATTTGAAAGATTATTCCTTGATGTGATTTTCAAGAGGCTGGTTTTCAAACTACAAGATTTGTACTTTTTTCTTTTTCTTGCATCACCATTATCTAATACATGACAGTAACTAAGTTGAATCTAGTTGTAGCTTGTTATACAATAATTTTTCCATAAACCAAAACAAGTGCACCTCCAAATGTGGTTATTTTACAAAGATTTTCTCATACGCAACCGCATTGCCTAAAAAAATAACAACCGCATTACTTAAAAAATTGACAACGATTATCTCACATGTGTGTACAATTATCCGTTCCATTTTTCGCATTGCTGATTTTACTTTAATGAATTAAGCTACCTTTATTCTCTTTAAATTTAACATATTCTAACCTTAAAAACAACTACATATGTACTGATATTTCATTACACCAGTGGAAATGCACCCTCGGCATGGTCCATGATAAATTTAAATAAATAAATAAATATATATTAATGATATGGTAGCTTTCGTTTTTCACAAATAACATTATCATGCTTCAAGCAGGGATGTAACTGTTTTACAATTTATTCTTACCACAAATAAGAGTATGCTAACACTCAAAAACCATTAATTATCGAAAATGATCTTGTGTAATATCTAAAAATTCTCTCAAAGGTCAACAACTGTTAATTAAAATTGGACATGTTAGGAGAGTAGGAAGCTTTTAACGGGGATAAATTCTTTAAATGGGCTTTATGAATAAATACACAAATGGGCTTGATACCATTTAATAAAAAACTTAAGTTATTAGGCTAATGAGTTTTTTCTTTTGTAATACCCTTCACATAATCTCATATTTCTCATGTGGCATTTTTTCAACCTTACACTTGCACTTTAACAAATCTCCCCCTCCAGTGTGAGTCTCCACAATGGACTTAGGTCTTATTTTCATAAACAGGGAGAAATTCTTCAAATGGGTTTTATGAAAGAATACACAAATGGGCTTGACATCATCTATAATCCAAAACCTTAAGGTATTTAGTTAATAGGTCTTTTCTCTTATAAATCCTTCATATAAGTCTCATATTTCTCATGTGCGATTTTTCCAACTTCATGTATGGTGAGTGTTTTCTTATAAACAGAACTAACAAACAATGGAAATATAAAAAATGAAAAACAAAAACAAAGTAAAGCACACACAAGATTTATGTGGAAATCTTTGCAATAAAATCCACAGGTAGAGAGAAGGAATTCACTAATGTTAAATAATGGAATATAGAAGATATGTATACAAAAGATCTTGCAGATCTAAAACTCACACATACTCGATACCTTAACAAAACATGTGTGTGTTTGTAATAGCTGGTGAAAAGGCTAGTGACCTAAATCCGCTAGCCATCATTTTATGCTTCAATGCCAGCCAAAGGCTAGCAACTTAGTCAAGTATGCCGGCGGCATACAATAAAGAAGGCTAGTGGCTTTGAGCTAGCCTTCACCACAGCCCACTATCAGAAATTAATTCCAAAAACAAAAGAAATCTAAGGCCGGCAGTGTAGGCTTGAAAGCTAGTGGCCTTGACCTAAAAACTAGCAGTTTTGATAAAAATTCAGGTTAAACATACAACAATCTCCATCTTAGCACGAATTTAGGAGTAAAATCAACACAAACTCTAAAACTTTAACACAAAAGACAAAACATTCTCCTCCTCTTCTACAAACCCCAAATGGGAATCAATCAACAACAAATACTAATCAAATGCATACAGTGCATAAGCAACAAAATCTGCTTCTGCATATCCCTGAGGAGGCCTAACTTCACTCCTAATTCTATCTTCAGTAATAGAGTATTGTGGTTGTGGTGGTGTAGAAATAGAACCAATCTACTCTTCTATTCTAGTCTGAGAAGTAGGCTTTAGGGTAGAACCTGAACCAATCTCAAACTCCACCTGTATGCTTGATTTATGATATGCTTTATCAGATGAAGTATTAGAAGACAAGTCGTGCAATATAACTGTTTCATCAAAAATTACATCTCTACTGACAATGACTTTCTTTAATCCAGGATACCATAACTTATATCCCTTGACACCAAGTTTAAAACTAAGGAATATACATTTTAGAGATCTGGGCTCAAGTTTCCTGTTGTCAACATGAGCATATGTAGGACACCCAAAAATTTTCAACTCAGAACAATTTCCAGGAATACCATAACATACCTTTTGTGGAGTCTCCTTCTCAATTGCAGTTGATGGAGACATGTTAAACAAATAACATGTTGTAGAAGCTGCTTTAGCTCGGAATGGCTTCAGTAATTGAATATTAGAAAGCATACATCTGACTTTCTTTATAGTAGTTTTGTTCATCCGTTCTGCTACTCCATTTTGTTGAGGTGTACCAGGAACTATTAGATGTCTCACAATTCCCTCTGACTTACATAGAACATTAAAGTCATTAGAACAAAACTCTAAATCGTTATCAGTATGAAGACACTTTACTTGTTTCCTAGTCTATTTCTCAATCATTATCTTCCATTCGTTAAATATGGGTAGAACATTATTCTTTTGTTTTAATAAAAATATCCAAACTCTTCTGAGAAATAATCAATGATGATCAGCATGTAAACAGTACCTCCACTTGAAGGCACTCTAGATGGCCCCCAAAGATCAAAATGATTGTAGTCAAGAGTACCCTTTATATTATGAGAACTTGTGGTGAATCCGACTCTTTTTCTTTCCAAAGACGTAGTGTTCACAAAATTTTAATTTGTTGATGCCTTACCCATGAAGAAGTCCTTTTGTACTTAATTTAGTCATATCGGCTTCACTCATATGCCCTAGACGCAATGCCAAAGCCTAATAGCATCTTCATCTGACAAAGAAGAAGAAGTGACAGCTACATCACCTGCAATTACAGAACCCCACAAAACATATAGGTTAGCATTCCTTTTCTATCCTTTCATCACTACAAGAGATCCTTTAATGATCTTCAAAACTTTACCTTCACCAGTATATTTGTACCTTTTTATATCAAGAGTACTCAATGAAATTAAATTTCTCTTCAAGTCAGGCACATGTCTCACATCAACAAGAGTCCTGATTATACCATCAAATATTTTGATTTTAATGGTATAAATACTTGTAGTCTTGCAAGAAGTGTTATTATTTAACAGGACAATACCCTTAGATACTTTTTCATATGTTGAAAACTAGTCCCGATTGGGAAACATATGAAAAGTAAAACCAGAATCCAAAATCCATTCCTTACTGGTTTAAGAATCATCATTAGAAGCAGTAAAAACTTCTTCATCACTATGGTCTTTAGCTTCATCAGCTTCAATTATTTTTCTGGTTGTTTCCCCTTTTTATTTTCAGCAGCTCTCTCTTATTTTTTGTTCTTTAACTTATAACATTCAGATTTGATGTGTCCTTTCTTCTTGCAATACCTGCAGATCTTATCCCTATTTGATGGTTTTGATTTTCCCCTTAAATTACCACTAGAATTACGTTCCCGACTCCTACCACGAGTAACAAACCCCTTTACCTAAAGCTCAAGTCTAATCACTAAATGTTTCATCTTCTCCAAAGAAGCTAAAGCTTCATAAATTTCCTCTATGGTGAGAGAATCATGACTATATAAAATTGTGTCTCTAAAATTTGAATAAGAGGGAGGTGGCGAACACAATAAAATTAAAGCTAAATCCTTTTCATCATACTTAACCTCTAAAGTTTCCAAATCTGAAATAATTTCTTTAAAGATGGTCAAGTGATCTTCTAAACACTCATCTTCTGTCAAACATGTGAATATAGTCACTATTTCAAATGCAATTTACTGGTCGAACTCTTTGTCATACACAACTGCTCCAATTTCAATCATAACCCCGCAGCTGTCTTCTCCTTCAACACATCTTGTAATATCTGATTTGATAAATGAAGATGAATTTGAGAAAGGGCTTTCTGAACCTTACGTTGCTTTTCTTCTGGTGACCATGACGTAGGCATGTTATCAAACCCTAATAGAGCATCATCCAAATCCATTTATGTGAAAACCGCTTGCATCTTGACCTGCCATAAAGAAAATTTTGTGTTGTGATCCAACAATGTGATATCATACTTCATTGTTGCCATTGTAGAGAAAACAAAACCAAATCCCTTGGCTTTGATACTAGTTATGTTATAAATAGAACTAATAAACTATGGCAAAAACAAAAATGAAAAACAAAAACAAAGTAAAGCACACATAAGATTATGTGGAAACCCTTACAGGAAAAACCACTGGCAGAGGAGAGAGGAATTTACTAGTGTTGAAGAACAAAGTACAAAGGATATATATACAAAAGATCTCGTAGATCTAAAACTCACACACACACAAAACCCTAACAAAACAACACATATATATGTGTGTGTATAGGCTGGTGGAAATGCTGGCGGCCCCAAATCCATCAGCCCTCATTTTGGGCTTCAACACTAACTAAAGTCTGGCGGCTTAGTCAAGTACACCAGTGGCGTACAGCCAAGAAAGCCGGCAGCTTTAAGCTGACCTTCACCACAGCCTGTTCTCATAAATTAATTCCAAAAACAAAAGAAATCCAAGGCTGTCAGTATAGACTTGAAAGATAGTGGCCTTGACTAAAAAACTGGCAGATTTGAGAAAAATTCGAGTCACACATCCAATAAGGTTAACGTCAAAAATAGTACCTGAACTTTCACAAAAAGTTAAATCAGCTATCTGGAGTTTGGTTTTGAATAATTTGGTACTTGAATTTTCGCAAAAAGTTCAATCAAGTATCTGAAGTTTGATTTTGATATTTTTTGTACCAAAAAGAAGTTTTCACGTATACTTTTTCTATCTGATCGAACGTACTTTTGGTATTAAAAATGTAAGCAAAAACTTATTTCAAGTATCAAAACTATCAAAACCTAATTTCAAGTACCTAATTGAATCTTTTATGAAAATTCAAATACCATTTTTGACATTATCCTATTAAAATAAATGAAAATGTAGTTTGTTACATAAAATTTGAAAAGATAAATTCAACTATTATTATAATCTACTATCTACCAACATTTATCATAATCATCCTCAAAGGTCGACTAACTAACACAAGTCCCGTCGGCTTAAATCAAATCATGAACCTACTTCGTTGTATACATCACTATGAAAATGTCATTTGAAATGTTAAAAACCTAACAAGGAAAATTATGGAACCCAACACAATAATACGACATCACGACATCAAACAACACATAAGTTATCAAATACTAAATGTAACAAAGTAAGGTTCATTAGGTTATTTAATTTCGTAAATCTATAACACAATTCTAGCGTCTAGGAATTTAAAGTAACTCATCACTCCAATCACATATGATCAAACATAAACAACAATGACTATACATCTACAAGAAATTATCTGAATTCATACCTTTCATAGTAGCGACAATAATAATCTCGTATTATGTTCAGTTGTTCACTCGTTGTACTACGTCATTGAGACCATTCCACTTACAATGTTCAAAACAATATTCCATATCACTAGTTTGTCACGTTCAAACTTCCTACTCACCGATCTAGACCAATCACAACTCCTTCATATCTACTACTTATTGAGCCATAGTCATGCTTTAAGTGCTAAATTATTCCACCATCTCAACGAAGCATCTTCCAATGCCATATAAACTTGATATGAAAGTTGTCATCTAGTAATACTAATCAAGTAATCATACAAGACAAATATCACACAATAATGACCATGAACTTGGCATTATCTTAACTCCTTGATAACCACAAAATTCACAACACTTAATTTCCGCACAACACATTAATAGTCATAATATTAGGTTTTAAAATGTTCAATTTCTATGCCTTATTATCAATTTTAAGCTTATAAGAATGATAACAAGTCACCAGAAGGATTTCTTAATAGACCCCAATAGAGGGGACGGTCAATCTTAGGCTTTAAAGGAAGGCTAACTAACCTTAGCTGGCGGCCAACTAACCATAGCTAACCACTCTTGATTGTACATCAGCTCCTTCTCTAAGTTTTAAGTCTAATCAAACTAAGGGTTCTTAGGGTGTGACTTAACCTTCATCTAAAGGAGTTTGAGAGTCCATTTTACCATCTTTGCATCTCCTTTTTTATTATTTTCACAATGTGGAAAGTCAAATGTGATTTGAAGCATCTAACCCAGTATTTACTTAGAGTTGACTCTTTTGCTAAAGTGATGGGGTCTAAGAAGTCAAACATGTTCTATTTAGAATGATCAAAGGAGAGTTGATATATTAAGTTTAGAATAGGTCTATAGGAATTGATCTGCTCAATTCTAACCTTTCTTGACAAATCTTATGCACTGTAAAGAAAGCTCTTAATAGGTTTAGGTCCACAATGGAGCTCAAAATGATATCCACTATAAAGGAGACTCATCTTAGCCATTAATTGTCCAAGCAATCCAACAAACAACATTGATTGCCAAGCTTTATAAATGCTCCTAGTTTCACTTCATTTAGATAACTGAAATTGTGGTGATACACCATCATGTTGCCAAATTCTAGACTCAATTTTATTTTACTAGTTCTAATGAGGTTTGACATTTCACAATTTCCTCACTTGCCACACATTCATTTGAGTCGTGAGACCACTTAGTCCTCTTTCCTATACACATCTCTCTTAATTATCGATTTACATGCCATTTCTCTTAAGCCACTTGTAATATGGTTCTTATACAACATACTGTGATTGTTGCAAGCGAATCCATACACCTAAATGCTCCGGTTAGTACATAAGCATGTTTAACCTATTACTTTATCAGTATTATAATATTTTTTTATAAGCTTTTTAAATCATCTATTGATCTCTAATTGATTACCAGCTATAAACCATAATGGGTAAATTACATCAGAATGTATTAACATTTGAAGGTATATTCATTTAAGGTATCAACATTTCAAGTGGTTAAAAAGAGGAATTGACTTTTTGAAAATTTAATCAAATAAGATATCAACATTTTGTAAAATTTATTTAAGGTATCAATGTTTCAATTAGTTTTTAATTATATTTCCTTAATTTTCGTTAGTGATCAATTTTTAATAACTCATTTGACTCATTTTGCAAAATGCTAATTCCTCTTTCTAACCACTTGAAATATCGTTACCTTAAATGAATTTATTCTCAAATGCTTATTCCTCTTTTGAACCATTCGAAACATTCAAATCTTAAATAAACTTACCTCCAAACGTTGATAGTTTCGATGTAATCCATCCAAATCATAATCAATGAAATTGAAATTATCTCTAAGATATTCCCTATAGACCTTATTGTGTATATTAGACATATGCACGGTTTTGGTTCTAAACTGGGACCGTCAGAATCGTCATCGGCTGTTCTAGAGCTGGAACCAAATTGGTTGGCCAGTTCCAGAACCGGCTATGGAACTGCTGGTTTCACGGTTTCTAAGTGATTCTTTGGCCTAAAACCAGTGGAACCGCATTGAGAAAGAAAAAAGAAAAGAAAAAAAAGAATATTAAATATATAATTATTAATATTTAAATTATTTAATATAAATAGTAAAATTTATTACTTATTCACAATATTTAATATGTTATTATCAACAATGCAAATAAACATAGTGTAAAATCATATATAATTAGTTTAAATGAACCTCTTCTAAAAGCAAAATTAATTTTCTTAATAATGTGAGATTATTTTTTGTATTGTAATTTTTTTTAACCCTAAAGGGCATTTTGCAATCTCATATTACTAACTACAATTAATATTAGATGTGTTTGTATACAAATAAATGTGTATTCTAAAAAAAATTAAAATTTTTTTGATTAAATAATTTAACACTTTTATATCCAATAATTATTTTGAGTTTAAAATTTATTTTATTAAAAATTAAAATTCTTTTTTTTTTTAAAAAGACAGTTCCGAGATTCTAAAAACGGAACAGGGAATCAGCGGTTCCATGGGTTCTGGTTCTAGGGGTTTTACTTCTGGTTCCAGTTCTAATTCCTTAATTTCAAGATCCAGAACCGACGGCTCTTGTTCTGGTTTGGTTCTGTTTCGGAATCATGCCCATATCTAGTGTGTATCAGCGATGACGACTTATTAATCCTTTTGAGTGGAATGAACAAAATTAAATGAATAGAATGGAATTCCTTCTCCAAACCACCCTTTGTAGTTACCCCATAAAATTGTAATATGGAGTTCCTTTTACTATCAATTTCTCTATGTTACAACTATTACAGAATTTATGGGGAACGGGGATCGTTTCGATTACTTACCCGTTTTACATTCTTAGGAGAGATACTCGTAAATCCAGATTAATTACCCCATATAATTGGTATTATTTCTCCATAGATGTAATATAGGAGAATGATCAACTATTGATGGGGTTAGACTAGATTAGTTATGAGAGAAAGGGGTAGCATCTCTATGTAGATAGAGAGCGAGGGACAAAGCATTTTCCTTTTCGTCTTTAAACAGTCTTCCTTGGCCGAAAGAGTCAGCTTTTTCAATAAATTTTTCGCATGTACTCTCCATCTGTTTTCCTAGACTGTACTCCGTGTCAGCATATGAGGAAACAAGTTTAAAAAAAAATATTTCTAACTCAGTCTGCCTCTATGATGCTTCACCCAATAGAATTACAAAACATAAAGAAAAAAAAAAAAAACCAATATCAATGAAAATATTATATGTATAATATACTTTAAAAAAAATTCTATAAAATCAAATTATGAAAGGTGGAATATAGAATTTATATATGTGTCATATGTCTAATATATGATACATATAAAATTATTCAATTGTGTATCACTTGTTGATTATACGATATATATACAAAGCTATATTGCATGACTAGTATACAATATAGATCGGCTTAAACTTTTGACTGAGTAGGTCGCTATATCGTATTTTGTTGATGCAATACACGTATAAAATAATATATCTCATTTTCAAAATACAATATAGCGACAACAATTTGGTATTTAGTTTTGTATATTTTGTATTTATGTATTTTTTAAAAATAATGATAGGCACGTGTTTCATCTTAATATCAATTAAATGAATGGTTAAGGAATTTAATTGGAAAAAAAAAAAAGGAAAAACAACTAGTCGAACACGCGGTAGAAGCAAAAGTCGTCTATGATTTGAATAAGATATGACCCAAACATAAATCTACCTAATACGATGAGATTAGTGTTGAAGTCGTACTTTCTAGGTCAATTTTTGATTGAAACTATAATACTTTTCCTATACTTAATTTAATAACTACGAATATTACTTCTTGATTTATATATACTACCTTACACTTAAGATGAGACAATTTTAAAATTAAAATTCTAATATAAGTTAATATTGGTGGTAGAACTTAAAGAGAGTTAGTAGTAAATGGTACTATGAGAAGTTTGGCAGTACCGTATTGAGATTTAATGTTTCGTTTACCATTGAAGTTTAATGGTTTTAGGTACGATTGCATGCTGTTTGTGCTTATGTGTGTGTGCGCACCGAAAATAAAGATAATAATTAATGGTGTGTTAAATTTAGTTTTTATGTAATCGCATGTGATTGCATAATTGTCTGAATATGCACAAACACCTTTATAGTTTTACTGTACTCAGTTTTAGCTCACTTTTTTTTTTTTAATCATTTTTCAGGCCATTATGTCGTAGCGTTTGATCTGTCCAAGTACTAACATCCTCCAACTGATGCGTGACCTAATAGGCAACTGTTCGTATTATCGGAATTTTATCAATATCGGATTTTTATTTAACTTGTATTTGTATTATATTTATTTAATTTTTTTATAAGTAAAGCTATCATCTATTTGAAAAATAATAAAAATGATAGTATAATGATCAAAACATGATGAAATAATTAGACATAACATATTGTCAATTAGAGCAACTTTATTGGAGTTGTGTGACATGAGAATTTATACTAAGTAACCTCTTTATGAGTTGTTTAATTAATAAAGTTAGTAAGTTGTTTAGATTCTTTTATTGTTATTTTTTTATACGTTTGATGTCAATTGTATATAATTTATGTAATGTGAAACCTATAAAAATTTTAAGAAATCATATTAAGTAATTTTTTAAGTAATTTATAGATAAAATTATAAATTTCTTAACAAGTAAAATTGCTTAAAATATTAATATAGAATATTAAATAACGTACTCTGTAATTTATTATTAATGATGGTCTTAAACTTGCGTATTTTAGTAGTTGGTTTGGACATTTAGTTGTGGCTTGTGGGGGCAGACGACCTATCGGTTTGATGTAAAATTGTACGATTGGTAAGACTAGTGAACCACATTTGTCCTGTTGCCGTTTAGTATGATGGAGACGTCCTAGTACGCTGGAGTTCTTTATGTTATATTGGGTGGGATATGGGTCAAATCAGTCCATCGTTGAATCGTATAATAAAATTATAGATTTATTTAAAAAATTTTATATATATATATATATGATAGATTGTAGGTATAATATATTATATATAAAAGTTATAGGTTGTAGATTATAAATGACTTGATCTAAATAATTCTCCTATTATATGTGATTAGTACTATCATTTTCATTACCATAATTAATAGCAGGTTATGAGTTTTTATTTATATTTTATTTAGAAATCTAGCATATTATACTTGCCTTTGATTTAAGATGTTATAAGATCCTTAAAAACACTTTATTTTATTTGATATTATATATTTGAGTAGATATCGGCATGGTTTGGATTGGTTCCAGATCCGAACCGGAACCAGAACCGCCAGAGTCGGAGTGATCACGGTTTCAAGGAACCGCCGATTCTAGTGGTTCCGGCTTCGGTTCTACGTGAACCTTTTTTTTTTATAAATAAAACAAAACCCTAATATTGACTTTTTTGTTTTTTTTTTTTTTTTTTTTTTAAATCCCCCCTAGCCCCTACCCACCCAAGCCCCATGCGTGCCGACTCCTTTCTTTCTTGTTTCTTACGCAGTTGTTGTTTTTTTTTTAATTTAAATATTTGGTGGGTTGGAACTATCGGTTCCTGGTCCGGAATAGCGGTTTCGAACCCAATTGAACTGCCGATTCCGCCACGCCTAACCATTTGGACCCGTCGTTTCTGGCGGATCCTTGAACGGTTCGGAACCATCATTGACGAGATGGTTCTCGGGTAAAAAACCGCTGATAACGGTTCAAGACGGTTCGTTGTTCGAAATCGTCTCATGATGATGTTTAGATTAGAGAATGATTGTGAAGTTAAAAAAGATAAAGATTTAAATAGTAATAAAATAATGATGTATCAAACCATAACTACAATAACAGAAGTGGTTAAAAAAAATGATGCAGGAACCAGGAAAGACGTGGGACTTATGAGTTATGTCTGGTATTTTTTTTTTTAATTATAAAATTAGGTGAACAAGCAAGTACGTGGACTTGGAGAACCCTGTCAGTTGTCACCTCTATTATTGGATTTGGTTCCGATTTCGCCAGAAAATTTGGAAAATTATTCCTCGATGTGACTAGTAGCATTTTTGAAACTTCTTATAGCTATGCGTGGGCGGCTCCTACTTAGGAACTTTTGAAAGTTCCCTCACATTTCGATCAGATTACAATAAAGCCAAATTCAAACTATCCCAACAGCATCTGTTTGTTTTCTTTTGGGAGGGACATCTACATTCGAGGTAATTGACTTGGTGTTTAAATAAAGAATCTCATTAAATCTTTTCCAATATGGAGAGTTTTTTTAATTTTGTAAGATCTTCTAAGAAAAATCTTAAAAAAAGTTTATTTGAAATATTATGTTATTATTTTATTAAAAGAAGTGAAAGAATTTTTATAAAAATATGGATAAAGTAGTAAGGTTTTAGATGAAAAGTTTCTTTAGAGGTTGAGATAGTACTTTAAAGACCTTACGAAGGACCCGATGAATACGGATGCTTTTATATAATTTGATGTCTTATTTTTATAGTTTTTAAATATATATTTATAAAAATTGGATATTTTTACTTATAAACTAATCAAACAGATAATATATAAATACAAAACAAATATAAATAAGATACAAATAAAAATCAAATAATCTAAACAAACCATAAATCAATTTCGAACATTAATGTATTTAGCTCATTAAAATCAAATTTGTAAACTCAAACAAGTCTAATTATTAATATTATTTAATTAGAAAAAAATCACTCCAGAGTAAACTTAATAGATCCAACTTAAGTTTATCGAGTACCGAGTCTGAAATCAAAACCTTGGTTTATTGTTAGCTTTTACCACAACATTTCTTCACAAGCATCGCTTAGTTGATATTACGATATCCTTAAGAATTATAAATTCACTAAAACATTAAGATTATTTTATAATCTCTTCTATGGAACTGTAAAGTCTTCTCAACTTTGATCAATGATTGCATGGTGGATTATGTGTGTTGATCAAATAGGTTCTGTTTGTTTATTGATATATTATAGATATATACATATTTTGCAAACTTTTTTTAGATATAGATAAAAAATAGTTAGCAGTTCTCATTAAAAGATCAAATAGATTAAATATAAATAAAATAGATACAAATCAGAATATTTATACATATCGTTTTGATATAAATACAGATATGGATAAAAAATGAAAATAGACCATCCAAACCGACCCAAAAGGGGACTATACTCAAGAATCAAGGCAATAATATGAAGTAATAATGCAAAGATGGAAAAAGTCTGCTATTCCAACTATTGTGTTCAATCATATCCCAAGCAATAATAATGTAACATGTGTACATAGAGTGATAGTAATTATTTCCTTTATTTTATAAATATTTTTATTTTTTAAATTTATTTAACACACGTTAAGTATCTATTAGTTAGGACATGATAGGGATTGTATTTCTAGAATAGTAAATATTTTTCTTTCAGAGCCAATTCACGTTAATTTAAAATTAAGGAATATTGATTGAGTTTATTAGTCCTGAATTATTTTCAACAATAATATGATAGATTGGATGATTCGTGATGAATCTGTAAATCAAATAAAAGCAGAAATTTAATCAAATAAGCTACACTTAAAAATCGTCATTGGACGAAAGAGTAATGCACCGACGGGTCACGTTAATTTAAAAAAGGAAGAATATTAATTAAGTCCTGGGTAATGAATCTATCATGCAATGCAAAAGGCAAAGCCTAATTAAATAGTTGATTTACTAATTTGCCATCATCAACAAGATCCACTTCATATTTTTCATACGTATATTTTACATTGAAATATACCCACATAATTTTTTTCCCAGAAAATAATGCAGGTGCATTCTAGTATGGAGTGACAAATTACTGTTTATTTTATCATATTCTAATCATTTTTACATTATATTTTTATCATTTTTAAACAGATATTTGTTAAGAAATAAATACCAATGAAAAACTGATATTTTTACACATAAACAAACAAAATAAATATAATATAGATAAATTACAAATACGGATTTTATTAGACAATCCAAACAGAATAACAACGCCACATACAACACTCCGTAAGAATTTGATATAATTAACAACACGAATACACGGCATAGCAAAAATAAATATATAAATCAGAACACGAATACAAAGATAATGTATAAAATTGATACTCTATACAATGCGGAGATTCGATCACGATATAAATAAACAAGATCTATGAACAATTATTTATAATATCTATTTTATTTTATGTGTTTAGCTTGTGATATAAATTTAATATGAAATAAAATATGAACTCGTTCGGCTAATATGAATTATCATTATTACTTATTCTTTCTCTCTGTGAAGTCAGTTTAAACTGTGAATCGCTTCGATTAAACCTCTTTTTTTTGGGTACAAATTATTAGATGTTCAAAAATTCATCGAAATACATATTTTTTTCAATTATTTGTTTCCTGTGCACTAACTATTTAGAATTTGCTTTTCATCGTCCTGTCCGCTAGAAATATGCTGTTTAGTTGGTTTCCACTTCTCTTTTCATCGTCACGTCAACTATGATCATATTTTGTAAATTCTGGGTCCTATTTTCAAATAAAGAAAGCTATTAAAGGGTAAAAAAAAAAAGGAAAAAGGTGTTAAAATATGTGGATAAGAATATTTTGGTTGGCTGAAGAAGCATTTAACGTTTTGCCTAACACGTTCGGGTAATAATTGGTACCATCAATTATATACCAAGGCAAATAAATGAAGGAGTATGTATAGATATTGGGTAAATAATATTAAAAATTATTTATGTTTAAATTTAATTTTATCTAAGATATTAATATTTTAGATAATTAAAAAAATTAATATTTTACAAAATAAATCAAATAAAATATCAATATTTTATATCATTCATTTAAGACATCTATATATTAATAAACAATTATTTGAATTAGGTTATAAAAAGTTAGTACCTTTACTTTTACTTCTTAAAAGTGATATCTTAAGTAAATTTATTTAAAAAATTATTATTATTATTATTTTTATTAACCAGTTGGATAGCTGTCTTTAATTCAACCTATCCAAAATATTAATCTCTTTTATATCACCTACCCTATAGACACGTGTAAGACATGCAGCTGATAGCAGTATATGCCATGGCCATGAGGGCGAAGGAATGGGCCATGCCACTTCAAAGTTTTATCAAGTGATGATCAAGACTCAGGAGACGTAACAGAAACAATAATGCATTAATGCCCCAAAATGATGGCAATGTACCAAAGCGTGGAAATCGTGAATGAATATGGTCGGTGAAAACCGTTGGGCAATGAAAATGGTCGGCAAAAGTTAACTTAATCTAGGTTGTGTTTTATTTTGTTTTGTGGAAAGTATTTCGTAAGTTTTATATGTATATATTATAATTGAAGTTTTAATAATATTTATATATTATTTGATAGGTTACAACAAAATATATCAATATTTAAAAATAAGTTCATTTAAAATATCAATAATTTGAATGGTAAACAATAAAGAATTATAACATTTCATAAAATGAATCAAACGACATGTTAATATTTCGCCAAATT
Source organism: Combretum micranthum (assembly GCA_024138025.1). NCBI lineage: Eukaryota > Viridiplantae > Streptophyta > Magnoliopsida > Myrtales > Combretaceae > Combretum > Combretum micranthum. Next base: position 232,825 of record JAMXBD010000498.1, on the reverse strand, counting down.
CATTTAATGTATCAATATATGGATTGGTTTTCAATTAACTTTCCTTAATTTTACGTAACGATCAATTATGAATACCTCATTTTACTCATTTTACAAATTCTTGATTTATTCTTTCTAAATACTCAAAATTGTTTATACCTTAAATGAATTTAAATAAATATATCCAATAAATATCATTATAGACTCAAAACAATATAGAATATCGAAAGTAGCTAGTAGCATTAATACTATGTTTGACACTTCTTAAGATAGCATAAAGTTGAGAAAGTTACTAAAAGAAAAGAGAGGAAAGCAAATTTAAGAAAAAAAAATGAAGTTTTACTCTTATTTGTATATGGAAAGTGGAAATGTAAAGAAATCGGTAAAAATATTGTCATATCCCATGTTTTATTATTATAAAGAGAATAAAAGGAGAGAAACAATATAATAATACGACTAGATTACCCTTATCATATATCTTGCCATTTAAATTCCCTCCCTTATTAAGTGCATTTTAGTAACTTTATAGCATGGATAGGTTTTGTTTGGTCATAGCCAAATAGCCACAACATTAATGACTTAGACTAGTATCAAGATCCCTAAGTCCATGAAGTATTTTAGACCGCCTCAGCCCAGGCTAAAGGCATCTCTTTCCGTTGATACACACAAAGGGCCAATCGAGGACCCTCCTCCTCTAAGCTCCTTCCTAAACAAGAACATTCCTTAGTCTCTCGTATCTCCACAAAGATATGTTGAATTACAAATCACACACAATTTTGAAGAGGCAAATATTATAAAATTTAACCTCCTAAAAAACAGGCAAAGTTTTGAAATGCACCAATAATATTTTGTTTCTACTTGATTGGTAAATGTACATATGTTTATTTGATAATTAAAAAAGAGAAACATAGTAGACACTTATTGTCTAGACGCTATGCCTGCAGCATCCGGACACTATATAAATTAATTCTTGTTGAGAGCAAGATTTTGGTTTTCCCGTCCCTATTGGTCGAAAGGTAATGCTTGGCATCTAAATGGTACATGTTTTTCTTGCAAGGTTTTAGATATGGTTCGGGCCCCTTTTGAGGACACCATATACCGTTTCGATGATAAGCTTCAGAAAAATACCATTACAGCACTAATTGTAAATGAAATTTATTAGTCCAAGGGACAACGGGCAAGACAAATGAGAAGCATATACATACATGCTTTATGTAAGATGAAGACTAGTATTTGAGCCTAGAAATTGCTATCAAAGTTTTGTATTCTCTCAAAGATTTGTCTTTTGTTCTTAAATTTGCATTAAATTGAGAGTGATAAAATTAAGTAATACTCTTAAGTGTTATTTGCATGTTGTAAAAAAGTATTATTCAAGTGAGTGTATCAAGTATTGTTGGTTGGATGTAACTCATTTAAGCATTGATTATTTGAGATCAAGAGTGTATGAAGACCTCTCTGGAGGCATTGGTATGATCGTGGAGATTAGAAAGTGGGTCGAACTCCACGTTAAAATCTCGAGCATGATTCTCTCAACCTTACTCTCTTTACTTATTGTTTCATATATTATTGATATATTTGATTGTTTTTTGTGTGATCATGGAGATTAAGAAGCAAGCCGAACTCCACATTAAAATCTCGAGCATCATTCTCTCAACTTTACTCTCTTTACTTATTGTTTCATATATTATTGATATATTTGATTTTGTTTGTTAGAATAGTTCTTAAGTTTTGTTTGAAAAGAATTGCATAAATAATCAATTCACCCCCATTTTGACTATTTTACCTAGTGTATTAGGTGATTTTCAATTAATATTAGAGCTAGGTCTTTATTTTCTTATACTTAACCACATTTAGAGTAAAGATCATGGCATTTAATGCACTAGGATTTCTAGAATGACAATCTATTAATAGGCCACCACTTTAAATAGGGAAACTATCCTTATTGGAAGTGTAGAATGAAAATCTTCTTGAAAGCCTAAAATAGATTAATTTAGAACATTATAGAAGATGGTCCCTTTAAGATTGATGGAAAAGAAGAAGGAGAGCATAATGATGAAGATTGTTAAAGACTAGATTTAAATGATTTTACATTGTGGATTAAATGAAAGTGATTTTAATAGAATTTGCACATGTAAATCCGCAAAAGAAATATGGGAGTTAGAGAAGACGTATGAAGGAATATCTAGAGTAAGAGATACTAAAATAAGTCTTCTTTGTGGTCAATTCAAAAATTTCAAGATGCAACCAAATGAAACTATAGATGAGATGCATAATAGGTTTATAAATATTATAAACCTCTTGAAGGTGCTTGGAAAGAACTTCACTAACGTGAAAATCCACTCTAAACTTCTTAGGTTTTAATCAAATGATTGGGAAGCCAAGAGAACCACTATTGAGGAGGCACGGGATCTAAATACAATGAGTAAAGAGGGGCTCCCTAGCACCCTGAAGACTCATGAATTGATCAAGAAACAAAGAGAGGAGTCAAGCAAGAAAACCATTGCCTTAAAAGCCACAAGCAATGACTCAAGCAATGATGAGATGAGGAGGAGGAGGAGCTTGCATTCATGGCCAAAAAGTTTAGAAAATTCATAAAGTTTAACAACAAGAAAAAAAAAATGATGATGAAGGAAGTTCTTCAAAGTGTAAGAAGAAGAGAAAGGAAGTAATCACACATTTCAAGTGTCACAAACCAAGACACATTCAACAATATTGCCCCTTGCTCAAAAAAGCACCCAAAGGACCCAAGCAGGAAGCTCTAATTGCTACTTAGAATGATGATGACACTATGTGACTGGGATGAAGATGTATGCTTCATGGCACACGATGACGAGATAGGTGATTCTCCCAAAATTCCTTATGATGAGCTTGTCGCTATTTATAATGATTTATGCAAATAAATGGTAAAGATGAAAAATAAAAATAAAGCTTTAAAAGAAACAATGATAAGTGTTGGAAATGAACTTGATGATTTCAAATATGAATACAACAAACTTGAAGCTATAATCAATAATCCAGATGAGGATAATGAATTTTTGAGGTGTGAAAATAGCAAATTAAGAAATGAAAATGATAAATCATGTAAAGATCACAAAACTCTAAGTATTGAGATAGGAGAAATCCAAAATATAAAAGAGGATGAACTCATGCATGAGCTAGAAGAACTCAAAATAGAAAATGCTATATTAAAATCTAGCCTAGATGAATCAAAACATACAATGGAAAAATTTGTACGAGGATCAAAGAACCTAAAAACTATACTGGGACAACAAGAGTACACTCCAGACAAATATGGAATTGGATATAAGGGAGGAATTAAAGATAGAACACACAAAAGTTATTTTGTAAAAGCAACAAATAAAACATGTAACACTTGTGGAAAAATTGGACATATAGCACACAAGTTCTCCATTAGAAAAAATGCTCATAAAGGTGAGCTCGTTTGAGTCCCTAAGGGACAAGCTCACATTGCAACTAACCCTAATGGACTAAAACTGAAGTAAGCATCAAAGTAATAACTCCTTGTTTTGTAGGAACTCTCAAGAAGTAATAACAAATGGTATTTGGATAATGAATGCTCAAGACATATGACCAAAGATAATCCAAATTCACATCTTTAATTTTGAAGGATCAAGAAAATGTTACCTTTGAAGGCAATTGTAATCAACTATACTCACTGAAGTTAACATTCTAATCTACAAAGACCTTCTCATTAAGAATGTTATATTAGTTAACCACTTAAAACATAACTTGCTTAATATTAGTCAATTGTGTGATAACGGTTTCAAAGTAACATTTTGTGCAAATGAATGCACTATTAAATGAATTGACAATTACCAAGTTTGTTTTGAGGGATACAAATATAGAAACATTTATAAAATTAATTTAGATAATTTAAAACTTCAAATGCAACATGCCTATACTCTCAAAATGATTATGGTTAGATGTGGCATAGAAAATTAAGGCATGCTAGTATGGATCAAAGTTTGTTAAAAAGAACCTTGTCAAAGGCTTACCAAAATTAAATTTTCAAAAGACAAGATTTGTCAAGCATGCAAACAAAGAAAGTAAACAAAGAGTTCTTTCAATCTAAAGATGTTATTTCTACTTCTAAGCCACTTGAACTATTACATATGGACTCATTTGGACGTACTCAAACATTGAGCTTAGGTGGCAAGAAACACACCTTGGCTATTATCGATGACTTCACTGAATACACATGGACTTTCTTCATTGCATCTAAAGACAAATTAAATGGTGTCTTTTTCAGATATTGCAAGGAAGTCAAAAATGAAAAAGGTCTTAATATTGTAACTATCCGAATCAATCATGCGGGAGAATTTCAAAATTATGAAATGGATGATTTTTGTAGTAATTTTGGAATTGAACACACACCTAGGACACCACAACAAACTTGAGTAGTAGAAAGAAAAAATAGAAATTTAGTCGAAATTGCTAGAATAATTTTGTGTGAAAATAACTTACCTAAATATTTTTGGGTCGAAGCCGTTAATATCGTATGCTATATATCTAATAGAGTGTTCATTAGACCTATACTTACGAAAAACCCCTATGAGTTTTGGAAAGGTAAAAGACCTAACATCTCATACTTTCATTCATTTAGCACTAAATGTTACATTTTGAATAATAGAAAATATCAACGAGCTAAATTTGATGCAAAAAGTGAATGTTATTTTTTTTTTTTTATATTCCTTTACTAACAAGGCTTATAAAGTATTTAATAAAAGAACTTTAGCTATGGAAGAGTCTATTCATGTCTTTTTTATGATGCTCCAGCTCATGTGTATTCTATTGATGATATGAATGATGCATTTGCTAATTTAGACAAATTTTCATTTGAAAGTAATGATCACATTAAAGAGACCTCAAAACAACAAATGGATGTACGTAAAAAGGATGACTTGAATGAACAAACGAATCATGATCTTCCTAAGGAATGGAAATATGCTAGATCATACCCTAAGGATCTAATCATTGGTGAACCATCAAATAGGATGCAAACAAGATCATCCCAAAGAAATATAGTTTCCTTATCCCAGACTGAACCCAAAAATATAGATGAAGCCTTGAAAGATGAATTTTTTTATACAAGCGATACAAGAAGAATTAAATCAATTCACTAGGAATGAACTCTGAGACTTAGTACTTAGACCCAATAATAGACCAATTATTAGAACCAAATGAGTTTATAGAAATAAACTCGATGAAACTAGTATAGTAACTAGGAACAAAGCTTGATTACTGACTAAAGGCTATAATCAAGAAGAATAAATTGATTCGATAAGTCTTTTGCCCCGGTTGCTAGACTAGAAGCCATTGACATATTTCTGGAATTTGCCGCCTTCAAAAATTTAAATTTTTTTTTAAATGGATGTCAAAAGTGTCTTCTTAAATGATTTCATCGAAAAAGAGCTTATATAGGGAAACCACTAGGTTTTGAACATAATGAATTATCCGATCATGTTTATAAACTAAAATGGACCCAAGTAAGCTCCTAGAGCTTGGTATGAAAGGCTTAATAGCTTCTTAATAAACAAATGTTTCGCTAGAAGAAAAATTGATACAACATTATTTATCAAGAATCACAAATCCAACACATTAATTGTGCAAATCTATGCGAATGACATTATGTTTGGAGTTATCAACATGAGTATTGTAAATAAATTTGTTGAGTCCATGAAGAATAAGTTTGAAACGAGTATGATAGGGGGAACTCAATTACTTCCTAGGTCTCCAAGTAAAGCAAATAGAAAATGACACATTCATCAATCAACCTAAATATACCAAAGGACTCTTTAAAAAAATAGAAATAGAAAATTGCAAAACTAGGCCTATACCTATGAGCACAAGTGTAAAACTTTATACAGATGAAAGTGGCAAAAATGTATGAGAAAAGCTATATAGAGGCATGATAAGCAGCTTATTGTATCTAACTGCTTCAAGACCCGATGTCATGTTTTCGGTATGCCTATCTGCATGATTTCAACCTTGACCAAAAGAACCTTACTTGAATGCAGTAAAACATATCTTCAAGTAGCTTACAGGCACTATTAAAATTGGTTTATGATATCCTAAGTTTACTTCTTTGATGGGTCCAACGCCTCCTATGATGCCTATCTCTTTCCATCTTGAGCACACTCATAATAGTTTAGCATCTTCGACAAACTACTTGTTGATTCCGATTGTCTTTGTAACAATGAGGTACTTCAATTCTTTGATCTTATGACCATTTTTGGCATTCAACTAAACAAGATTTTTGAAGTCATGCACTTTCCTGCTACTATGAATGATCATGCTGTCAGGATGTTTTACTGTAACCTTACCGACAAGAAGGATAAGCATGGGCATTTAAGCATTAAATTAGGTCCTTGTGATGAAATTAGAGATAGATTGTGAACCTATATCTATAGGCAAGAACTAGATATTACTTCTGTTGATATTTGTAAACTCATTGATGTATTGAATAGAGGGGCAAATTTAATGCCTGATTTTTATGGTGATGTCTTCTATGTGTATATATTTGATGTAGTTGAAGGTGAGGGTGATGCATGGCATAGTGATCATGCTTCAAAGGGCAAATGGATGCCTCATAATCACTGTATTCTTCACATTTACTTATCTCATAATTATGTGCCTAGAGTTTGTCACCACAGTACCACTACCTTCACTAACTTGTGGATTATGTATTAGCTACTCGATGGGGAATTGATCAATTTTTGAGATGTTATGGTCCACAACTTTAAGAAAGTCACAAATGGTCCAAATTGAGCTCTTCTTCAACATGGTCACTTGATCACTTTGCTACTCCAAAGGAGAGGAGTTCGTTTTGAATTCCCCTCTCGTCCTGTGTTCTCTGAGCTTTATACCATGCATCATCTCACTAAAGGAGAGTGGAGGAAGATGTTCGATGGTGTTTATGTGAACAAGGAGCTTCTTTCTCCTATACATGGCATTACCTTGCATTCAGAATCTGATGCTTCTAGTGACGATAATGGAGATGGTGCTAGTAATGATGATGAAGATCGTTTTGGTGCAGATGATGGAGGTCATGCTACTGCTAGTGATGAGATTATTGGTGGCCATTTGGATATGTCTGCACCTATGGATATTGGTGGTACTCATAGCTCAGGCACCCAAGGCGGTGCCTATCACGTCCCAAGGTGGCAGCCTATCGTACACAATATTAAAGCTTATGAATGACTACCTTAATCACACAAGAGCTTCCATATTATGTAAAAGGCGTACATCACAATGAAAATTAATGCATTAGAGTAGCATAGTTCATGGTGATAACAGTTAAGTAGCAAGGCAAGAGAAATACATATCTTTAAACATAAACAAAGTCAAATACATTTCTTAAGGGGTATACCCCTGCTAATGTCCCCAAATTGATCAGAATATATTAGTGTTTCTTAGCTATCTCCAAAATAATAACATATCACATATTTCTTCATAAAGAAATTTTTAAAATGAAACTTCATCCCATACTCCTAATTTTTCCATTAAGGCTCAAAAGTCCACCAATGATTTCCTTAATGTCCCATTCTTTGAATGGAGTCTCAAGTATACATGTTTCATCAAAGATCTATAGAGGTGTGAGCTTACAACATGCATAGTGAGATATTCTCTTTATTTGTATTGTACATCCATAACTCAAACAAGTTTATTTATTTCAAGTGTATGCTATGCAACAAATATATGTTACATACAAATATGTATAAGTATCCGGAAACCATAAATAGAGTGGATTTACGCCCTTCATATCGAGGTTAGGGAATTAGATTTGGAGATCTCCACGATCTTCACCACTAGTCCCTAAGTACCCGCTTATACCAATCGATTGGCATTGCTCATTCTTAGGCGATGTCCTCGTACGATTTAGTTCCCTTAAGAAAGCTATTTAAACCCTTCCGATTCCTCATGTAGAAGTAGCAATCTTCAATATGTAGCTCGATAAATGCAATGCATGTCCATTTCATTTATATTAAAGTCAAGTATAAAAAAAGTACACTTGAAGGCGATCAAACAAGTATCATACACACACAAGCAACATGTAATATTGATGATGTACTTAAATAACCATTCGTTGGTTTTGATATGCTTAACATCCCTTGTCACACATTCATAAAAGCATATACACATGTACCAATAACCCCATACATAATCATTTTCATCTTGTACTTACAAATCTAGTGCAACCATCTACAAGCACAAGTAAGATAACAAAATCATAAGAGAAAACTCAGATGTCTATATCGCAATCCGCTTAGTCAAAATAATCCTCGAGAAAGAGGGTCGTAATCCTTATAACCTAGACAAAAGAAATATCCGAGATGAGTATTTCATATAGGTTCTACTTAAATTTCCAACTCTATTTATACTATTCACATTATTTTTCCCAATTATGGAAGTTCCAACTTCAAATGGCCATAATTTACTCATTTTAACTTGTCATTTCGCATATTTGTGGTCATTTTCTACCTACTTTGAATGATTTATCTATTTTTAAGGTTATTTTTTACATTTAAGGACCTTTAAGGTTCAGAATCATGCAGTACAGAATGCATCCCAAAGTTTTAGACCTTGCGTTTTCAATTCTCAAAATTTTTATTTCATTTGAACTCTCTAAGGTAAATACAAAATATATCTAACCTTAGAAATCAAATAGAATTGATAATAGTTCATATTACATGCATGATCTTTTTATGGAATGTTGAAAAGTTAAGTTTATGGAAAATTCACTTTTGGGTCTTTGAACAAAATTTCAATTCTTAGATTTTTGTAAATGTGAAACTAAAAAAAATCATGGTCTTATATTCATTTAAATACATGAATATTTCATTTTCATAATAAACTTCTTTTAACTAATTATTTCCCAAAACATGAATCTTTATGTGTTTGTAAAGAAAAAATATTTGAAGTTGTATTATTTTAAAAATGTTTTAAGTCTTGGCATATGAGAAAAATTAAGTAAACGACTTGTTTTAAATTTTACTTAATGAAAAAGGGTACTCATTTGTATTTAAGAAATGAATTTTAAGTTGTAAGATTTTCAAGAGTCATGTTTTCAATAAGGAATTTAAGAGGATTATCTTGTTTTAAAATTTTATCTTTGAAAAAAAAAATTCTTATGCTTTTAGGAATAAGTTTTAGGTGAATGTCTTGCTCTAAATTTTATTCTTGAGGGCAAGATTTCTTATATATTAAAAATAAGATTTTTGGAAATATTTTGTATAACAAAAAATTATCAACGTTTATGTTGTTGGAAAAACCACCTTATCAAGCTATCAACAAGTTTTATATTTAAAAAAAAAATCATTTTGGCGTAGTAACAACCTCAGTATGAATGAGCAAGAATCTAGGAATTATTATGTTGAAAATCAAAATTTAGGAACACAACATTATATAAAGAAAGAAGAAAATAGGGAACATAAATAAAAATTATGGGAGTCTTAGCTTATTATCAAGACTTTGCCGGGACTTTAAGTTTATCTCTAGTCACCATGATAAATAAAATAAAGAAACAATAAAGAAAATAAAATATGGAAGTCTTAGGCTCTATCAAGGCTTCCCAAGACTCGTATTAATTCTAGTCTCATAAATAAAATAAGATAAGCAATAAGAAAATATGAAAGTTTTAAATTGTATTCAAGGCTCACCGAGACTTAGAAATCGATAAATCTACTTTTTGCTTTGACTTGAAGATGGAAAAATCTAAGACTAAAAATTGACTAGTCTTGTCTAATAGCATGAAATAGATAGTGAGCATGAAATAAAAACATTAAATAAGAAGTTAGATTAGTAAACATTTAAGCTCTAAGAAATGTATATACTACATATACATATTATCGTATAGAAGTTAAGTTAGTGATAAGAACAATTTATAAAAATAAGCATGAACATGAAGTTAAGCATGACATGAATAATATGTTGTTTCTATATTCCCATTCCCTAGTAGATGATTCATGGAGATTTTATATGAAAACACAACATACATATTTTTCATGTTATGTAACATAATCTACGAAGGAGATTTAGTGTTAATCTAAAATAAAAAGAAGGAGGTGTGTATGGTAAGAGAGGTGGAAAATCTTGAGAGAAATTTTAGAAAGAAAACTTGAGATAATAATTTAGTAGAGTTTTGTTATAGGTAATAAAAATTCTGTAAAAAGCATAGGAGGGAAGGGGTATTTATAGTGGAAAATTGAAGGGAATTAAAGTATGGAAAATAAATGAAAAAAAAAATGAAAACGAGAGAAAAATGGGCAAAAGGTAGCTGCAAGTGAAAAGACAAGGGCAAGAGAGAGAGAAGAAATAAAAGTAAAGAAGAAGTTATGTACAAAGTATAGTGTAAAGTAGAATAGATTAGATGTATGTAAGAAAAGTTATGGATGGTGCAAGAGTTGTAAGAAAAGTATAAGAAAAAGTAGAGTATGATGTATAGTAACAAATAGTAAATAAATAGTAAACAAAACATATAAAATACTAGTAGAGATAAAAATACGCGTAAATAAGTTATATCTATTGTTTTTATGAGTCGTAAAAATTGTATTTGATATTTTTACAAATTCTTATTATATTACTAGTCTATATTGTTTACTGGGATATTTCACCTCATTTTATGTATCGGTGTCTTGATTTGAAAACTAAACCCGTTCGGATCCAAAACAAATGAGTTTTCACTAAATTTGATCGGTTTAAGGTATGTGACATATTTTTTGGATCATAATTTAAGTTTATTTTTTTTTTTAATTTTAGGAGCTATCTTGTTGGATTTAAGTTTCCTTGAGCTTAATAATGGCCTTGTTTGGCTTTAGGGTTCCAATTTCAATTCTTTCCTTAAGATTTACTTGTACAATTATAAAATTTAGGGGTTTACACTTATACTATATATTCATTTTATAATTTGAGTTTACTCTATTTTTATAATTTATTTAATATTTTATAGTTCTCTGGATTATCTAATCAAGTCTAGGGCTTCTAAGGTTAAATGTTAATTCAGTTTGACTTTGTGGTTCATGCTTTGAAATTCACTTATAAAATTACAAAAAAATCTAGGGGTTTACAGTTTTATCATTAATTTGTTATCTAGTGATGTTATCTAGATTTGTGTGCTAGTGGTCGAGTACGAAAGCAGTTTAGTTTAACTAACGAAATTTTAGCTTGATAAATTAGTACTATATTACAGGAATTTATTCTTATTATTTATTATTAAATATTATTAGAATATATGATCTAAACTTACGTATTAGGGAAGAATGTTTAAAGTAAGGTTTCTGAATCGAACAATTATTGGATTTTTTTTTCAAATGTACTCTTTTCTTAGGGTATGGTATTTAGAGTTTTCTATTCCTATCACACTTATTAGACATTTAGAGTTATCTAATCTTATCTTATATTATCTAAAGTTTCTGGAACTCGTGCTTAGCTCGGAGCAATCTTAGGGTTTCCATGGTTTAAGATTGAGCTTGATCAATTAGGTGGGGTATGAAATCCTTTTGACGATGAGACATTCTTTACCATCTATTTTCCTTTAGGGTTCTAGGTTGCACTCAAACCATCTGAAACTCTAGGGTTATTGAAAATTTTTATCTGATCCCGTTTAGGGTTTCTAAAGTTTGGTTTTAACTTAGCTCGAGTTTTGGGTTCTAGGTTTTATATTAGCTCTAAGGTTGTCATCTAAGAATATCGAAAAATCTAAGGGCTTACAATGGCCCTACTTCTCTTACTACCTCAGCTCACTTCTTCAACCTCCTTTATGTTGATATTAATAGGCGTTTTGACAGCTTGACAGTTGATGTTAGCAATAGCTTGAATTCCATGGCTAAGACAAAAAACAAGATCAATCATACCTTGATGCTTTTCTCTAACACTTCTATAGTAGTCGTCCTTGCCCTTCTCTACTTGTTGATGCCTAGTTTCTCCAGATTTCTTTTTCTTTTTATCTCATTTGGCCTTTGGCCATTCTCTATGTATTTTGGATCTCCCGTCTTCTCTTTGTGCAACTTTTAGTTTGCTATGTTTTGCATGTTTTGAGCAAGATGTTCTAACCTGCTAAACCACTGATCTCTTCTTTACTTTTGGTTGTCTACTTTCATGTTACTCCTTGTGTTTGTTTTTGGGTTGGCTTCGGTGCTTACTTGTGCTTGACTTATTCTTGGGCCTGTCGAGCCTGGATTTTTCAATTTCTGGTTTTATTTATTTTAATCCGATTTGTACCAAACATAACCCATATGATACAAATCCTCGACTAAGAACTAAAAGAAATTTAATATATATTAAAAAAATCATTTTGGAGTCACCTCCCGATTAGAATCGAGACAAATTATAAGTTAGGGTTAATGATTGGTTAATCTTAACTTAGCTACTAGTCTATGGAAAATTGATTTGAAAGCCAAATTTTATAAACTAGAGATTTTTGGATTCGAGGGCTACCCTATTAAAACCACATGGTAACCACTTAAAATTCATAACCTAAAATTTATCCTTTTAATGCTAAAAAAAAAAAAAAATCAAACATCATAAATTTCTAAATTTACAATTTTATTTACAAATTAATAATAAGATCATTTAATATTTACAAAAGAACAGGATAGAATAAAAGAAATTTCATATTTTATGTCGCCCTAGAGGTCCCTAAAACAATACGTAGTTCTTTTAAAAAAAACTTTAGTTTAATGGTTATTTTTAAGTTTTTGAATTCTTCTTATTTTAAGTTTATTAAATTTCAAAATGTTTGAAACGGATTTTCATGTGAGATCTTAACAACTACTTCTTGATATTTCCTTTTAGAAAATAGATTTTTCTATGTTTAAAAAGTTTTTTTTTTAATATTTTTTATACGTATTATCCTACTTATACTATAATACTATGCTTTATATATAAAAAACAAACCCTACACAATTTCTATATCTATTTTTTATATTTAAAAAAACTTATATTTTCATTTTTATTTATGCACATATATATATATATATATTAAAAAAAAGTGTATATCATCAATAATAATAATAACATGGGCCGGAGGTAGGTCGGATCTCGGATCTTGGAGTGGGTTCGAGTCGAATTTAGATCAGGCTTGAATCCAATGACAGAGGCGGATGGTGGAAACTCTTGGTAGCGTTCTGGGGGTCATCGATGGCTTTAGTCATGTCAGAAAAAGAAAGTGGATGATGGGGAGTGTTCCTGTGGCAATGATTCGATTTGAAAATGGTCGATAGTGGTGGATAAAGCTCCAAAGGTAGCGGTTGTCAGTGGTTCTTCGTAGCAGTAGTGGCCAAGCTCCTTGATTCGAACTAAAGCTATTAATTGATAGCTTAACTCACTTGGAAACTCCTTTTGGTGGCTAAAAGCTTCGAAAATAACAAAAAAGCTTCAAATTTGAAGCTTAAATTTCAAACCCACTTTCTATGGAAAAAAATCGATCTCATGTTTTGGAGTGATTCTTGTGTTTTTTGGTGCTTTTCGATTAAATGTGTATGCTGTGAATAGTGATTCTAGCTCCTATTTATAGTCCTTGGATGCCTGTGTTAGGTGGTTCTTTGAGATCGGAGTGGGTGGTACGCGCAAATTCGAGTTTCTAGAACTTGTTTGGTGATTAACGAACCCAGCAAGCTTCTAAAACGTGAATAAGGATATCAAATGAAGCATCTAGAAGCTAGAATGGATCGATTTTGAATTTTTGAAAACTTAATTTGCGCGAAAAAAATGGATTTTTTCGTGATTTTTGAATCAAAAGTTGAACACCCAAACACGAGCCTTTAAAGCTAGTTTTTGACTTAGATCTGTAGTACTCCATGTGTTCTTCAAGATCCCTCAATCAATTTGGAGAAAAAATGGTTAAAAATGGGTAAAAAATGAGCTTGAAACTGCTATGTCGAGTAGGGAAAACTGGGCTATGTGAGGAAAAAGGAGACGCGTGTGTTGAACATGTGCATCATACGCGCGCCACGTACAATGGGTGTAATACAGTGCCTGGCGGAAAATAAAATCCGCGTCCACATGGATTTGAACCCTGGACTTTGGTGTGGTGTGGTTTGCTTTCCAATAAGCTGTTGGCTTGTTCCTCAATCATGTATTGCATTGAAATTATACTTAAGCCTCTAAAAAAAATGGGCTTGATCAAATAAATTTAAATAGGTTATTTAATTAAGCCCAAAAGATAAAAATTAATATTTTATTAAACCCAAAAATATTTTTAATTTTTTTTATCTCTCTCTTTTTTGTGATTTGCGGGCTTAATATAATATTAATTTTTATTATAAATTGAAGCCTTAAATGGGCAAAAATAAAGTGTCTATAGTGCCATATATATATATATATATATATGCTATTGATTTTTTTATGAGGCCAAAGGGGGAGAAAATATCCTCATTACTTTTACTTTAGTTACACTTTCTTTTTAACAAAAAAAAAAAAAAAATCGTTTTTCAACTGTATGCCTAACAAAGGGGAGGCTTGTAAGATAGGGCGAGAAATTAACCAAATTTAACTTTATAATATTTGTCCTCATAAAAAAAGGGAAATTGTTGAGTTACAAATCACACACAATTTTGATGAGACAACTATTATAAAGTTTAATCTCCTAGAAAATGGGCAAAGCTTTGGAATACACCAAGAATATTTTATTTCAACTTGATTGGTAAATAGATATGTTTATTTGATAATTAGAGAAGAGAAATAGAGTGGACACTTATCTTTTGGACGCTAAGCCTATAGCGTCTACACGTCATTTAAATTAATTCTTATTGAGAGTAAGATTTTGGTTTTCCTATTACTATTAGTCAAACAGTAATGCTTAGCGTCCGAACAGTACGTGTTTTTCTTGCAGGGTTTCAATATGGTTTGAATGTCTTGTGAGGAAGCCATGTATCGTTTGGACAGTGTGGCCATACCGTTGGGACGGTAAGCTTCAGAAAAATAGCCGTTACAACACTAATTATAGATGAAATCTATTAGTTTAAGGGACAATAGATAAGACAAATGAGAAACGTATATATACATGCTTTCCATAAGCTGAAGACTAATAGTAGAGCTTATAAATTGTTATCAAAGTCTTCTTTGTCTTTTGTTCTTAGATTTGCATTAAATTGAGAGTGATAAAAATAAGTAATTCTCTTAAGTGTTATATGCATACTGTAGAAGAGTATTACTCAAGTGAGTTCATCAAGTATTATTGGTTAGGTGTAGCTCACTTGAGCATTAATTATTTGGGATCAATAGAATGTGTGAAGACCTTTTGGAGGTATTGGTATGATCGTGGAGATTAGAAAGTAAACTGAACTCCATGTTAAAATATCGGGCTTGATTCTCTTAATCTTACTCTCTTTACTTATTGTTTCATGTATTATTGATCTATTTGATTGTGTTTGTTAGGATAATTCTTAAATTTTGTTTTGAAACGAATTGTATAAATACTCAATTCACCTCCCTCTTGAGTATTTTACCTAGTGTATTAGGTCATTTTCAAGATACTCTAAGCCTTCTTTACTCTTTAAATCTCTATGGGGTAACTCAAGAAATGACACTCCAATCGTCCGCCTACGCTCCGTAGATGATTACCACCGTCTCAGGTACAAGTCAACTATCAACATAAGGGTTCTTACTCTTTTAATTCCCCACTCTTATGAATACGCCACGTGTAGAGGAAATATTTGTAGGCATCTATTTTGGTATGCCCATTACCCATTTCCATTTTTCTTATTTTCCTTAGATTCTAGCAAGACTCTACCATACCAAAAATAGTGTAAAACATGACAAAAATAAGAACAATGGTCAATCATAGTAGTATAGTGGTGATAGAAGTTGCTAGTTATGAAACATGCCAATGAGCAATAAAAAAACATCAAAATCGAATTGGAAAAAAAAATCCTTTTTCAATGGAAGGTAAATTATATATACATCCCTTATATTTTTTTTTCTGTGTATAGCCTTCTACCATTAAAATTGAGCATTTATATCATGAAAGTATATAATATTTAACAGAGAAATCACAATGAATAAATTTTGTATCATTTGCTGAGAGTACATAAAATTTAATGCAGAAATCACAATGAATAAATTTTAAACCATAATCATATTTTCGGTATCAGAAATTATCAATGGATAAAAATTCACTCTACCCATTCCTGTATCCTTTTCCAAGAAGATTGAAAGCAGTAAGTCAAATCAGACTAGCCGCTATTTGTGTCGCAACATGTCTATATATCATTAGTAAATAAATAAAAACAAAGCACATCAAACACACATGGACATAAATAATGAGAAAAGTTGAAAAAAAACAAAAAACAAAAAAGGGTGGTAGTACAATGGTTAATAAGTTTGGTGAAATCACATGAAAATTAGGTTAAGAGTAGTTGACCCAACAATGGAGCGGCTGAGATAGAAAGGGCCCCTTATGTTTTTTTCTTTTTTAAATATATTTGATGTTCATTTCAATCAGATTTTTCACCGGAAAATAAATAAAAAAATTATGTTTATACACAGATCATACTGATCAGATACACATCAGACAAAAACATAAATCAGATATAGATAAATATGAAAGACAGAAAATCCAGACGTACTCAAACATCACATTTGGCTTATTGAAAAGAACATTTGTTTTATAATTTGAAGTTTTTTTTTTTTTAAAATAGTATTTCTTATCAGAAATAGGTATTGCTTTAGTAAAGAAAAGGAATAAAAATTCTTTGTTTTTATTAAATAAATATTCTTTATAATAGAATTTTTTATAGGTTAAATAAAAAAATAGTCATTTTAACGCAATCCTTCTTCTTCTTCCATTATAATTCAAACAAAAATAAAGTAAATAAAATAGTAAACACCTTAAATCACGGCTGTAAGCCGGGACGTCCGCTTCTCGCCGCTGAATTTCTCCGGCTACATCGGGTCACATCACCTCATCTGATATATATATATATAGATATAGATTATATTCTCATGTCATGTCATGTCCTGTGTTGTCCTCTCTTTTCCTTAATTTCTTACCTGTCATTTTGACCTTCACTCTCCGTTGTCTACACCCTCATTCCAATGTTCAGACCGCCACCTGCAATCAGAGCGCGTCCCATGCACACGCTAATGGGTTGGTTTAACTTCATGTATTTTAAAATTTTTATATATTATTACTCATCTCCTCTAGATTTTAATTATTAATTGTATCTTCAATTAATCAAGTCTATGGTTAAATCTTGGCAGAGAAATGAAAAAATAGAATTGTTACTACTGAAATTAATTTCCTTACTTGGGAGGAAAGAAAATGGGAAGTAAAATCTGTCCCCTCAACAAAAAGTTGGTATATCAAAATTGACTAGTATTACTAAAAAGAGAATGTTTAGGAAAACTGCCAGATGACGTTGGTGAGATTTGGCCCCAGTATTTATTAACCATAAACATAATGAAAAATCATAAATTATCCACGTAAACTTTGATTTAGGTGTGAATTCACTCATAAATTCTCAAAAGTACATTTTAAAACTCTTTAAACTTTTAAAAATTAACATAATTTAAGATAATTAACATTTTCATTAAAAGGAATTATAAATTATTCCCTTAAATATTTATCTATATGCGAATATTTCTTTTAAATCTTCGTCAACTTATAGATTTACCTCCTAAACTTTCAATGTATACATGAAAGATGTTGATTATTATTACCTATGCTAAATGTTGAAAGTTTTGAATATCTAAAAATTTACTTTAAAAGTTCAAGAAGATAAATTCTAACGTAGATAAAAATTTAAAGGGATAATTTACATTTTTGCCAAAAGATAAAGAAATTGCTGCTCTAGGACAGGGCAAGTCAATGATCAAAGCCCTAGCAAATGACCTCCGAGTAATAATCGTAGGATAGCAAAATTGCTCGTCAGAGAAGTTCTGGATGCACGAAAGACATAATAATCTAAGAATTGTCAAGTCGAGGGACAGAGACTTGATAAATAAACATATGTGTGAAAATGTAGAGACAATCTACCCCTAGATGAAAAGACCATATACTAACATGTATGATTACTGCGACATATACTGTAATTAGTGGAACGATTTAAGTCCTAAATTTACATACATTTCTTTTAAATACATTCTAAGTTTTTTCATGTTCAATCTCCTGAACAAAATGAATTTTTACGGTCAGATTCGTTAGTTAATCATTAGACTATTAAAATATATATAATAATTGATATATTAAATATTTTAGTAATGTAATCTTTATTAAATATAAATCCAAATAGTTAAGTAACATACTAACTAATGTCACTAAAAAATGACAAGATCATACAATTTTACCATAAACCATATCCATATCGTTTATGATTGAGCTCTTCAATTAAACTCCTTATTTATGCTTCTACATTTATTTAGGTAAGCTTTCTTATAAAGTAAACTGAAAAATTCTAATTTATGTGTTGGAATTTATAAAAATATACCAGAATATCTTTCTATTTATGGAACCGCTGAACTGTTTAATGGTTCCTAATTGGACGGGAAATTTGATTTTTTTTTTCTTTCTTTTGCCCATTGGTTGGACAAGCATGGGCAAAGGAAGATCATAGAATTTTTTTTTTCTCTTCTTTTCTTTTACCAACAAAATGCATAGATTTATGTAGGAATGCAACCAAACGGATTTGAGACAAGCCATATAAAAACCAGACTCGATCCACTTTCCTATAGGATTTTTCAAACTTGACCCTAAACCTTATAAGATTTTTATCGTTATACCCAAGCTCACCCCTATAGGATATCTGATAGACCCAATCCATCTTGTTTGACCTAATGGGGAATAATCAAAGTACATAATAAAAAGAAAATCCATATGACTCTAAAAATAAATAGCAAAATATATCTACAGCTAATAAAACAAAAAAGAATATCCCCAAATAATATGAAAAAATCAGAATACCCTTGTAGTCCAAACAGAAAATTAACATATTATTTGTGAAAATTTAATTTTTACACATAACAAAAAAAATATATACTATATCATCATAGCAAAATCTAGATAAATATATAATTATGACTTTATGAAAAGTTTCAAATGTCATATCATAATTAATATGATTTGAGAGAGAGTGTAACAAAGATTCTATTCTAGCATTTTCTTTTGAATTTTTATTTTAAATTTAATTGTATTTTGGTGGGTTAGGTTTCCATTAGGTCATAACTATGATCCACAATCCGATCCTAAAACCTTTAAGATTATAAAAGGTATTTTTCAAACCTGATCTTAAGCTTTATAGATTTTTTAAAAGGTCAGGTACCTTATAATGACTCGTTCGATTGCAACCCTAGATTTATAGGGTGGAAATTTATAGTTAGACCAATTATTCGCTTGAAATACAAAGAAAATATGAGAGCAAATTTTATAAAAATTAAAAAAGAAAAAGGAAAAGTAAAAAGACTTGATGAATACCTCAAATTTGAAGGACTTTTTATTAGTTCAATATTTTTAAATTTTATCTATTTAATTTTCTACCCACAAGCAATCATTAACCATAATTTCATTATCCATACAATATTATTATTATTATACGTCATTTTCATAGTTTATTTATAACACTTTAATATTTGTGCCATTCATCTGAACACACAACTAATCAGGTTTTTTTTTGCCCTTTTTTTTTCAACTGCAGCATGTTGGGCAATGAGCACTGGCTGGCGATTTCAGAATTTAAACAACCTTTCCTTCGTAGAGTGTAGTTCAATAAACTTCTATTTATTTTTTAATGGAAGGAAAGAGAGTTATATTTAATGCTAATTTCTTCTCTTCACTTTTTTGCCCGGCTAATTATATCTCCTAAAAATAACTAAAGAGTTATTACACTTTCTTACGGAATGTCCGATTGGATCTGAGCCATAGTTATTTAATGCCACCAGAGTATTGTTAGTGGTTGGAAATTACTCATGATATTAATTTTGCTGTCGATAATTAATTTGACATATGTCGTGAGCTAATCATAAATGAGCCTAATTTAGCCTAAGCTAAAGTTCACATAATAGAGTTTGAGTTAGATTAAAATTTTAAATTTTAAATTTTCAAGTTGAGTTTGAGATAAGCATTACACAGACTCAATTCGGTTGCAGTTTTAGGTTTTAATATTGCTATGTGGTCCAATCCAATCCAATCCAGCAAAATCGATGGACCATAATGCTAAAAAATTGTAAAAGGTACCTAGTTTATATAAGGGTGCTTTGATTTTAGGTACTCAAACCTAGCCGTTTGCGTTGGTTTGATTCACCGCATACAAAGCCATCAAACCTTATTTAATTTTTCCTTTTTTTTTTTTTTTTAAGTTTATGTTCAGCATTTTGTCATTATCATCCGATTGGATATTTTAGAGCGTGTAACAAATTACAAATTGGTAACTAATTGGTTGGGACCATCTCTTTCAAATGAAATAATAGTTAAGTAACATAATCTTATCATTATTTAGGGAAAGCACGTGTATTAAAGTACTATTTAGGGATGCAAGTGAACGAATCTTATAAGGTATCTAACACATCCAAACTAAAAAAAAAAAAAATCGCTAAGAGAGAAAAAAATCATTAAATTTATTTTAAATTGAAAAAATTAATTATTATAGTTTGCATTCAAATGCTCATAATGAAATCTGATGCGGCATGGATGAAAGCTCTAAAATGCATAGAAATAATAAATACAGACCTTTCAACACATGGTAAAAGAGTTTGAGCTTTTATTTAAAAAAAATATACAAATATGGGTTCTTTTTTCAAATAACAAAGGAATGTTAAATTGGGTAAAAAATTAAATAGATTTCGTACTTAATATTACAAATATAATATATATACACACACAATTTTCTATCCTCAACAATAATGTAAAGTTTGAAATAAATAAATATATATATATGTATATTACAGTGAATGAAAAAGCATGAATTTTACAGCCTCCATTCATTTGCTGTTAACAAACTCTGATATATAATGGATGAAAATCCTAAAATGCATATGTTCAGGCCCTAGACCCATGTGGAAAAAAAAAAAAAAACAATGAAGCCTTATTTACAAAAAATCGTGCAAACGTTAGTCCTTTTTCCAAATAACGCAGGAACTATATTTGGTAAAGAATTAAATCGATTTTGTATCATTATGCTATTGTAATAATTTTTTTTACTTAACATTACAAATAATACACACACACACACACACACAAAATTTTCCTATCCTTAACAATAATGAAATATTTGAACAAAAAAAAATATACAAGAGTGAATGAAAAAAATTGATTTGTTCAAATTAATAAAAATCGATATGAGTTTATTTGTCCACGCCACATCAGATTCTGTTAAGATAAATAAACATACTTTAAAATGTATGAAAATTATAAAAACGGAATTGAAAATGTATAATAAAAAAAAAAATCCAACATGTACAAATACAGGTCGTTCCTCACATTTTTCCTGAGATAAGTCCCTAAATTTACCCATAAAAATCAAGTCGATGTACATAAGAGCGAATTACTCAATGTTATTGTCTAATTAGGAGATTAAAAGCCCAGCCCTTATTTATATATATATATATATATTTTTTTTTTTCTCAAATAGAACAATGGATCTACATAGAGAAATACGATGCACTTGTAAATCCCTTTATCCTATTTAAAAAAGGTAATTAAAGAACTACTTAACTTTTAAATTCTTTGGAGTATTTGTCTAGAAAATTGAAAGCTTCGTATGGACGGAAAAGAGGAAATTGAGAGGAAAACTAGGAAAATTCTTAGGTAAAGTTGCATACGGATTGCATAATCGATTGTGTAAAAGTCGAAATGTCTCGGATAGTATATTTTATTCTAGGTTTAGTGTATTTTTATTTTAGATAAAAAAAATTACTAGATCTATATATTTATTCTAAGTAAAAAATATTCCAAATCAATACATTATGTCCCAGATCCAATTTGATCCAACTTCCAAGAGCCACCTGCAAAAACTGTCGCAGTTCTTTCATTCCCCTCTTTCATCTAAAAGATTACCTTGTAGAAAATGAAGAGATTTTGAGAGGGACTTGAAAAAGCAATGACTTCTAACATAAGAAGGTAGGAAAAATTTATGGTTTAACCAATTAAATATAGACACCAAAATATATATATATATATATCTATATATATAGAACCGGTCTCCTAAATTATTAAACATTTTGAGTAACTAATTGAACGGTTCCTTCAACAAAAACTTAGCAAGTCCACCTAGAGGTAATCATTGAAGTAGCACAACTGTTCCTAAACATAAGTAAAGTCAAAAGATTTTGATAATGATATATTTGACATTAAAATTTGAAAATTTACCTACTTTTTCTTTGTTGTTTCCGCCCCAGTGTAAACACGACTCGTTATACCATCTAAATTCTAAAAGTTTTTGACAAGTTTTTTCATTTATTTATAATTATTATCTTTTAAATATTTTATAGCATTAAAATTGAACCCTGTTGATTTTATTAGAAAACCAATATTTATACCACTCATTATCATGAATCTTGATTATTTAAACAAATCTAAAAACTAAAATCTTTTCATATTTTTCCATAAAAGGTTTCACGGTATGGGGATAGAAACTTTTTTTTCTTTTTTTTTTTCATTTCATAAACTTATGAAAAAAACATAAGACTTGCCAATAACCTTTTGATCAAGTGATATTCCTCATACTTTTAAAGGGACGGTATGTGGTCTAAATCTTCTCTTCTTGTTGTAATATGAAAAAATAAGATTTATCTTTTGTTAGAGCATCCCTATCCAATAGAATCTCAAGAAGTCTTTAAAGTATCTAAAGGATCTTTATTTTTTTTTTATACAATCCCACCACTTTATCCAAAATATTCTTTACATAAGATTATTCACATATTTTTGGATATATAAATCTCATATATTTTTAAATAATACATTTAACAAAATAAAAAAATTATAATAATACGAAGAAAATCTTACTTTTTAGGATTTTCACATAAACTCCCCAAAAAGTATAAGATTTTTCCATATCTTAATGATCCCAAAAAATAAAAAACTTTCATATAGGATCTCATGTTAATAGCCAGGATGAAAATATTAGTACACATTAAAATTATCGATTATTAAAATTGATTTTCCATTTCATTCTTGTTAGGTCACCAATACGAATGATTAGTGTGTACACACGCGCATGGCATAAAGAATCCAAGCGAAACTAAGATTGATGATTTTTCAACGTTGTCCTTGTCCATGTCCGTAGTGAGACCGCTCAACCTCATCAATGTCACTTTCCCCACCAATTCCCACTTCCACTTCCTAGTCCTCCTAATCTTATTAATAAATATTTTTCTCAACATGGGGCCAAACAAAAGTAAATAGAGTATTAGAGATAGAGAATAGAGAAGAAAAAGGACAAATTAGCTACTGAATATTGACAATAATCAAAAGCAGACCAAGGTCTGTAATGTGGGTTACAGTGTACTATGGACAACTTCTTGTAGACCGTGAGCCTCAATTATTAAAAAAAATATATATTTATTATATAAGCAAATAATATAACTATCAAAGCCATTGAAAAAGTGACCTAAAAAAAAGGAAAAAGTCAGCTCTGGTGTCTTCATTTCAAATCACTAAGCAAAATCCCCTCTGTGTGAATGCCTGTCCCCATTTAAATAATGATTCTCACCAAAGATAAAGAACTTTCCCTTTTTTTTTTCTGTATTATTATGGGTCCCTCTTGAAAAATAGCCATTGCCCTTGCCCCAATACACTCATTAAGCATTAGAAATCTTGTTTTGATTTTAACATTATCAATTATTGAAAGTTGAGAGTTCTTTTTATATATTACCTTTATTCGTTGTCATTTTTACATCTATTATTTGAATAATACAAGTACTAAAAAAAAAAAATACAATGATTAACATACACAATAGATCTCTCATATGCAAAATAAGCATAAAATAAATTTGAATCAAATACAAATAAAATAAATCAGATAACCTAAAGAAATACAATAATAGATGTATATAACATATCTAGAGTGGATACAAAACAAATATAAGATAGATTTATAATAGATGAATTAGATAAAAATTAAATAAACCCTTATCTACTTATAAGCATACATAATATCATAGCCCACTAACTCTTATATTTTCCTATTATTAGATATCGTATATTTTTCCAAAACATTGGCTTGTTTTTATTTTATGTCATCCAAATATATCATAAATATATATTTATAAAGAATATTAAGCAATGCAAAAGATTATTTATTAAAAGCTAAAACAAAAGCTTTTGCATTTTCATATATTTGCCCTCATGTTAAGCATAGATCAATGTTAAAATAAGCCATTTTTTTAATTAACAAGTATCCAAAATAGATAAGTATCTCAAAAAAACTATTATTGTTGTTGTAATTATTTGATACCTGAACCCTATTTATTTTTTATGAAAAAACATTCAAAATTTAAAAATATTGATATACTAACTATAAATTTGTAAGATTATTTAATCTACTTGCCAAACTCTTTATAATCCATCATAGGAGTCTCCCAATAAAATTGACCTACATTTAATGCTTTCTCTCCAAAGTTGTATTAGTAAGTAATTGGTCAATTAAAATCATTGGTAATACTTGAACTAACTCCATATTTAAATAATTATCAATGAAGTCTACCGACATTCAATCCCTTCTCCCCAAAGTTATTAGAAAGTAAAGATAAAATTATGTGACGATTTATATTTATCTTAATTATGATCGATACCGTTAAATTTTTTCACTATTTTTTATATTTAATTTAATAATATAATTGACGGAGCAGTTTTGTTATACTAATCGAAAAGTTTCCTAGTAAATAATTAGTCAAATAAAATCATATATTATGCTTGAACTAACTCCATATTTAAATAATAAATTATAAAAATAGATAGAATTAAAAAATTACAAAAATAGATAAAATCCAACACAAAATTAACTCCATAATTAATTTTTAAAAATAAATAAATTTTAAATACAAATGTCGTGCTTACTCGCAAAATTACTCCTATTACGGCTGCTGTTATTACATCTACAGTTCCACTCACTGCGCTTTTTGTCTAAGGTTTCCCTAGTCTTAGTACTACTTATGTCGCTTTGCTTTGATTTGAAATGTCCACCATCCCTTTTCTTTTCCTTAGATTCTGTCTTCTTTTTCTCCTGCCCTATGTTTCAAAATGGACACTTAACATAAAAATATACATATAAAAGAAAAAGAAGTTCAAGACCCACTTGGCAGATAAACTCAAAACATTGATACTGTACATGTTGGGCTCATAGGAAACTCTTACTTCATCCACAAGTGAAAACTTTCTTTTTTTTCCCCCTTCAATTCCCATCTTTGGCTTCTTCTTTTCTTGCTTCTAAACTGGTAAAGTTCATTTCTTTAATATGTTTTTGTCACTCTTTTAGCTTCTGCTTCTTATACAAAGTCATATTGATATTGGGATCTGATACCATGTGGAGATCCATCTGATTTTGGCTTGGTCTGATTGCTTCAACTACAAGCTCTCTTTTTGCTTTGGCTTTTTTTGGTGTCTGGGCTTGAAGCTTCCTTGTGGAATATTATTAGTACAGTATTCTTTTCCTTGGTCTAAGTTGAGTTGGAAGTTAAGAGAAAAGAAAAATCAATAGTTTGTTGATAAAGGGCAAAGCTTTATGTCATTAATTGCACTTAATTAGTGTTGCTTTCTTTAGCCAGCTTTTACTAGTTGGTAAGTGTGACTTGTGTGGATCTTGAGGTGTTTTGGGGATGTGGGCAAGAATATTAATAAAATAAGGGTGTGCTTGGAGTGAAAATTCAGTTTCCTAATTAGAGATCTTGGAAGGGTTTTTGTTCAGATTGGGGTTGGTGAATTTTAGTCACTGTTATTTGCTTCTTTTACAATATTGGCTGTTTTTGGTTATTTAGGCGGAGTCCTTTTCTGGCATGTAAATTGCAAGTTTGCATCTTCTGTGTTGTTTTGATGCGCACCCAATTAAGCGTTATGGACAGTTGAGTCGAGTACTGAAAATTGTTATAGATTCTAGCAATGGTGAGACTGTGGTATCTCCTTGTGGGTTCACCTAGATGCCTCCTCTTGGTGCTTTTTATCTGTTCAATTCTAGGCTGTAATGCTTCCGCGCAGCCATGTGACCCGAAGGATCTTTCGGCCTTGAAGGAGTTTGTGAAGAACCTTAAAAATGGTTCCGTTGTCAATGCTTGGGTGGAAGATTCGGCGTGCTGCAAATGGGATGGTGTTTTGTGTGAGAAAGCAGGTAATGCTTCGGTTGTAAGTAGAGTTACGAGGCTAATTCTGCCTAACAGGGAACTTGTGGGCCCGGTCTCGGGATCATTAGGAAGTTTGAGCCAGCTAAAATGGCTTGATCTTTCAAACAATCATTTGAGTGGTGAATTACCTGCTGAACTCTCATTGTTGAAGCAGTTAACTATTCTTGATTTAAGCTATAATGTGTTTTCTGGGCCGGCTTGGGGTGCATTGTCTGGTTTGGTGTCCATCCAATACATGAATGTTTCGAGCAATAAATTGACAGGGGATTTGCTTGGGCTTGGAAGTCATCCAAATCTTCTGATGCTTAATATGAGCAACAATTTTTTCTCTGGAAGGGTTAATTCTACCCTTTGCAATGTTTCTAGAAGCATTCGGGTGCTTGACCTATCAGACAACCATCTCGTGGGTGATCTTGATGGATTACAGAAATGCAGCTTGTCCCTCCAGCAGCTTCATTTGGATGGGAACTCTCTATCTGGTCCTGTGCCGAGCTTCTTCTATGAGATGCTGTTTTTGGAGCACTTGTCTATTTCTGGTAATAACTTCTCTGGCCAGTTAAGTCAAGATCTGAGTAAGCTCTCTAGTATCAAAAGCTTAATCCTCAGTGGGAACCGCTTTTCCGGTCCTTTCCCAAATGTTTTTACAAACCTTACTCAGTTAGAACAGTTAATTGCTCAGTCAAATTCATTCTCTGGTCCACTTCCATCAACGCTCTTATCATGTTCAAAACTCCAGGTTCTTAACCTTCGAAACAATTCTTTTATGGGTTCCATAGATCTTGATTTCAGCAAACTTCCCCGTCTTCTTTCACTCGAACTTGCTTCCAATCATCTTTTTGGCCCTCTTCCTAATTCGTTATCCAACTGCCGAGAGTTGAAAGTCCTGAGCCTTGCTAAAAATAACCTAAGTGGTGAAGTCCCACTAAGTTATGTGAAGCTCCAATCTCTCCTTCTTCTAACACTATCTAACAACAGTGTTAGCAACTTATCCAGGGCACTATCTGTGCTCCAGCAATGCAAAAACCTGAGCACTCTTATTTTAACCAAGAATTTTCGTTCAGAGGAAATACCCACAAATGTTATTGGCTTTGATAGCTTAACAGTCCTAGCGCTTGGGGATTGTGCTCTCAATGGTCAAGTTCCCGAATGGCTATTGAGATGCCCTAAATTACAAGTTCTTGATTTGTCTTGGAACCACCTCACTGGCAGTATTCCTGAATGGATCGGGAAGATGGACAACCTGTTTTTTTTGGATATTTCGAACAACTCACTCACAGGAAATATCCCAAAAAGTATGATGGAGTTGAAGAGCCTGATTTCTCTTAATAGCTCTCCGTCAAATCTCACTTGTTCTACTGGCATTCCGCTTTATGTTAAGCGAAACCATAGTGCAAACAGTCTTCAGTACAGACAGGTCTCCAGCTTCCCACCTTCCATCTACCTGACCAACAACAAGATAAGTGGAATAATATGGCCTGAAATTGGTCACTTGAAGGCGCTTCATGTCCTGGATTTGGGCAAGAATAACATAACTGGAACCATTCCTGACTCCATATCAAACTTGGAGAACTTGGAAGTGCTGGACTTATCCAATAATAGTCTCTGTGGATTCATCCCAGCTTCATTGGAGAAGCTGAACTTTCTGTCAAAGTTTAATGTGGCAAATAACAGCTTACGTGGACCAATTCCAACAGGAGGACAGTTCTGGAGCTTTCCCAGCTCAAGCTTTGAGGGTAATCCAGGGCTCTGTGGCCAAATGCAGTCCCCTTGTAATGTAAATGATAATTTGGGGCTGAAGCCTGGCCTTGAATCTCACCCTAAGAGCAAATTCCCTAGAAGCAATGTTGTTCTCCTTACTGTCGGTATAGGAGCTGGAGTTTCATTACTCCTGATCTGTGTATTGCTACTGATGTCAAAGAGGACCCATGAGATCCAGTTGATGAGTTCAATGATGACCTTGGCAGGCCGCACAGGTTATCTGGCGCTGTTGAATCATCAAAGCTAGTTCTCTTCCAGAGTGCACACTGTAGGGATTTGACGGTTGTAGATTTGTTAAAGTCCACAAATAATTTCAACCAAGCAAACATCATTGGTTGCGGTGGATTTGGTCTGGTTTATAAAGGCAACCTTCCAAATGGGACAAAAGTCGCAATCAAGAGGCTTTCTGGAGATTGTGGTCAGGTGGAACGGGAATTTCAAGCAGAAGTTGAGGCCCTCTCACGAGCTCAGCACAAGAACCTTGTTTCCTTGCAAGGTTACTGTCGTCACGGTGTTGACAGGTTGTTGATCTATTCCTACATGGAAAATGGAAGCTTGGATTACTGGCTTCATGAGATAAATGATGGAACCTCTCTTAGATGGGATGTGAGGCTGAAGATAGCCCAAGGTGCAGCCCGTGGCTTAGCTTACTTGCACAAGGTTTGTGAACCGAGCATAATTCATCGGGATATCAAATCTAGCAATATACTTTTGGATGAAAAGTTTGAAGCTCATTTAGCTGATTTCGGCCTCTCAAGGTTGCTTCGTCCATATGACACTCATGTTACAACAGACTTGGTTGGAACACTTGGGTACATTCCACCAGAATACAGCCAGACGTTGATAGCAACTTTCAGAGGTGATGTATACAGCTATGGAGTAGTTCTACTGGAACTTCTTACGGGCAAACGACCGGTGGAAGTCTGCAAAGGAAAAGGGTGTAGGGATTTGGTTGCTTGGGTGTTTCAAATGAAATCTGAGAAGAAGGAGAAAGAGATTATAGACCCGACGATATGGGACAAGGATTACGAAAAGCAACTTCTGGAAGTGCTGGGCATTGCCTGTAGTTGTACAGACCGAGATCCAAGGAGGAGGCCCTCCATAGAGCAGGTGGTGTCATGGCTTGATGGGATTGGATTTGATGGCTCCCAACGGTGAAGAGGAGGAGAAGGTATATAGATGCAAGGTATAGTCAATAGTGTTTCAAACTTCTGCATGATTAAGCAATAGGAAAAGGGGAAAAAAAAAAAAAAAGAGTTTGGTAATGTATACTCAAATAGGTGCAAGCAACTTTATGTATGTGTAGGCTCTTTTGGCCATTTATTTTCTCATAAAAATAAAATGTTCTTCATGTTCTTCTCAGTACAGTTTGTGCGTGCCTGATCGGCGAAACCATAGGGATATTCTGGTGCATCAGAATCGTATTAAGAATCATTAATGAGATATTGTTGATCAAACCCGGATGATAAGAGTAGAGCATCGGCAACTTTGAGCGAGTGTTCATGTTTTAGGCTTCTTCATTGTGTTGTAAGAGTTGAAGAACTGAAGTACCAAAGTTTTGATGCACTATCCTAGGTTAAGTCCATAAAGATGAAAAAAACGTTAGGATTTAATTCTAATTAGTATATATGCCGTGTGAAGAAAACAACTTTAACATGAAAAAGGCATAACATCTCAAGAAAGGCTGCTAAAATAGATTATTTCAATCTTTTCATGAAAAAAAAAATATATATATATATATATATATATATGATCACGAATTATATAATATCAGTAAGTCAAACGCTATAATTTTAAAAGGAATTTCTTTGTGCCAGCAACTGTTTTTTCCATAAAACAAACGAGTGGTCTAAAACTAACGTGGGTTCTTAACTGTTCTCAGTCGATTTCCCCAGCCAAGTAGGTGGCAGCATCCCGGTTTGCTCGTGCACAGTCTGCAACAACGGCGGCAACATGCTATACACTCCTGAAACATCCTTCATCCCCATAGAAGATTCACCATTGCTAGATCCATTCGACCAAATGCTAATCTTGGGTTGTAGTCCTTGGAGCGCTTGAGCATTGACCTTAGCCATTTCTTGAAACATATTTTTGTTTATAATAAGGTAGTCCCTGAGGGCAGCATAGTTTCCTCCTAATTGTTTCAGGAGCGTGTTCATGTAAATGCCCTCTGCCTGAGCTAGAGCTGTGATTCCTTCAGCTTCTTTCTTCTTTGCATAGAGTTTCCCTTCTTCCTCTTGCTTTCGAGCGTAGAGAGTTGCATCCGCCATTGCCTTTCGTGCTTCTGCCATCTTTTGATTTTCATAGAGGACTGCTTCTGCTTCCTTTTGCTTCTTGTACAAGTTCCAGTTTGCCTCTTGAACCTGGAGAAATATTTTTATCTCAAATGAAATCAAAGGATAGCATCTGGGTAAATTGAATAATCTCTTTCTTCATTTCATGTCTTGTTAGTTAGAATAACAGAGCACACTCTTGAGGTTTTAACTGAAGAAGACATTGGTATGTCCAAGTTCTAGCTGTTCATACACAGATTGTCAAGTAGCATACCTTAGTTTCATATTTAACATTGGCCTTGCTAAGCAAATCTGCCCTGAGTTTCTCAGTCTGTTTCATTGCATTCTTTATCTCAACCTCACCTTGCAACTCCGCTTCCCTTAATGCAACCTGCTTGGTTGCTTCCACTTCTGCCAATTGAGCAGATTTGCTCCATTCAGCCTTCTTGGCAGCCAACTCGGCATTTGCTTCAGCAACCTCAGCCTCCTTTCTGTTTTTGAATATTTTCACGTCAGTCTTAACTTTTATCTCCTCCATCTTGCTTTCTCCTTCCCTCTGTGTTGATTCGATCTTGGTTTTAGCTCTATTTTTGCTGCATTCTGTAAGGTTTGTCCTTCACGGAGCTTGGATCCAATCTCACCCTTCATCCTGGCTTCTGCAACATCAACCTATAGGTTTCAAGCACTATCAATCACATCAGGAAATTAAGGATTTATAAGACACGTCAAGAAACCTCTACAGCAAACATGATGGAACGCATTATCACTCTTGAACAGAATCGTCGCGTTTCAATGGACATGTTTATCTTGCTGCTTTGACATTATTTAGCTATCAGTTTGAAACAAGGTGTTTTGATCCAAAAACGATACCA
Source organism: Combretum micranthum (assembly GCA_024138025.1). Lineage (NCBI taxonomy): Eukaryota > Viridiplantae > Streptophyta > Magnoliopsida > Myrtales > Combretaceae > Combretum > Combretum micranthum. Next base: position 201,660 of record JAMXBD010000498.1, on the reverse strand, counting down.
AACAAACACCATCAAACTCAGAATTGAAACATATCAGATACACAAATATGAAATAAGCAGACTTTACAAGATATATCATATGGCATTCTTAACAACATTTTTCAACTTATCAATATTTGGCAATAACAAAACTTTCATTTATGTCAATGTCCAAAAATCATAGTTTTTAGGAAAATACACGCCCTTTTCAATATCAATTTTTATAATCAACAGCATACACACATGCACACGCAAAGAACCTTCCTAATTGTCAATAATGAAGATCTTCCGGCATACGAACCTTGGCTTGATTGGCAGCCTCCATCTGTATCTTTTGTCCAAGGTAAGAGAAGTACTCATGTCCACGGACATCAACAAGCTGTTTAACATTGGCATTATAGACGACAAGTCCAAATTGGTTCAACTCCAATTGACTTTGTCAAAAACTTCCTTTTTAAACTCCTTAGTGCCTTTAAATATGTCCTCCATTGTCATAGAGGCAGCAAGAACCCGGGTTTCACCTTCTATGATCCCTAGAACAAGATCATTCATATGGCGGGCTTGTTTCTCAATGGATGACATGAGTTTAGCATATAGGAGAAGGCTGTCCATGTCGTCGGTTCTGGGTCCGATTGTGAACACAGCAGGGAGGAGGAAAGGCAGTTTTTCAGCACTCATTGCTTGGATTTCAAATGAGTAGTTAACTGGTGAAACATCAATCTTAACACATTTTTGTGTTGGCCAAATCCAGGATTCCTTAGCAAGTCTTATGTCAGGAATGTTTGCTCCTGTTATGGCTAGATATTCTGTTGGTCCAGCTACTTTCCAACCCACCATGGCTATGCTTCAGTGCAACCTGATACCAATTCAAGAAAACATGGGGAGGGTGAGAAAACATGCAGTTTTAGTTCCTCCTTTTATGTTGTTTATATATATAAGATGTGTAAATGTTGCAGGGGATTTGGTACTCTCCAGGGTTTAGAGTTTTTTATCCTTAATAAATATTAAATGAAAAAAACTAAATAAAAACATCGTCATAAAATATGCAAAAAGAAATTGAATTTTCTTTTTTTTTTTCTACTTTCTAATTTTGTTATAATATTCAACTATACTAAATTACAAAAAACATGGCTTCTATGGTCATACTTGGTATATTATTGACTTGCATTTTATATATTGGCAAATTAAGTAATCATTAATATTTATTACAATGGCATTTGACATGTCGATACATTATACACACACTTGTCTTCTTGATAAAATTCTAAATATGCATATCTTACTCAAATCTTAAATTGAAGAACAATCCAATCTTCTAACTCTCAAACTCTCAAAGTTTTAATTGATGCTTTGTTTTGTCAAATTTAGGGTTTTGAATAAATAAAGTTATGATATTGGGGTTATGTCAGGAGGCCATATTTACCTTACATGTTATTGGGGAGAGAATAGTTCAGATTGTGTATTTGTTGGAAAATAAAACAGAAGCTAATGAATGACAAATTGGTAAAAACACACCCACGTTTTTCTAGTTTTAGTTGAATTCCAAAGATAGAAGAATTACACTATTCTTTAGGGAGATTATTCAAAAAAATGCTTAAACTAAATATATTATTACAAAAGCATTTGAATCGAAAGAAAAAAAGGCATATGAAAAAGCAAAAATTTGTAAAGATCAAAATGGGTCTCAAGGCCAAAGTAGGTGTCTTACTACCAATTAACAAGTTTCATGTTAAACATGGTACTCAAATAAAAAATTTATGACAATCAAGTAATACTTTATCATTCATTATCTAATATCTACTTTGAAATACCATCTACAATATTTTTCACATAAAATAATGTTAGGTCTAACATTTTTTTTAAGTTAAGGCCTCACAAATGTAAAGCTCCAAATTATGCAATTTATGTTGATTGGATTTATATAAGAATTACTGAAATATCCCGTTTAAGTGAAAAAATTATCATTAATTGTGTTTGAATAATTTCTATCATAAAATCGATGGGATTATACATGGAAAGTTTGGTTAAGTAATTATATCTTATTCTTCCTAATGAAAATTTGTTCTTTAGACAATATATATATATATATATTTATTGATGTGAATTTGACATAAATTTAAAAAAATGAAAAAGAAAGTAACGAGGAGAAGGGGAAGGAGAAAAGGACGAAATAAGCATCAACTATCACGTCAATATAAAGTAAAAGTTGGAATGAGATACCATAATATATATATATATATATACTAGAAACTTGTTATATTAAGAATAAATGTACTGGATATGAATAACTTTGATATGTAATTAAAGTAAATAAAAAAAAAAGGTTTAAAAGAATATGTCAAATCAGTTGGAGTTTTACCATATCTTTTGGATATTGATAACAACCAAGTACCAATCCGATTTCTTTTTGGCGTTCAACATTTGATATACATAGTACATATAATTATATATGTTTATCATCTTCTTATTTAATAATTATGAAATCTACAAAGTCAAGCTTACCTTTCCCGTTCATCTTTTTAGATTAAACGTGTTATACCATTCAAGCATATGGTTGCTTGGCTCTATAACTTAAATTAGTTACGCATCTCATCATGTTTTTCAGTCACCCGTTTTCTATTTTAAAATTATTCTTAAAAATTAAAACTGCTTTAGAAAAATATACGATGTTCAAATTTTGAATTTTCATATCTTAGTAATTTTATTTCTTGAAAATAAATGGACAAATTACATTAGAATATATCAACGTTTGACAATAAGTTCATTTAAGATATTAACATTTCATTGAAAAAAGAAAAGAAAAGTATTAATGTTTCAAGTAATTAAAAGGAGAAATCAATATTTGAGGATAAATTTATTTAAGGTATCAATGTTTTCAAGTGTTCAAAAAGATATATTAATGTTTTACAAAATGAGCGAAATAAAATAAAATACTAAAAATTTAAGAATCTTAGTTGAAAATTAATCGAAATGTTAATATTTTAGATAAACTTTACAAAACGTTGATATCTCATTTGATTCACTTTGTAAAACGTTGATACTTCTTTTTAGTTACTTAAAATGTTGATACATTAAATGAATTTCCTCTAAATGTTGATACCTTCTAGTGTAATTTATTTAAAAAAAAATTCCAATTCTTGTGTGTATTTTTAGTTATCTCTAAAATAAAGTTATCTTTTAAATCACTACAAGGTTATATTTTTATAAATGCTCTAAATCTTATGCTCTAATGTGCGGTTTCTGATTAAACTTAGGCCTTGTTTGCTTTGGAAAATGAAAATATTTTTCTTATTTTTATGTGCTTATTAAGCTGAAAATATCCTTTTTAAATAGAAATCAAAGCTTCAACATTTTCTAGGAAGATAACCTATGCTATTTAAAACGGGCAGTCCTCCACAAGTATTTTTAACTTTTTAAAAATGAGGTCTAGCCTATTAATTTTATTCTAAGCATAAAATGACTTTAGTGGAAAAAAAAAACCAAAAAAACTCAAAACGCTTGTTAAAATATTATAAAAAGAATTTAAAGAGATTGCAATTATGAAATTGATTACATCACATATTGAAAAGTCTTTTGTCCAAATATTTTAACAAAATACAGTCAAACACACGAAATCATGCAATATTAAGAAAATATTTTGAATAAGGAGTATTGTCTTGCAAAAATAGATTTTTTTTTTTAAACAAACAAGGTTTTTGTTTTCTAAGAGCATGTTTAAATGAGATCCATGACTCAATTCTATATGATAAGTACCTATTGTCGAGCCCAAAAATCTCTCATTTCTTTAATTGGATTTATATTAAGCTCGATCCACTTAATATGAAATTGATTACATCACAGATTGAAAAGTCCTTTTTTTCTGAATATTTTTAACAAAATACAGACAAACACATGAAATCATACAATTTTAAGAAAATATTTTAAATAAAGAATATTTTCTTTCAATAATAGATTTTTTTTAAATGAACAAGGTCTTTGTTTTCTAAAAGCATGTTTAAATGAGATCCATGACACAATTTTATACAATAAGGACCTATCGTCGAGCATGAAAGTCTCTTATTTCTTTTATTGGACAAATATTAAGCCTAATCCACTTAATACGAGGACTCGACACAATTAAAGAAAACTTTTAGAAAATTTTTGGAAATATTCAATTTAAAAACTTTGGAACCGCCACCAACATAAGTTAAAAAAATAATAAAATCTAGGTGAGTTAGGTGGACCAACCTAATTTAGTACTGGTCCACAAGTCTTTCAAAAATCAATAATTTTTTTTTAGAAAAAATCAAGACATAGAAAACATGGGATCAAGCTATCATTCTACCCCTAATGTTTACCACTTTAGGAGCTTTGAAAAATTTAACTGGTTTAATCAAATTATCTTATATATAATAATATTTACAATAATAAAAATAAAGAAGACAACAAAGTGATGAAAATTATCTGTGCTCTACTAAGATCCTAACAACTTAAAATATGCAAAATTAGTAAATAGTAACTAAATTCCTAAAAAATTTTAAAAAAGAAGATAAGTTAGTGAATATTAACAAAAAAGAACAAATAATATCAACTATATAAAATAATCATACAAAATGACAATAATCTATGAAATATGCTAAAAATGCAGAAAATACAATTATATAATTTTTTTTTTTATAAACTTTAATGTGTGGGTAATTTTAATTCCAAAAATCGTCAAGGTTATATATATATTATTATATATTAAACCAATTTAATTTTATTCACGAAAATCCTAGAATAACTAATATTGCAAGTCCAATTTAAAAAAAAACCCAAATGCGAAATCCAAATTTCGAAAAGCACAAATTAATGATTTTTAATTATGAAAACAGCTCTAACAAAATTGATTTTATAGAGCTCAATGTGCTGTATATGACGCCCCACAATCTTACGTTCAATAACTATTTCATTAGAATTGACCATGGAGAGAGGCTAGAGAGAGAGTCTTCTTGGAGAAGAAGGAAGAAGATGATCTCTTTTTTTTTCTCAAATGGTTATGCAAATTTATTCTTCTTAAGAATTTCTTGGATATGGTCAATCAAATCTGCTTTTCCAAAAATTTTATCCTTATCATCTTGATCTGTTTTTTATCATTTTATCTTGTTGTCAATGAATATTTGAATGAATACGGATAGATTCACACTAAGATTTCGATAGAAACATATCCTTTGGCGTTTGATTTGATTTGATTTGATTATATCTGAAGACTCCAAATCTCCATCTCTTCCTTTGTTCTCTAATCTCTCGCATGAGTTTGGATTGGAGAAGCTGAGATCACGCGATATAATTCTCTTAAGCAGCCTATCATCATGTATGTCGCAGCCATTGCCATATAATTTTAGCTTTAATATAATATTCGGTAAAGTTGATCCTAATTCCTAATCCACTCAATCCAAAGCACACTCTATATTTGCTTTCGATTACTACCTTGCCACTACTCATATGAAAATTAAATGTATTATAAAAAAATTAAATATAAAAAATTTCATGCATTTGATTATGATCATAAAAGATTTAAACCATTCAATAATATAACAGGATCGATCCTGTTGTAACCGCCACTCATATGAAAATTAAATGAATTATTAAAAAATAAGTATAAAAAACTTCAAAAATTCAATCATACTTGAAAAAGATCTTAATCGTTCATTAATATGACATGATTAGTTCTATTATAACCACCATCACATAATTCTCCACGCTTCCAAATATTTTCAAAACGTTCCGAACTTGGCTGGATTGCTAGGTTTGATCATTACAAGCTTGTTTTCGTTTTTAGTTTGAAGTATTCATTTTGAATTAAATCGAATATTAAACACTATTATGAATGCCCATTAACAAAATTAATTAAACCTAGAAAATTCATCCATCCATCCCTTAGTAAACTCAAATCTAGTTGTATTACATACATGTTTTAGTATCACACTAAAGCTTCGGACGACCCCTAAAATGACATTCTTGACCTTGGTCCACCTTTACTAATTGTTTTTTTCATTTTTTTTTGTTATAAAAATTGTTAAAATTTTTCTCAATTTTACTTTTTTATTTTTCCTGAGCCTTGAAAAGAGTAAGGCAAAAATTGGGTGTCTATACCTATCTTTTAAGGTTTGTCATTATTGTAATAAGATACTTCAACTATTTAGGGTTCTTCAAAATTATTATATTTTTTTCTAAATTTTTAATAAATGTAAGAAAAAACTAATAGAATAATAAAATAATATGATCATTGCTATGATATAAGGAAATTGGTATCTTAGAAATGAGCTATAAACAAAAATTACTAACATAATGAGATACTGCTAATGATGATTATGGCAAACTAATTGTTTGGTGATGGTAGTGGTGGTCAAATTAGTAGACCATTTAGTAGCAAATTTGTATATGATATGGATTAAGTATTGTTTCGATTTGGGTTATTAGAATTTGAGCATCTAACTTCAAGACGTTGGAATATTTATTTGCTGCCTCTCACCTATAACATAAAATGAAGTATGCTTGAACATTGAAGAATTTAGAGATTCTCATCTTTTGAGGACTCGTTGGACCATAACAACATGTGGCAAATTAATCATAAGGTATTTGAGTGCAACTTTTCACACCAAAGACTAAAAAGGAAGATAAAAAAGTTAAAATTGAAAGAAAAAGAAAGGCAAGTGAAATCGTTTATCATGAAACTTCTATAGTCTTATCGTTAATGTAATAACCAAGAATTTCAATGCATAATTAATTGAATATATATATTGACTTATTTAAATTATGAATTTTGTTAAGAGTTTAGTTGATGAGAATTTACTGTATTAGTGTAAATTAATATACGTTATGTTTGCTTGAAATATAGAAATTATGGTAAATAACTAGGTAATGAATTATGGTGTGATAATATAATTTAGTTGATAAATTATGCATGTTAGAATTTAATATGCTAGGATGACTAGGTGTTTGTATTGCATTATAATGTAAGTTTAGAAAAAAAAAAATTAAACTCATGACATGCAATTTAAAACCAAACTAAACATAAGAAGATTTTTAGTCTTTTTAAGCCCAAACAAAGCCTTAAAATCAAGCCTAAGGCCTCATTATTTTTCCTCTTAAAAATCTGTCATTTAAAGTCAATATTAGAGGATAATTACAACTCATTTTTTGACTAATTTACAAACCAAAAACAGACCCAAAAACAAACCTCCTAAACCGCCACTTTCAACAACTACAACAACCCAAATTTCATCTTCCAATTCTCTCAAATTATTCACCTAAAGGTTGCAGCAAGATTAATGCTCAAGTTAAAGTGACATAAAGAAAGCTCTATATGCTTTCATGGTTCTTTATTTCCTTATTTTCTCCATAAGAATGGTTTTTGTTATAGTAAGTTCTTAATGGTTTGGATATGGTTTTAATGATTTATAATGATCAATGACGCTAAATAAGTTCTTAAAGTGTGTTGTTTAAATATAGATGAGTGATGGAGTTATTTTGGAGATGTATGAGTTAGTGACGTTGTGTGATGATTCATGTTGGGTTATGCACGAGTGATGTTTCATGTGGCAAGTGGAAGTTGTTGAATGCTTGAGAAGTAGTGTTTATATGATTTGGAATGTATTGAAGTGTTTAGAGATAGATTAGTGATGGTATAACAAGATGTAATATGTGTAGAAGTTGTTTCAATTATACATGAGTTGATGAAAGTTGAAGATGAAGTATTTGAGTTATGTTGAGTGATGTTTGAGGAGTTGATTGATGTTGAGAAGTGAAGTTCATACATGTTTTGAGTTGTTAAGAGCATGTAGTATGGTGTATGATGTTTGTATAGTGTTTTAGTTAAGACAAGATATGAGAAAAGTGTGTAAAAATCGAGTTTGAAATAGGGAAGATTCGAAAATTTTCAAATTCAAACACCTGGTCAAATAGCATGTTTATGAAGGTATATGGGCCATATGCCCTTAGAAACAACATATATGAGGGGTGTTTCACTCTCTAGAGTGTCATAGTCCCTTTGATACGTCATATATGGGAAGGTGTATCACTCTCTGGAGTTTTCATGAGTTTTTCCTAGACTCAAATGGCATGTGAAACGGTATGTATGGCAACCCATTTCAATTTCTGATCTTTCTTGCAAAAATCTATCCAGACTTGTATGCCATCAACCTTTTTTTCTACACCATCGACCTTAAACTTCCACATCGCCGGCGCGTACGTTAGAAAAATATATTTTTTATTAAGTTTTTTATTATAATTTTATTTCTTATTATATATTTCTTTATTTGTTCTTAGTTGTATGATTAATTTAAAAGTTTATACGATGTTATTGTATGTATAAATTCTAAGTTATGCTTTAAATGAGTTTTATTTGGAATGAAAGATGAAGTAAATGTAGTTTTCCTAAGTTTTATATTAAATTCTTTATGATGTAATTTCTTTTATCAGATTTTCCTACACAGTTGAGTCTAGTTGCCGATCTTTTACATGACAAGTCAAGTACACAGTAACTTGGTTGTTGTTTGCTTAAGATAGGCATACCTTAACTTGATTTTAACTAAAGATGTTTAAAAAGTATTTGTATTGGTTGTGGTTTTGTCATTGAGTCTAGTCTGGGGAGCGACAACCCTATCTTGAGCGAGATACAGTAGTTGGGCGCTTAAGCCACCCCCTATCATGATGCAATGACAATTGATAAGTGGCTCGACGAGTAATTGATATGGAGAATAGTATCAGTGTAACATTTACTTATTCTTAAGAAGAAATAATTTGATTTAGTTCACGTTTATAAGACTGGTTAAATTATGGATTAAGTTAAGTAAAGTTGTGTAATGGCTGTTAACCCTAGATGAAATTATTATTCTTTCTCTGTTATATCATCTAAGAGATATAGGTATTTGAACTATCTTTATCAACCCTCTGAGTGTTGAGTCGTTACTCGAGGCCTCCAGCTTCCGAATGGCTTCCTCTTGAGTTTGAATACTCCTTTGTTGCTTGATAAATTTAATTATTAGATAACAATTGATGGTTGATGCATTGCATGTAGTTAAGCGTGCCTGTCACTTCATATTTGTTTGTGTTACTTGTGTATTGGGTCTTTGGCTCATGATTTTCTATTTTAGGTGATGGTGATGATAAGTTTTATACTCAGTTGGAATATGGGACCGATTTTGAGGACTTCTTGAATGAGTGGGAGGATGAGGAACCTGACCTTGATGATGGAAGCTTTTGTAATAGAATAGGAAGAATGTTTTTGAAACAATGCAATAGTCGTTACATATTTTGTTAAACTTATATTTATTTTTAGTACGGGCATGTCTTTGAGCCTTTGCTTTGAAACTCATATGTTTGCATATATATATATATATATATATATATTAAGTCCTTTTTCTCTATAGATGTAAGGACAATGTGGTTTTGTAATATAAAGTATTATGTTTCTCTCAGTGAGATGCTTTTTAAATGGGTTTTATACAAGGTTAAGCAAATAATTCATACAAACTCTTCCTTTATGAACAGATTTACATGTAATCCTACAGGTTACATATGGCTAAGGACTGGATTTATATGTTTTAAATATGTAGCGAAACAAGGTCTTTACAGCGAACCGGTTGGTTAATTATTTAACTATTTGGATTTATATAATTATGATTGTACCATTAAAATAATTAATATATTACTTATTATATCTATTTTAATGATTAGATGACTGATTAAACGGTTCTATTCATGGAATCATTCCCTCTAGTCTAGTGACATTATTACAAGTTTTTCAAATGGGATGTATTGGGTTTGAATTTTCATACCCCTTTTATAATAATAATAATAATAATAATAATAATAATAATAATAATAAGTGGTGGAGGGGTAAAGAAGGAATAACCCCTTCCTTCCAAAGATTCCTCATTAATTCTACCGAAGTCCTTCGCCAAGCCTTTTACCCGAGGAAGCCTTGGGATTTGGCTAATGGTGGCCATCCATATAAGTTTTGAATTAAATGAACTATTTTATCTAATTTTTGAAGGCAATCATGTTTGTTTTAGATGGGGCAAGTAGAATTAAAAGTAAAATACACAAAGAAGCACCTTAAGCTTTATTTATAGTGCATGTTAGCTTTTATATGTTGTTTTTATTGCAAATAAGCCCTCACGTCACATTGGTTCATGTCATTTTTACAATTTTTTTTATTATGATTATTATAGGAAATACTTCACTATAGCCTAACTAGCCCAACATTAACCTAACGGGTTAGCAAGCTATGAAAAGCCCCCATCACTCATTTTGGCCAAGAAAATCCATGATGACTTTGGCTGCTATGAAGCTCTACAAGGGTCTTAATCCGTCGAAGACCTTAGGCCGTTGTTGTCCTTGTTACAACCCTACACACCAAGGCTTACAATGCTAGTCTTCGCTTCTATCTTCTTGGGGAAACTACTACGAGCTTGACCATTTACACCTCGTGTCAGTTTACCTCAAGTTTGAGGTCATCGACCTCCATATAGCTTAGACTTATGAGAAACAAGATTCTGTGGGCCATGAATTTTGATATGACTAAAAGCTCCTCATCCTTAAAGTTATGGGCATCGAAATTAACTCAATTGAATTTATTTACTATTTTTACTTTCCTAAATCCACATCTAATTTAAGTATCAAAGTGGGTCTGCTAGACAACCTTCAACACACTACCGATTGTGTATTGTACTTGTGAGTCTATAGTGTACCATCAATCTCTATCAGCGATTCGACATTTGTAACAAGGATAAATTGAAAAAATTTTCACTAATATTTTTTTAACTGATCCATATTTTTGTTTGATATCTCAACTGTATAAATACATGCATATATGTAATTAGTTAGTGTTCATTAAATTTTTAAACTATTTTATATAATCGAAAATTGCCAAAAAAAAAAGAAAAAACAATTTGAATAAACGTGAAAATAGGTGATGACCCTGTTTGTGTTTGGCGCGGTCCTACTATTAGTGATGATGATGCTGATGATGATTTCCCGTGCAAATTGAAAAACAAGCCCAAAAAAGTCAATCAAAGCCCACAACTTTTGGCCCAAAAAAATCCAAGCCCACACTTACACTCTTTGGACTTATGACGGAGCCCTAGCTCCTCCCTTCTTCCCTCTCTCCTCAACTCTACACCGTCGTTCGCTCGACCGTAAACGTCGTACAAGTCGAACTTCGTCTCAAGTAATCCCTCTCTCTTCAAAGTTTACGTTTTTTTGTATGTTTTATCTTTTCACTAGGTCTAGGGTTTCTGCAATGTAAATTTTGTGCTATTTATTTATTTATTATTTTTATGTCGCATGATTATTCGAATTGTCGAACAAGCGGGTTTGTTGTGTTTAGGTGCTTTGATATCAATGGAGAATGGTCTGATTAATTATCTGATTCCCTTTTGCTGAATTTATTATTTCTGGACTTCTGTGCTGGTTTTCCTAAGTATAAATGAAGTTCAGAAGTAAAAAGATGGGTGTGATGCTTTCGAAAGAATTTTTTCTTTAACTGTGAAAGGAAGCTGCCTTGGAACTGTTCTGGACTTCTGTTACAGTTAATAGCTCCATATCAACGTTGTAGTTCAGTATTTATTGTTTTGAAGTTGCAATCTAAATCATTATTTACCAAGCAAAAGTAAATGATGATTTAACAATGTTCAAGGGTTGGTTCGATGTGGCCATCAGGTCTGCGTGGTTTCCTGGTTGTAAAAATTTGGGGAAATTGCGCTGTGCCATACTATAAACTTGTGTAATAGATCGGCACCCTACTTTCCCAAACTACAATGGATAATACTCCGAAAATGTCGGCATCAGCATTTACAAAATACAACAAATACTCACCTGAAAATGTCAATATTTTTATTTCATAATGTTTATAAAAACGGTCTATGTTTTTACTTAAAATTTTTCAATGTGTATGTTTTGATGAGTGTGCATGTTGTTTCTGCTTTCAATGTGTTTATCTAACCACGAAATAGTTTATTGATCATCAACATTTCATCCATTGTCACAAGTGCCTGCAGTGAGGTTGAATTATATAACGAATCATATGAGCAAATTGTCTGTGCCTAATCAAATAAACGTGATGGATTGCATGCACATTCACACAAATAACTAGCCCGATACTTGATGAGTAGGTTCTTTGCATTTGCTTCAGTGACTTGTAAACTTCTACTACCAGTTGGGAGTTGGATTAGAGTAGTTACTGAAGAGTCAATAGTGTGTGTCTGCTGTTGGTCAGGGTTATTTGTGAAAGGAGTGACTATTAGGTGTTACCTCTGTGCATTTTCCTTTAGTTTTGATGAAATCTTTATCCTGAATTTGACATTTTGATACGGGATATTGTGCATTCAGGCAGATTTAACTGATGACAATGTGCTGATTTTTACTCTTAGAAGCTCAAGGAGTAATTCAATGGCTGGAAAAGTTGCGCAATCTGTTGCTAAGGCAGTCACAGAGTACCAATATCCGTGGCGTGAGAAGTTGTTAAAATATAAGGATGAGTTATCGAAGGGTGTCTGGGGGTATTGGCATCTTGGGGCATGGAAACCTCTAGGAATCAGTGCTCGCCGTAGAGCTAGACTACGTAAAGAAGTCCTCCTTGCTGGTCAAGACTGGCCATTTGATCCAGAAAGGAAAGAGATGCGGACCAAGAGGAAGGGTCATAAATGTGATAGAATTGCTGCGGAAAAACGAGAGAACACAGCTAGGTTAATGGAAAAAATGCCAGAGATGTTACTGGCTTATAAGAAGCGCAGATGGGAGAAGAAGATGAAAGAAGAAGACAAGAAGTGATTTGATCATTCTGTTTCTCTTTTACTTCTTTTACCACATTGTTGCTTTAGCCCAGGGTTCTTCTAAGTAGAGAACTGATGAGCTCAGCTTGCTAAAATCATCTTTAAAGGATTAGTACTGCCAAAGTTATGAAAATGGTGGGAAACAACATAGTTATGTTCATTATGATGTAGCATGATGGCTAAAAAATAAATGATGTAAGCTTTCGTTGCATTGGAAATTTTATTGCTATCTTAAATAGTTGTAAGCTGTATGTAGAACTTGTCCAACTCGTGCACCTCTGCATTACACCGGTTTTGATGAAAGGAAAACTTATTGTTTGCTTCTTTCTGCAATATTCCTGATATGCCATAACTAATAGCATCTATGGATGTCAACTCGTCTCTTGGTGAACACCGATCTGCCTAAATTACACTAGTTTTGCATTTCATCCTGGTTCTGTAGCTTCCAGAACAATAAAACGACAATGTCTGTTCTTGTATGTTGCCATGGTGGTACATTTGCAAGGAGATAGCTGGTTCAAGTACTATTATGATTGCTATTGGACTTAAAACCTAGAGGTATTACTGTGAGCTTCCAAGTAAGATGTGTCAAATCCAAATTCTTCCTTGCATCCGAATGACTAGGGGGGGAAAAAAAAAAAAAACCATTATGTTCTTTTCTTTAGTAGTATATTGAACTGTCAGCATGTGATTTGGCCTATGCTTCAATCCTATGTAGTGGAATATGCTATCCGATTCGATTTATTTTATGGGAGGAGAAAAAATTTACTGGGTCTCCAACATAATACTAGGAAAGTAATAAAATCAGTTTGTAGCCCAGTGTGGTGGGATGTATAATTGTCAATTTTGAGCCAGATTGGATTTAGTATATGAGTGGAAAAAAGATTATAACAGTAATTTGGACTTATGTTTGACAATATCTTCTAATGAAAGTGCTGAGTAGAATTACAAAACCATTGTGATTCTATATCAGGTATCGTATGCGGTTTTATTCTTTTAGATAACATACCGTTGTAGACGTTATAAAAAATAGATGAGTTTACTAATCGTAAAATGATGGCAATTACTCTGAATATGCGATCACGTTTCATGGTATCAAGAACGTATGGAGTCCGACCATTTCGACGAGGATCATAGAGTATAAATAATAAGTCCCAGGAGAACATATGGACTTTAGACCGACTTTTGTTCCTTTTAAAAATAATGAAAAAGATCTTCATTATTCCACATTCCACATCAGGTTCCTGACATACAATGCGGAGTGAGAAGTGAGAACTTTTGGGCTAATTTCATTTGGGTTGGCCGCAAAAGACCAAATTAAAAATAAAAAAAATCAAATGAAAAAGGCGAAGAAAAGGTTCCACCGAGATTTGAACTCGGGTTACTGGATTCAGAGTCCAATGTCCTAACCACTAGACCATGGAACCTCTTGCGTAAGAGAGAAAAACAGTAAATAAAATAATGTAATATTTCCAAAAAAACACCAATAGCACGTCGAATTTTGCTAATCTAATATATTTCGATTTATTCTTAGCCATGTCAGTAAAGTTTCAAAAGCTCAAATTAATATGGAAAAAGAAGTATACTTTATAATATCGAGTTAAATCCAATACATTCATTAATCATAATTAACACCAGTCTAAAAATCATTCTATCTCTTTTAAGAGACCATCATATCACAAATAGAGATCTATAGTCATGGATTATCATATTACCTTGGTATATTAAGGAAAAAAAAAACCATTACTGGGTCAAGAAGTTATATACTATTAGTAGAAAAAAGATTTACTACATATCACATGGTACAAGTATAAATATATGGCACATAAATATAGATGATATTTGAACAATTATGATAGTAAAATATATAGGTTTTTTGAAAAAATTACCATTCATATTTCGTGCATAATACGTGTATTAAAATTTTATTTTATCATTCAATAGATAGTCTAATAAAAACAATCATACAAATTGATTAATAAGGTATAAATAACTAGCCAGTAAATTTACCACATATTATCAACAATTATTAAATCAATATCAATATTTATATAGGCACTAATACTATGAATTTGTTTTTTTATTAGTAAATGAGCCGAACTTGAGCCCAAAGTAAAACTCTAAACGAGTCAAACTTAGGTTTGCGAGCCAGCTCATGAACAAGCTCATTTAAGCTCATGAACAAGCTCGCAACTATACACGTTAATAAGCCTGTTAGCAGATTTGTGAATTTTTTTATGCATGATATATTATTCATAACTACATAATAAAAACAAAAAACTAATTTCTATTTAATAATTATGTATATATATTATAGCAACATATATATATATATATTATATTTTAAGTTTAAAAAAATAGAAAACAAAATATCTAAATAAGTTGATGTCAAACTTAAATTTCAGGCTCGATAAAAAACTCAGCTCAGCTCAAGCATGTTTATAAACGAGCTGAGCTTGAGCTTCAATTTCAGGTTTTATAAAAATTCGACTTGAGTTTGAACTCACTAAATTCTAAATGAAGCTTAGCTGGCTCGGATCGCTTTAATTTGTATATATTCCTCTTTTTTATCTTAATTAAAATAAGAGACGGTGTAGAAACTCATGGTCTAATTGGAGTCACGATATGGCATGTCTAAGGAACTAAATAAAATGTGGCAAGCGTCAAGCAACAAAATTTAAAAGGTGTCCCGAAACCTTGTCATGTTCACCGCATGAGATGATAAATTATGATATAAATATGAAACCGAACACTGAAGATCCAAAAGGGCACAAAAGTTGAATGAAAATGTCAGGATCATCGAAAGCAATCTTCTCAACAAAGAAAGCCATCTTCAATTTTCCGGCAGCATTGACCAAAGACATCCCTAAGTTTTGCTGTGCTTCGACTTTCTCAACTGCTTATGAACGCTCAGAAGTATGTATATGTCTTATGTCTTAAAATCTTTTAAGTAAAAACTACACTTTAAAAGATCTACTATTATACCCCATTAGGTGCAATTTTCTATAAGTATTCAAATAATTAGAGAAATTTTCAGGGCGGTAATGCCGTAAATGAAGGACTTGATGAAGCGAAGCAAGAGGCTCTAGATGCCGATGAGGAGCGCGGCGGGAGCGGCGTATCGGGTTATATGGCTGAGAAAGCCAGGGATGGTGCTGAGAAAGCCATAGAGATGGCTGGAAACGTTGGTGACACAGCCAAGAAGTTTACGTATGGGGCTTGGAAAGCTGCTCGAGGTACCAGTGAAGAGATCAAAGAAGCAGCTGTAGGTGATGATAAGCAAGGTCCAACTGATAATATCAATTGGGACAAGGATCGTATAGACAATGTTGAGGATCTTAGGAAACGTGCTGGTGGATATGATAAAAAAGGTGTCTAGATATTTGAAGTTGTGGTTCTTGTAAGACTTGGTGTTTTATAAGTTATGAAAAAAATTTCTTGAATTTTACGATTTATATTTGGTGCAAAAAGAAAATTGGGATCTCATGGGATTGTTGATGCGTGTGGAGATAGCATGAGATATGAATGGAAAGTTCAATTATAATTGATATTTTATTAAGACTTTATAGGATGATAGGTGGCCACCCACCATCATAAATAAGTTATAATAGATATATATTTAACACCCATAACTATAAATAACTTACATTAGATACATATTTAATGATGTCTTATCACGGACACCCATCACCAATAGAAATAGCTTACATTGGATAGGAAAAAAAGGTATTAAAAGTGTTATGAGTCTACAATTTGGCCAAATTAGTCTCAGAATTTTCAAATTTTGTATTTTTGGTTTCTTCTTTTTTTGCCTAAAAAAAAATACCACGGTAATTTCGATTCTGGTCACCACCACAAGATATTTTGTGATGGACATCACCAAGGCGACACGATACTTGAAATTGAGTGGGATAGGTGACATACCATGAGCTTTCTAATGCTGATAAAAACTGATCCCATTCCTAAAATTTGGTGTCTTTACTTTTACTTTTTTACTCATATTATGTCAAGTTTGGTATACAAGAATCGTTTAGAATAAAATGGATTGGAATAAGGGAAATGGAATGCAATGGAATGGGAGGTGGAATTATAAATCCATTTCTTTTTTCTTATATATATATATACATCTTGGAATGGAATAGAATGGAATTGACAAGTTATTTGTAAAAAATATCCTTAATAATTAATGTTAAAAAATATCCTTAATAATTAGTGTGTATAATAAATAACTAAGAAGATAAAATGGTAATTTAATGTTAATTATTTATGAGGAAGGAATGAAATCATAATTTCGCCTTCTCAAGAACGACTCAAAGTCGGAATCGTCGATTCTTAGAAATTGTAATTTCGATTTTTAAAAACGCAACTAAACGTAGTATTGAAATGGAATCCGGAATTTCTATTCCATTCCGGATTTAATTTTGCATACCAAATATGAAATTACTGTTTTTAGAGATACTAAAAATACAAAGTTATGAAAGTTCACACTTATTTGTCCAAATTATAAAATATAGACACTTTTAACAATATATTTCCCATCATATTCATATCTAGTGATGTCTTATCGGGCACTCATAGTCATCCACCACCAATAATGATCCCCCGGTGGGTGCTGTTATATATATATATGTATATGCATATATTTCTTTATTTACATACATGGGCATACATGGAAGGAGTAGCAATGGAAATACGCAATTTATATATACATGGTAGAAGTGGATTAAGTGTTGTAATTTATCTAGTGTAGTATAAGTGGATTAAATGTCGATCTTCCAAATTGGGACCCGTATAAAGAAAACGAAATCCGTATAACTTTTACATCACAAAAAAAAAAGGAAGTTCGCAAGCACTAGTAAATATCTAATCAAAATGGTAAATTTCTCATCCTAAATCAAGCACAACAATAAAGGAAAATATAATAATCACTACTAAGGAGAAAAACAGAGAAACCTAGTGCATCCTTAGCGGAAAGAAGGTAATGAAACGGCTTCAAAGGGCTGCAATATATTTAGCAAGATATGAATAATCCATCAATGAAATCTTGCACGTACACCAGCATTCAACGCCATTGGTGTTAAATTCTAGATTGCTGATATTCGTGAAATTTTTACTTGATATTATTTTGGTATGCAATGGCTCAAAGGTTGCCAGTTTTTCTACATACGCCATCGATGTAGAGAATATACGTCATCAACGTTTGTGCATTTTCACGTGAAATAAAATTTTACGCAGTTTCGTCCAATGAAGGCTGGCATGAAGGCCGTCGGCCTATCCACATATGCTGCCGGCCATAGTGGTTTACGTCACCGGCATAGTGCCAGTGTAGGTACTGTTCATAATCTTATTCGTTTTTCTCCTGTTCGTATATCTTTTTTCTTATATAATATATGTATTATACAAGTATTTAAGCTACTTATAAGTGTTTTTCCATGATCCACAACTATTTTTCATGATATATCATCTCATTCAACATCTTATAATCATCGTACTATATAATTTCCTAGCTTCTATATATATCATATTACATAAATGGAGTTGTAAGGTTAGAGATTACCTTGTATGAGTTGATATTGAGATGCTAAACCCTTTCTCAAAGCTTGATACAAACCTAGGTTAATAACAATATTGTTTAAACTAGTGTTTAGCACATAAACTAACTTAAGATTATTTTATAATTTTATGATTCAATATTTCATGAATTCAATTTCAGGATCTTTGAACTACATGATTTTCACATGTATAGTCGGATAAATGAACGTACCTTTGTCCATAGTTGAATATCAAAGAATGAAATCTCTCGTTTCCTTAAGAGACACCTTATCCCTCCAATCCAACCTTATTTCACCAAAGGAATGATTTCCCTTCCTTTTCCTTAATTTGATGTGATGGATTTTAAAACATAAAGACAAGAGTAAGTGCTATCTCTTAATGCCAACTCTTGTATATATATATAAGGGTAGGAAGAGGACCATACCTCTTCATGAAATATTGTCTCCCATCAAGACACCTATTATCAAGAGTTACAACTCTTCATATATATCATCATATGGGCCACAATTTCTTACATTCTCCCACTTGGCCCATATATGCTTCTTTAATAACTTAGAATAAACATAAGTGCACGATAACATTATTCTAAGTTTTCATTATGTTGACTATACCATATATCACATTATTAAATTAAAAATTAATTAGAGTCATGGCGGTTGTACGTCATCATCTCGACATAGTTCCTTTCATGTACTACATAATTAATCTTTAATTTGACCTTAACTTAATAAAGAGATAAATAAAGGTCTAACTTTAATGTCTTTATGAAGACAATTTCTGTTAACATAATTCTATTACAATCATGTATACAATATGGAAAAACAGGAAATATCAGAAACACTATAATTGAGCTCGAGAGTGTCATATAAACAAATACAATAATCTTTAATCAAGACGTTCTATAATGCTCATTGTTTCAACATGCTTTCTAAAAATATTAGGCGCTAATCTGTTTGTTAATGGATCTGCAACCATCAGTTTTGTACTAATATGTTTGATTGACACCTTTTGTTTCTGAACTTCTTCTTTAACGGCCAAGTATTTTATCTTCATGTGTTTTGCAACCTTATACTTGTTGTTCTTTGAGAAGAAGACTGCTGCGGAATTGTCACATTAAATTTTCAGTGGCTTATTAATAGTGTCGACAACTTGAAGCCCTTAAATAAAATTCCGCAGCCAAAAGTCATGAATTGTGGCCTCAAAGCAAGCCACAAATTCTGCTTCCATAGTTGATGCAGCAATGACAGACTGCTTAGCACTTTTCCATGAGATTGCCCTTTCGGCTAATAGAAACAGGTAGCCAAATATGGATTTTCTTATATCAACACATCCAGCATAATCTGAATCTAAATAACCAACCACCTCTAACTGATCGGACCTTCTATAGTGAGCATGTGGTCCTTCGTTCTTTATAGGTGTCTCAAAACTTTCTTGGCAGCCTTCCAGTGATCCAATCCTAGATTACTTTGATATCTGCCCAACATCCCAAAACTAAAATTGATGTCGGGTCTGGTACAAGTTTGAAGATACATCAAACTCCCAACAACAGATGCATAATGAATTGTTGCCATTTGTTCTTGTTCCAAATCATTCTTTGGACATTGCATAATACCAAATTTATCTCCTTTTGAATTGGAACTATACTTGCTGAACATCTATCCATCTTAAATCTTTCTAGAACTTTATTGATATAAGCCTTTTGGGATAAGCCTAACAATCCTTGTGATCTATAACGGAATATTTCAATTCCTATCACATATGTTGCCTCCCCTATATCTTTCATTTCAAAGCTCTTAGAAAGAAAATTCTTGGTTTCACGTAATAAACCAAGGTCATTAGCAGCAATCAAGATATCATCAACATCCAGGACTAAGAAAACAAATTTGCTCCCACTAATCTTCATGTATATACACCGATCAACGGTGTTTTCTTTGAAACCAAAAGAAGTTATGGTATCATTTAACTTAAGATACCATTGGCGAGAAGCTTGTTTAAGTCCATATATTGACTTCTTAAGTTTACACACCATATACTCTTTTCCTTTAATTGAGAAGCCTTCAGGTTGGTCCATATAAACTTCTTCTTCCAAATCTCCATTAAGAAAGGCGGTATTAACATCCATTTGATGTAACTCTAGATCATAATTAGCAACCAAAGCCAAAATGATCCTAAGTGAGTCTTTCTTTGAGACAGGTGAAAAAGTTTCTTTATAATCAATGCCATCCTTTTGAGTGAAGCCTTTGGCAACAAGTCTGGCTTTATGTCGTTCAACATTGCCATTTGAGTCTCGCTTTGTCTTAAAGACCCATTTACAGCCAACTCTTTTACATCCTTTTAAGGACAATAAACCGTATGGTTCAAGAATTTTATGTGATGGATCTTGACTTATCTCTTCAAATTGAGAAACTCGCTGTTATTATTGATGACATAATACATCAAGTTTTGATAAAGAAAAACCCAATACATCAAGTTTTGATAAAGAAACCAAATTGTGAGAAAATGTAGGAACATGAAGGGTTTGGAACAAATCCAAGTGATGCCCAGTCTCCAAAATCAAGCGATAAGTCCCGATTCCTTCAACTGAAGCTTTGTTTCCATTTCCCATGAATACAAAATTCTCATTTGGCTTTATAGTTTGGATCGTAAGGAATCCTTGCATAGTATTGGAAATATGAGTTGTTGAGCCAAAATCAATCCACCATGTATTATAAGGAACTTGTGTAAGGTTTGATTCAAAACAAACAAAAGCATAAGGCTTACCTTTCTTTTCAAACCAAGCCTTATGTTTCAAGCAATCTTTCTTCAAGTGTCCAATCTTTCTACAGAAATGGCACTTGATTTCCTTTTTGTGGATTTGTGCATCTTTAGAAGATTCATTTAGGTTGTGTAAACCTTTCTTCTTAAATTTTCTAGCCCTTTTCTTTGAACTCGATGCAACTTCTTGATGACTTGTAAAATGAACTCAATGAGTCTTTTTGTTCTTTAATCTTGTTTCCTCCTGAATTAGCATACTGGTCAATTCATTGATATTCAACTTATCCTTCATAGTGTTATAATTCATTTGAAATGGCCCATATTGTTCAGGAGGCAAGGAGTTCAATATGAACTATACCAAAAAGAACTCATCTACAGTCATTCCTAAAGTCCTTAATTTTGCCGCTATATTTGTCATTTCAAGGACATGCTCATGCATAGTACAAGACCCATCAAACTTCATGTTGGTCAAAGTACCCATCAATGTACTAGCAATAGATTTGTCAGCAGTTTGAGAACGCTCTTCCACAAATTTAATGAATTCCTTAGCATTATCAGTCTAGAGAAGAGTAGCTATAATGTTGTTTGCTACCGTCATTCTCATAAACATTAAGCTTAATCTGTTCGACCTCTCCCAAAGTTTATGAAGACGTTTTTTCTCATCACTATTTTCATCAATAATAACAGCGGGTTTCTCAATTTGAAGAGACAAGTCAAGATCCAAAACACCTAAGTGAAATTGGACCTGCTCAAGCCAGTCTGAGAAATTCAATCCATTGAATATCGGAACAGATGAAACATGAGAATGCAGAGAAACAGGAACATATAATTTAATAATAAAAGATACGGTATGCATTAATGCTTTGAACAATCATAAAAGTCAGATTCAATCAACTCATGGAATAATATAATTACATATAGCAAAGTCCACCTTTGGGTGATACTAAAATATATATAAACATAAATCATAAAAAATAAGTATGCATACAATTTGATATATTTGTTATCTTTGGATATACAAATAAATCAAATAAAACATACTTATCATAAACACTTGCATTATATATTATAAAAACAAAAATCATCTTTGGATGATTTATAATGTCTTATAATAACAAAATTTAATTTACCAAAATCATATCCTATTATGTCATTTGCAAATATGGGTAAAAAATATTTAAATAAATGTAATGAAATTTATAAACTTAATGATTTGGTCAGTTTGGTAACTAACAAACCATTCATTATATAAATTTCTCATACACCACCACAATAATCAAAATAAAAATATTTATAGCCATATTTCATCACACAAAACATTGTGGCATATATTTTCAAGTTATAATATATTATCCAATTTTGTTTTTCTTTTTGTTTTCCTAATGAAGGCAATAATGTTTCAACAAACCAGCAAACAATGAATGTTTGAAAACATTTCCAAATTACCATCATGCTTCAACGGTTAGAAAACGGACAAGCGTTAATGTCTACAGTCTCATCTTTGCCACTTAAATTTGATGGTCCATTAACATTTATGCCTTTTCGACAAATTATAAAATGCGGATAAAAAATGCGCATCATTTTTTTTTACTACACCATTGATTTCCGTTTTCCAGCATCCATGCCTCAATATTATTATTAGTTTTTTTTTTTGTTTTCCAGCACACCGTTGTGTTTCATAATGACGGCAATTATTAACTTATTGGAGTATTTCAATATAATAGCATTTGAAAATTCAAAGTCGTCGATGCTTGCCACAAATGGTCATGTACTTTCACCAAGAAAACTTACAAATAGCATTTCACAAGTATTGACAGTTTGGAGAATTTAAACCGAAACTTCCATGTAAAATAATTAGAACATTCACAATGTGTACAAGAATATTAAAGATGATAATCGGAAAATCATGAGTTCTTAAACCATGCTCTGATACCACATGTAAGATTATTTTATAATTTTATGATTCAATATTTCATGAATTCAATTTTAGGATCTTTGAACTACATGATTTTCATATGTGTAGTTGGATAAATAAACGTACCTTTGTCCATAGTTGAATATCAAAGAATGAACTCTCTCGTTTCCTTAAGAGACACCTTATCCCTCCAATCCAATCTTATTTCACCAAAGGAATGATTTCTCTTCCTTTCCCTTAATTTGAAGTGATGGATTTTAAAACATAAAGACAAGAGTAAGTGCTATCTCTTAATGCCAACTCTTGTACATATATATAAGGGTAGGAAGAGAACTATACCTCTTCATAAAACATTGTCTCCCATCAAGACACCTATTATGAAGAGTTCCAACTCTTCATATATATCATTTCATATTTTGATCACAATTTCTTACGTTACATCCTTAAGCTTGTTCTTTTGTTTATTTAAAGCATGTTAATGGAGCTAAGTTTGGGTGTGTTTTATTTATTTGTTTGTAGCTAATTAAGAGAAGCATTTATAAGCAAAAGAGATGCTCTCTTTCTTCTGGAAATTTTCAGCTGAAATGCAAGGGGTTTTCTTGCTTAGTTTTGCTGCATTTAATATGATATCTAATTTGGAGAATTTTGATTAGCTATTCCTTAGTCAACTTGACTTTGTTGTATATAATTTGGGCAAGTTGTTCATATGTTTCTACTGTTGTAAGTCGAAGAGCATCGTAGCAGCATATTAAGCAGATTTTCCATCGAATTTGTACCAATATTATTATAATTTTACTTAATTAATTATCTCAATTTTAGGATAGTTTGTCAAGATAAACATGTATATTTATATCAATTATTTAGGAGTTATGTCTCTAGAAATTTATTTAAAGTTTCTACAAATTTTCTAAATTATCATTGGGTTCAAATTTTGAGTTTAAGATTTACGTGATTAATTATTTTTGGGTTTTATCTTACGCAATTAAGGTTTTCTAGGCTTTAGGTCAAATTAAAGTTTTTGTACCTATAGACTCCAAACTTTCTAACTAGGTCAATGGTGCAATCCAAATATTTTTTGAAGTCTAGATTATTAATTACAAACCTATTTTTATTCTTATCACGTATTTATAACACTAGTGGTTCGTTTTTTAGTTATCATTTTATAGTCAATATGTTCTATAAAAGGATTGTCTTTTATTATTTTTGAAATGTAGAGTTACTTTTAATTATATGTTGAGTTATTTGCTCAGGATGTGAAATCTTGTCTTTGGTATCTATTAGGGCTAAAGAATTTACTGTTCAAGTTTTTAAATTTAAATGATTTTATTACTACTCATAGGTTCGTTCTAGAGTTTTTATTTTGTCCTATGTTTAATATCTATTTTACATTTGTTACTCTGTTTATTTTGCTAGTTATAATGATTCTTGAGTTACAACGATTAAATCAGAATTTTAGTCTCTATAGACTCAAAATTTTCTAACTAAATATTGATATAATTCAATTATTTAATTAAGGTTTAGATTGTTTAGTATTGATCGGGTTTTTTTTTATCTCTTTGCGTATTTAATAATTTTATTGATTTATCTTTAAACTATTTTTTATAACCAATGGGTTGTAAAATTTAATCTTTTTACATTGTAATTGAAACGTAAGGTCAAGTATGATTATTTGTTGAATTATTGATTCTTACAACATAATATTATCTTTTACTGTATAAGAATTATTTATCTTAATTATTAGGGTAAATTATACCAGTGAGTCACAACGTTCATTTTAAAGCGGGTCGATGTTACCTAACCCATTTAACCCGAGGGCTAAAATGGGTTGTCCCACGAGTTAAGTGGGTTGGCCTACTAGCTCACTTTTATAAAAAAAAAAAAATACAAGAAAAATATCTAGTAATGTAGCATTATTTTTGAGACTTATACTTAAGATTAAACTAATATGTTAATTATAACAAAGAATGACAAATTGATGCATATGCATCATAACAACTTTTTAAAAGTATATTATTATTATTTGAATGAAATATAATATCTAATAAGTTATTTTAGAAAACTTACTTTTATATAAAATGTAATTAAAATAATAATGAAATTGATCATTAATATACTTATATAATCCTATAAAACTCATTTATTATTATATATTCTTATTTAATTAGTATAAATTATTTAAATGGGTCAACTTGGCCATTTAACCTATAAAATATACAAGTGGGTTAAAAAGTGGGTTAGTCCGTTTAACCTACAGGTCAAAGTAAGTTAGATTAGGATCAAGAAATTTCGACGCATTTTTAAAATGGGCCAAAACTTTTTAGTCCTTTAATCCATGAGCAAAAGTGGGCCGGGCCGAGTTGGCCCTTTTAACCCACTTGCCCACCTTTAATAAAACCTGCTCGGGCCGTTTGGACCAATAATGTGCCACCCATTCTTTAGACATGCAAACTTTTCTTTTCTTTTCTTTTACGAAGACCGGACCATTTAAATGGTCTACTCATGGTCAATCCGATTGAAGCAGTCAACTTGATTCCAGTTTAACAATCTCGATAAAAATTCATAGTATACCCATTTTTTATACACGCTTTCCCTTAAGTCTAGTGACAACCTGCAAGATCTAAATGGTTAATAAGTCAAAATGTAGCTATTAATAAGATTCAGAAAAGTAAATGAAAAATAAACTTGCACACTATGCTAGCAAATAAGCCCTAAAACTTTTAAACACACAAAACTCGTCGATTTATATTCGGTTATATACTTCCATATAGCTCGATTCCTCTCTCTGACTATCCAATTCAGATCCCTCTCTATAAGCAGCTAGAAGCTAAAGGGTTAATTAAGTAATAGGTTGCTAAAATGTTCTATGTACTTTGCATGTGTAATCAATTTTTCTAATAATTCACAGTTGTTTCATGCCAATAGAAGTGAGGTTGCTAGGGTGGCAACCCATGGTAGCATCAATCAATTTTAATTTTTAACTCATAATGTAGTTTTAACTCATTTTTTCCTTATCTTTTGTAAAATTATTATTTTTATTATTTTTCATTATCCCAGGTTGATCCTTACTTTAACTCCTGCCATTCCCATTTATTGGTCAATCTTGATAAGAATTCAGCAAAAATGGATTAGCTTGGACTCTTTGAATTATTTAAGGAAGTTCGGCTTAGAAGAAGAACGCAAACAAGGTCATAAAATGCAATTTGCATTTTGATTTGATCCCTATGGAGAATTAAATCGTACTATGGCCATACTCATAGAGTTAAATTGGGATCTGCGAAAACTACGACCCAAATCCTGGGTGTTCTTTAAATTTTCCATGCGTAAAGTTTGACGTTGCAAGAATCTATAGTTAATCAAATTTATTGACTCCACTCTATTTATCTATACTTAATTCATCAAATCAGCCCCAAGTGCATGGTAAATATGACAATGAACAATCTAGGACTTGGATCCGTGCCATCTTGGCAATACAATCACTTCTTTTTAATTAAAATAAAACAAGATTGAACTACCTTAAAATTATAATTTAGTAGCATGGCATAATATATTACACCACATTATAACAAGGTCTTAGAAGGCACATACTTGAAAATTATCCTAATATTATTTAATTTTATTGTAAACCTGTGGGTCACTACTTTGCTATTATTATAATTTTTATATACCTGAGAAATATCCTAGTATTATTATATGTATAAGCATATGCAACAATTAAGTAAACAAAATTTCAGAATATAGTAATGCTGTACCCGAGGCAAGATCATCAGCCAAGGACGACAACGCTATATAAATGAAGGACTTAATGAAGCAAAACAAGAGGCTCTGACATCGATGAGGATCGTGCCGGTAGCGGTCTATCGGGTTTCATGGCCAAGAAATTAGCCAGGGATGGTACCGAGAAAGCCAAGGAAATGGCTGAGAATGTGGGTGATACAGCCAAGATGTCTATTGATGGGGCTCGGAAAGCTGCTCGAAAGACCATTGAACAAATCAATAAACAGCAGCAGGCAGTTGTGGGTGATGATAAGGAAGGTCCCATCGATGATATCAACTGGAACAGAGATCATATAGACGATGTTCAAAATCTTAACGAACGTCCAGGAGGATATATGATCAAGAAGGTATCCAAAACTTTTGAAGTTTTGTTTCTTGTAAGAGTTTGCATTCCTTTGAGTTACCGAAAATGATTCTTGAAAGTTTTGATTTACATTTGCGAAAGGAATAATGGGATGTCGTTAACATCTTGGCAAAGGGTGACCATTACAAAAACTTTATATGTGTGTGTATATAATTATTTGATTTTATAACTTTTACAGGACTTTAAATGGCTATCCATCACTTTAATAGATTATACTATCCACTTATAAATTTAATAATATTATATAAGATATTTTTAAAAATCAATGTTGTCAGACCTAGACCTAAGTTAACTTGAACATTATTTATCTAATCGGTAGATTAGGAAAAAGTTAAATATAAGAAGGGTCTCGTGTTTCCAATATAAAGCTATCAAAGCTATGGCCGTCATTTAAAGCTTACATGCCATGTTGAGTCTTTTATCAGTAAAAGCCTGGCTGGGCTTTTTGTTTTTACTTAGTTTTTTTAAGCACTGTTAAAGTGCATTTAGGCCCATTAGACCTGATCGATTGTTAATAAAACATGGTCAGGCCGTTTAGATCAATAACATTTCATTAATCTTTTTATGAAGGCTGGAGTGCTTAGATGGTCGATTCGTGGTCAATCTTGTTGAATCAATCAGTTTGATTCAGGTTTGACAATCTTAATAAAAATTCATCTTATACTCATTCACCCTTAAGTTTACCCATAATCTATAAAGTTCTAAATAGCTGGTAGGTCAAATTGTAGCTATTAATAGGATTCATGAAACAAAATCAAAAGCAAACTTACACACTTATGCTCCAAATACCATAAAACAAAGCATACAAACCCTAAATCTTTTAAAAGCTTAAAATTCATGGATTTATTTTTGTTGGAGTTTGTGACCCGTTTTCAGTAGCCGTTTTTCGTAGTCAAATGTATAATGAATGAATATTTGACTATATATTTATTATTCATTCATTATACATTTAAGAGTCATAATTTTGGTATTTGTATAATGAATGAATATTTGACTATACATTTATTATTCATTCATTACACATTTAAGAGCCATAATTTTGGTATTTGTATAATGAATGAATATTTGACTATACATTTATTATTCATTTATTATACATTTAAGAGACATAATTTTGGCACTTATTGTCGGCTAACTATATACACATATAAATATGTGTTTTGTTTAGGGTTTGTATGTGAGTGAGAAAATGAGAGAGTTTCGATTTGTAATTTGTTACTCTCTCTCTCTTGTACTTCATTATCAACATATAGTGAATTCTCTCACCTCTGCCTATGGTTTTTCCCGATTTGGGTTTTCCATGTAAATCTTGTGTGTACTTTATTGTTCATCTCTTATAACAAACCGGTATCAGAGCGTGGGTTTTGATAATGGTTTTTCCCAAAGGGTTTCCATGTAAAATTTGTGTGTTCTTTACTTTCTGCTTGCTATTATCATTTTTCGATTGCGCGTTTATTTATAACAAATCGATATCAGAGCATAGGTTATCATAATGAGGGGTATCGATATACCGGTTCAAAATGTCCAGGCTTCTCATGGTCAGCAAGTGTCATGGAACTACCATCATCATGGATGCCCACCAACCCAGAATTGGATCCATCAATTTGATGCTGAAAATCATCATACTTGCCACCATAAGGACCCATTCACTGGCTGAGGCATCTATGGACGATAAGCCCACACTCTTTCGCAATGCTACTGGATAAATATGTTGCTCTGCATCTGACTTCAGCCTTGCTCCCCTAACCCCAGATACATGATGAGTATTGCTCACACTTGATAATTGTTCACTAGCTGAAGACCTGCCTAGTAGGTCAGATTGATTTGATGGTGCAGGATGACTCATTTCTTCTATAATACAAATATCATAGTCATCATCAACATTTGATCTGCAGTCAACAGAATTGCTCTGACTTGATTCTTGACTGAAATTGGGTAGATGACTGGTGATACAGTTAGGGAAAACTAATGGGCCAGAAATTTCATTCAATGCCATCAAGATGCTTCTCACTAAAACTAGACTCACATGTGAATCCATCAGCAATATCATCAGAAAGAAAAGCTTGCCCTGCCACATTATTTTCATGAAATCCATGCTTCTGGTTAGACGAAGAAATTGAAACTAGAGATTGGCGTTCCTCCAAGTCTTTGGCACAGATGGTTTTTTCACCAACATTATGAGCATACTCACCATTCATATCTCCACCCATGACTCCACTATATCCAGAAAAGGCAATCCTGGGGAGCCCCAAATTGTGCTTCCCATCTTCCTCAGATTTGATTTTGTTTGCATGCGTAATGTTTGATGGGGTGCTTATCACTGGTTGCATCAATGGCTTCATGTCAACAGTGTAGAAATGATTGTCACTAACTGAAGAAATATGGTTATTGTCCTTAAACTTATTTTCATAACCCATGGAACCAGAGTTATCCACAGCTAGCTCATCCTTTATTCCCTAGGAAGCATCCCTTGAGTTATTTAATGAATATGCAATGCCATTTTCAAACCTTCCAACTTCTTTTATGTCAGTCCTTTCCCCTCCATTCATTGGAAAAAATGGATAAACACTACTAGTGAAAAAATGATAGTCAGAGTGTGATTTTTCTGACTAAGGATCAGATATCCATGAAAGGACTAAGCATATCGACGTCCGTTATCACTTTATGCGTGATATTATTGCTTGAGGAGATATTGCATTGAGCAAGGTGAGCACTCATGACAACCCTGCAGACATATTGACTAAGACACTTCCCATTGCAAAGTTTAAGCATTGCTTGAACTTTCTTAGTGTCGGTAGTTGATTGATTCCTTTGAAGAACTTGTGGAAGAGGTGGAGTTGTTTATCAAAGTTTTGGAGTTTATTGTGTTTGTTAATCCAGAATTCATGTCAAGGTGGAGATTGTTGGAGTTTATGATCCGATTTCTGTAACCGACTCCCGTAGTTAAATGTTAATGAATGAATATTTGACCATATATTTATTATTCATTCATTATACATTTAACGATCATAATTCAGGTCTTTATTACTCATTAATTACATATTTAAATGTCGTAATTAAGCTCGGTTATCCTTACACACACACACACACACATATGTGTGTGTGTGTGTGTTGTTTCTAGCGTTTTTTCCCGAAAGGGTTTCCACGTAAAATCTGTATGTTCTTTACTTCCTGCTTGCTATTATCATTTTTTGATTGCATGTTTGTTTATAACAAACTAAATCTTGTGTATGCTTTATCATATCTCTTTGCTCTTGCCATTGTTCATCTCTTATAGCAAACTGGTATCAGAGCGTAGGTTTTGATAATGGTTTTTCCCGAAAGGGTTTCCACGTAAAATCTGTGTGTTCTTTACTTTCTGCTTGCTATTATCATTTTTCGATTGCGCGTTTGTTTATAACATTTTTTTATTATATACTTTTATAAATTGGATTCCTCTTTCTAACCGTCCAATTCAAAATAAATCTCTTTATGTAGCTAGATTTAAGCGAAAGGCTTAACTCAGTAAAAGTGCTTTGCAAGTGTATTATGAAATTTTTTCTAACAATTCACACTTGTTTCATGTCAATAGAAGTGAAGGTAGCAATTAATGGTAGCATCAATCGGTTTTGATTTATACCTTATAATTTAGCATTATTTGATATTCCATATCTTCTGTAAAAATATTTTTTGATTTTTTGTTATCCCGGGTTGATCCTTACTTTTAACCCTTACCATTCCTCTTTATAGGTCAATCTTAGTAAGAATCTAGCAACAACGGATTAGCCTGAGCTCTTTGAAATATGTAAAACAGTTCAGTTTAGAAGAAGAATGCAAACAAGATGATCAAATGAAATTTGCATATCAATTTGATCCCACAGAGGATTGAATTGTACTCTGCCCATATTCATAGAGTTAAGCTGGGATACTGCAAAAACTATAACCTGAAATCTTGGGTGATCTTTAATTTTTCTCTACGTAAGGTTCGATGTTGCGAAAATCTATGGTTAACCAAATTTTAACTTATCAAATTTACTGACTCTACTCTATTTATCTATACTTGATTCATCAAATCAGCGCCAGGCGTATAGCAAACGTACTAATGAACAATCTAGGACTTGGATCCGTGCCATCTAGGTGGTACAAACACATACTTGAAAATTATCCTGGTATTTTTCAATTTTCCTGCAAAACAAGAGGCTCTCGACGTCGAAGAGGATCGACCTCGCGCCGGAAGCGGTCTACCGGGCTTCATGGCTGAGAAATTAGCCGGGGACGGCACTGAGAAAGCCAAGGAAATGGGTGAAAATATGGGTGATACAGCCCCAAGGAGTCTACGGATGGGGGCTTGGAAAGCTGCTCGAGAGACCACTGAACAAATCAATAACAGCAACAGGAAGTTGTGGGTGATGATAAGGAAGGTCCCACCAATGATATCAACGCTGGAACAAGAATCATACAGATTATAGGCGATGTTGAGGATCTTAGGAAACGTGCAGGAGACTATGATAAAGCAGGTATCTAAAACGTTTGAAGTCTTATTTCTTGTAATGGCGCTCTTTGAGTTACCAAAAAAAAAAAAAAAAAAAGCCCCTTGAAGGTATTGATTTACATTTGCAAAAGGAAAAATGGAATCTCTTGAACAACTTGGTAAATGTAATCATTACAAATACTTTTTATATTTGTGTATATAAAATTATTTAATCTTTTAACTTTTATAGGATGATAGGTGGCCACCCACCACTATAAATAGATTATATTATCTACTTATAAATTTAATAATTTTTCATGATTTATACCACCATAAGCTATAAATGCATTTTTAGTGCTTTTTAGATTAATTAATTAGATATATGGGCGTGCTCAATACAGCAAAAGTGCATTGAGTGTTGTGATTTATCT
The DNA here is from genome assembly GCA_024138025.1 of Combretum micranthum. Classification (NCBI taxonomy): domain Eukaryota; kingdom Viridiplantae; phylum Streptophyta; class Magnoliopsida; order Myrtales; family Combretaceae; genus Combretum; species Combretum micranthum. The sequence continues at coordinate 169,643 of JAMXBD010000498.1, read as the reverse complement.
ATTATAGTATAAGTGGATTAAATATGGACTTTCAAACTTGAACTCTATTTAATTTCGGAAAAGTTGAAACTCATATAATTTCTAAATAATCCGTCTTAATAAGAAGAAAAAAAGAAGGAGGAATTTAATGCTATTTTTATGATACAACTCAGCTTACTTGAATGAAAATGCCAGCACAACTGAAAGCAATCTTCTCAATGAATAAAGCTGACCCCAGCTTTGGGAAAGATAGGAGCACATACTTTCATAAGGGTATTTATCTGTATAAATTCAAACCTTCTAGGAGATCATACAAAGTCTGTTATGATGTATATGTACATATACATATTTATAACCTAGACAGCCAAACGAAAACTTTGTATTATATATCAGTACAACAGGAAAAAAAAAAAAAGAAGAGAAAATATTTATACGTGGCTTTTAAGTGCATAATTTAATCGAAATACCACATGTAAGAGAATGAAGAAAATCCACTGTAGTGTGCTAGGCTTTTTCTTTTTCCTATTTCTTTTTTCAACTATGGGCATTCAAACTACTCTTATATCATATTTTATACGCAGGAATAGATCTAAAATAAAATTGCGATTTTAAATTTTATTCCATTTCTTATAGTTGGATGCAATTCTTGTAATCATCGATTTTTCAGAAGCTGGAATTACGATCCCATAAAATCGACGATCCCAACTTTAAAAAAAAAATTAATTTCACTTATGATTCAATTCTAATTCCGTTGATAATAAGTAGTTTAATTGCCATTTATTTGTATTACATATTTATGATTTACATTTAGTGCTAGGGATCTTTCCGGTAAATACACTTTATACTCATTTTATTGTGTGCACTTTCAAACATAAAATTAGATTTCTCATTCCAAAATGCATTACATTCCAATCCATTTCATTGGAACATGATATTACAATTGAGTTAAATCTGATTTCTAGGTAATTTTCACAACTTACGCTCTGCATAAAAGCTTATATATCTATCAAGTTAGGTAAGTGAAACCCCCGAATTAGTCGGTGAGAAAATAATTTAGATTGCAAGCAATTGAAATCCTCCTTCAAATTAAGAGGATACCCTGACAAATCTCCATCTTGGTCTTGATTTCCATGACCTAACGTAAATAAATAAATAAATAAATAAAAACTTAAGCCCCAACGGACAGCAAACCCCAAGACATTGAGACATTGAGTGCATCTTATCTAGACTTCTCTCTTCTACTCTTCTTACCATAAAAATCATCATATAACACCAGAACGAAGTAAAACGGATTTTGCCAATCTCTATTGCCTTCCCCAAATATGTTAGTAATAATTAATTTACTTAAATCTTCTCACAATCACTCGATTTCCAAGGAGATCTCAAACCTCTTAAAATTTTATCTGCAAACTCTCTAACCAGGTTTATTTCTGACTAAGATATCTACGCAACTAGATCCCTCTCACAGATGGTTCAATTAAGATCTCTCTAACTCTCTCCCTCGAGCAAAAGGTGGATAGACCTTTAGTCTACCTATCTTATATAGACCCTCTATTGAAGATCTGTCAGGTAGAAAAATGATATCATATGCGGTACCGCATCTGAGATCACTGCGATACCATTTTCCACATGTCATACTTTCAATAAAGGGTCTATCTAAGATAGGTGGACCAATGATCTATCTATGTTTTTTTCCTCTCCCTCTAAATAGCTAGATAAGATTAAGACAAAAAGGCTATATTAAGTGGAAGGTTGCTAAAATCGCCTATGTACGTGCATGTGTATTATGACATTTCTCTAATGATTTAAAGTTGTTTCATGCCAATAGAATTGAAAGTGGCAACCAATAGTAGCATAAGTTAATAATAACTTTTAATTTAGTGTTATTTAATATTTCATATCTTTGATAGGATTTTCCTTTTTCAATCATCCTGCGTTGACCCTTAATTTAACCCCTTACCATTCCTATATATAGGTCAATCTTGGTAAAGATTAATTGAGAACTTCTACAGTCTCATCACGGAGCCATACTATTACTAATATCAAATAAATTAATTATAAAAATAATAGGCGTAAAAAATTTAAGAGGTTTAATCACAATTGAAAAAGATCTTAACCATTTATTGATGCGATGAGATCAGTCCCATTGTAACCACCACAGGACCATAAAATTTTCTAGAATATACAAGACACCGGTATGATATGTTATAATATGGTGCCATATTATAGAGAGGACTTAGAAGGCACGTACTTGAAAATTATCCAAGCAATATTTGGTTTAGGTTTTCTCGTAAATCTGAGGGTCACTATTTTTTTGCTGCTAGTATTAATTTGCACGTTCTTTAGAGATATCCTTGTATCATTATGTGTATAAGCATATGCATTAACTAACTGAACAAAAAATTTCTGGGTAGTTAATGCTATTTGAATAGAGATATCCTAAGTCAAGATTATCAACCAAGGATGACGAATGCTATAAATAGAGAACTTAATCAAGTTTCTGTTGAAATATGACTCAAAATATTTGTGTCTTTTCATTTTTTGAGTTATAAATTAACATTTGATAAATCAATGTGTATTTTGTGTAGTTAATGCTATTTAAGTGTGTCATTTCATTTTCGGTCTTATTTTATTTTCCATATAGCCCATAGACAGGCACTTTAAATCTTTTAAATAGAATGTAAAAGGTGAAGTAACCAGCAATGAAAAAGTCTCTCCATATTCGTCTCTCTATTTCTGAGAATAGTTTATGATACCATTTATTTCCCACAATAGTGGTATTGGAGCAATTTATTGATCAATGGGGAAATATAAAATTAGGTTTGGTTCTTAATTATAAAGAAATTGTGAGAAAAATGCAAAAGAAAGAAAAAAAAATTTTCAAAAAAAAATTATAAAATGGTAGCCAGTGGGTCGAATTTTGCATCTGACCCCTCCCAATTTTTAAAGGGGTAATTTATCATTTTTGAGTCTTAAGATGAAAACTCCCCTTAAGTCTCAAAAGTTATGGGACTTGATGGAAAGTCGGTTGGAAGATAAAAAACCAAAGGTAGTCACCTAATGATTACATGAAAATTGAAAGAACGATGAGAAGGCTTTGTTCATGATTCAACAAGCAGTTGATGATTAATTATTTTTCAGGATTGTTGCAGCAACTACTTCCAATGAGGTGTGGGAGATCTTATGACAAGAGTATATAAGAGATAAAAAGGTAATTATTGTTAAATTACAAACCTTATATCGTGATTTTGAGACCTTGTTATTGAAAAATAACGAGTCTATGTAAGATTATATGTCTAAAGTATCTAAAATTGTCAATCTCCAAAAGTCATATGGTGTAACAAATTTAGTGACGAAACTGTTGTAGTTGAAGAATTGACATTTTTAACCACAAAATTTGAGCCTTTGGTTGCTACCATTGAGGAATTTAGGGACTTGTCCGAATATTCTTTTGTTGAATTATTGATTTCTTTATTAGCTCATGACGATAGACTAAATAGATACCATGAAAGGAATGAAAAAAAGGCATGTCGGGTGAAAGGAGATCAATCATTTTAGAAAGAAAAATTTGAAACGAGTGCAAGCAGGGGGGCATGGCAGAGGTAGATCTCATAGCCGAAGTCATGGTGGTACAGATAAAGGCCAATTTGGTGAGTCACGACGATACAAGAGCACCATCATTTGCAAATATTGCGAGAGATTTGGTCACAAAGAGGCTGAACGTTGGATTAAGCAAAAAGATGAACCAAAGGGCGTCAATGTTCCAAAGAAGGTGGAAGAGGGAAGTAAGTTGTTTATGGCACATTTCCCTATTACTATCAAGTGATGTTTGGTTTATAGATAGTGGAGTGGATGCTCAAATTATATGTCTAGTTGAAGATCCTTGTTTAGAGATCCTGATGAGGCGCAAAAAAGCGAGGTTCAAATTGGAGATGATAAGCAAGTCTGGGTAGGTGGGAAAGGTATAATTGCTATCAAAACTGTACAAGGTGATGTTAAACTTACCAATGATATACAATTTGTGCCTAGTTTAGCTTCTAACTTATTGAGTGTTGGACAATTAATGACTAGTGAACATTTCATTGTATTTGATGGCGATTCCTGTGCATTTCATGATTAACTGTACAGGGTAGTAATGCTGTACGTAGCTGAGTCAAGATCATCAGCCAAGGACGACAATGCTGTAATGAAGGACTTAATGAAGCAAAACAAGAGGGCCAAGATGCTCTCGACATCGCACCGGGAGCGGTCTATCAGGTTTCGTGGCTGAGAAAATAGGCAGGAGGGGTACTGAGAAAGCCAAGGAAATGGCTGAAAATGTGGGTGATACAGCCAAGAAGTCTATGGATGGGGCACGGAAAGCTGCTCAAGAGACCACTGAACATATCAATAAACAGCAACAGGCAGTTCGGGGTGATGATAAGGAAGGTCCCACCGATGATACCAACTGGAACAAGGATCATATAGACGACGTTGAGGATCTTAGGAAACGTGCAGGAGACCATGATAAAGAAGGTATTTGAGACATTCGAAGTTTGTTTCCTTGTAAGAGTTCGGCTCTTTGAGTTACCAAAAATGGTTTTTGAACGTTTTGATTTACATTTGCAAAAGGTAAAATGGGATATCATGGGATTGTTGATGCATTTTGAATTGCATGTGTTATATAACTAGAAAGATTTACTGTATTTAATTGAAAAAATTCATCTTAAAATTTTATTAATTAAAACTGACGTTTGTCGCTATATAAGTTGCAGCTGAGTTAGCTTGCTAATTAATGAATCAATTATAATTATTTAATATATTTAGAAGATGCTTTAAAATCAATTTAACCTCTTGGTCAAGGTTGATCATTACAAAATCTATATTAATATTTGATATATATAAAATTATATGATTATATAATTTTTATTGGATGGTAAGTAGCTACCCACCACTTTAGATAGGTTATACGATCTACTTATAAATTTATTAATATAATATAAATTTAATTAGTATCTCATGACTAATGGCCACCATCAACTATAATGGTGTTTAGCGGCTGTTACATATATTGGGAAAAAAATTTAATGCCATTTTTATGTTACAACTGAGCTTATATATGTGTTATTCATTTATTTTCCAACTGAAGAAGGAAGAGTTGCTCCAATGTAAATAAAAAAAAAAAAAAGCTTGGATGAATCACGAACATATAAACGATTGGTTTAATAAAACTTTCATATGATTTGTTATTATATATTTGGAAGAAAACAATATATACTGTAGATCGGTTTATCAGAACCGAAACATAAGCTATGTCCGAGTGACATGGTGTTTATTGCTCAGTGGGACAAGTGTGAAGAGTGCAACAACAAAAGTTCCGTAAACCCCTTCATAGTTTGTCCATGGCGTGAATATATTAAGAAATCAAGACAGAAAATCGAAGAAGCCTCATCAAAATGAATGAAAATGTCAGCATCACTGAAAACAATCTTCTCAATAAATAAAGCTATCTTCAATTTCCCCCCAGCTTGGGGAAAGATAGGAGCACATATATACAATATATAAGGTTATTGATCTAGCTGCCAACTCTCTAGGGGTTTATTTCCGACTTATACTTCAATACAACTACATTCCTCTCGTGGATGGTCCAATTAAAATCACTCCCTTTCTAAGTAGCTAGATTTAGGCAAAAGGCTCAATTATGCAGACGATTGTTAAAATCTTCTATGTACTTGTATATTATGAAATTTCTCTAATAATTTTAAAGTTATTTCATGCCAGTAGAGGTGAGGGTACCAACCAATGGCGGCATTAATTAATTTTAACTTATAACTTAGTGTTATCTAATATTTTGTATCTTTGGTGGAAATATATATTTTTAATTTTTTTATTACCTAGATTGATCCTTAATTTAAACCCTTACCATTTCCATTTATAGGTCAATCTTGATAAGTAACTTAGAAGAAACCGATGTAATATGTTATAATATGGTACCATATTATAGAAAGGACTTAAAAGCTTGAAAATTATCTTAGATGCATACAGACAATGTTGAGGATCTTAGGAAACGTGCAGGAAGAAGGTGTCTAAGATGTTGAAGCTCAATTTCTTGTATGAGTTGGTTGTGTTTTTATAAATTAACCTTTGTGATCTTGACAAAAATGTCCATTTACTATTGTGAATATATTAAGTTATTTGTTTAATTCAGATTTTTATAGGATAGTAGACGTCCACCCATCATTATAAGTAGATCATACTATTTATTATTAAAAAAATTATAATAAATTTAATAGTGTAATACCGCATATCATTTTATGGTCTTAGATAGCGATCATCCACAAGAGGTGCATTGTATAGGTGAATATATTTTTTTTATTTTTAGGTATTTTGAAGTACTTCTTGGATTAATTAAATGCGTTGGTGTTCTGCAATTTATATATACACAGTAGAAGTAGAAGTACGAGTGTTGTAATTAATAGCCCAGATGAAACATAAATTCGCAGTAGATTGGTTTAATGAAATTTTGATTTGATTAGTTGTCATATACATAGGAAAAAAACAATATACAGAGACTTCCAAAATACTTGAAGAATGAAGATCCCCGTTTTCCCATTTTTCTTTCTTCCTTCATAACAAAATTAAGGCTGGGACAGGGGTGCAGCACAACAAAAGTTCCAATGGTAAACTGAAACGTGTCCAGAAAAACGCCTTCTTTTGTCCACCGCATGACATAAATCATCATATGAACAAGAAATCAAGACCAGAAAAAATTGAAAAGGGTCTCATGAAATTGAATGAAAATGCCAGCATCACTGAAAGCAATCTTCTCAGCAAATAAAGCGATCTTCAATTCATTACATTGCAAGCAAGTGTCAAGAGAAATCCCTTTTTTTGGACATCAGCACGGTTCGGGTCGGTTCTGGATCCAAATCGGAACCTCCAGAGCCGGGGCGGTTCACGGTTCCAAGGAACCGCCGGTTCTGGCGGTTCCGGTTTCAGTTCACGTGAACCGTTTTTTTTTTGGAAAAAAATAAAGAAAACACAAACCCTACCCCCCAAAGCCCCACTCCCAATCTCCTTTCAAGAACTGCGCATGTTTTTTTTTTTAAATTCAAATATTTAGTGATTCCGAACACGGTTGGAACCCCAGTTCCACCACGCTAACCACTTCGACCCGTCGGTTCCGACGGGTCCTTGGACGGTTTGGAACAGTCACCGACGGGGGCGGTTCCCGGGTTAGGAACCGCCGGTGACGGTTCGGGACGGTTCGCGGTTCGGAACCACCCCGTGTGATGTCTACCTTTTTTCTTTTTTTATCGGGCAAATAAAAGTATATTTCGACAAATCCTCGTCTTGAGCTTAATTTCCTTGATCTATAGCATACATAAATACTAAAAAATTTTTTATCAACACATTTATTATTCATTTCACTGAATGAATGACACCATAATGAAATTACTATTATAAAAGAATTGAATAAAGCTGTACGTAAATATTTTGAAAAAATTAAATTGTAGTATTGAATTGCAATTTATAAATTTAAGTAATAAATAATGAAAATTCAATGCCTTTGTATAATTATACTAAGAATTCTTGTGAAATCACTATTACTGTGAAGTGCGTTAAGAAAGCCACAGAAATGGGTGAAAATTCGGGTGATACAGCTAAGAAATCCATGGATATGGGGCCTGGAAAGCTGCTCGAGATACCACTGAACAGATCAAAGAGGCAGCTGTAGATGACGATAAGGAAAGTCCGACCGATAATATCAATCGGAACAAGGATCGTATAGAAAATGTTGAGGATCTTAGGAAACGTGGAGGAGGACATGATAAAGAAGGTGTCTCAATGTTTGAAGTTATGTTTCTTGCAAGGGCCGGTGTGTGTTACAAGTTCCGAAAAAATGGTTTCTAGAATTGTGAGATTCCCCATTGGGAGCAAAAGAAAATTAGAAATTTCACGTGATTATTGTTGCACGTGGAGGCGCCTGAATAATAACTAGATAGTTTAATTTTATTCAAAGGAAAACATGAAAATGGAGAATCACTCTTATAAATGTCTTCCAACACCTAGTTGTGTATTTATAAATTGCTGATGAATTAGCTTGTTGATTGATTAATTATATTTAACTAATAAATTTAAATGATACACAAAAACAAGTCTATCTTTTTTATATTTGATAGGATGTTCAATTGTCATGATAAGTATATCAATATATTAAGTTATCTAATTTAAATTTTTATAGAATAGTAGATGGTTATCCATCACTATAGGTGGATTGCACTATCTACTTATAATAAATTTATTAATATATAATATACTTAATAATGATATACATAATGTATAACAACTAGTGAATGGTGACAGACTGTAGAAGTAAAATTGTTGTAATTTATAGTCTAGATGGAAAATGAATTCACAGTAGATTTATATTTGATTAGTTATCATATACTTGGGAAAAGGAAAAACAATATATAGACTTCCAAAATACTTGAAAAATGAAGATCTCTGTTTTTCTATTTTTCTTTCTTCATAACAAAATTGCATGAAAGTTGAAACTCAACGTAGACATAAAATGCCCAGACGGTTCAACCTTAAGGATGGGACAGGTGCGCAACAAAAATGAAGTTCCAATGGTAAACTAAAACGTGTCGCAAAACAACACCTTGGTTTGTCTACCGCATGGCATAAATCATCATATTTCGACAAGAGAAAGATTGGAAGGTTCTCATGAAAATTGAATGAAAATGTCAGCATCACTGAAAGCAATCTTCTCAGCAAATAAAGCCATTTTCGATTTATTAGATTGCAAGCAATTGCCAAGAGGAAATCCTTTTTTTAATTTCTCGTGCAAATTAACATCATACTTTGACCAAATCTCGCCTTGATCCCGATTTCCACGACCTTTGCATACATAAATACTAAAATTTCACTCGTCAGCAAATATTCAGACATTGAGTCGGGCTCATTTCATGAATTTATAAAACTATAATAAAATTATTATTATTAAATAATAGAATAGAGTGATAATAGAATTTCAAGTTAGTAATTTTTTTTTATTTGAATGAGAATAGTTTATAAAAAAAATCAATTTTCAGTATTAAATTATTATCTATAAGTTTAAGTAATGAATGATTATGTGATACTTTTCATAGTATAAATTCCTAATGAAATTGCAATTGTAATTAATTATATGTTATAATCACTCTTTATAAAAAAAAATAAGGCTGTATCGTTATAACGAAGTGAATGAAAAATGAGTGCATCAGAGGCTTAGACTTCTCTCTCTAAATTCTTCTCACAACGAGATCACCATACGAGATGTCCATGCAACTTGATAATTGATATCACCATAACAAAAACAACCCTACATTTAGATATCATTAGGAGTCGGTTCCGAATCGAAAACAGACCCCATCTGTTACTGGTAGTTACTCAAAACTGGCTTGGGGATGGCGGGTTCAAATCTGCAAGAGACTCACCAGTTTTAGCGGATCCTTACGGTTTACCTTCAAAATCGCCTGACCGATCGGTTCAAGAACACACTAGAGAACCAGCAAAACTGGTAATTTTGGTGGTTCTATGCTGCAAAAAATTAAAAAAAAAAGGAAAATAAAGAAAATAAAATTATTAAAAAATTGTAATTAATAAGCACGAATTTAATGTGATGTTATTATTAAAACAAATAATAAATATATTTGAAATCATATGTTATTGAGTTTATGTAGACTTCTAACCAAAAGGAACTTTTCTTTCTCAACTATGTGTGACTTATTTTCTATTGTAGGAACTTATTTGTATCTTAAATATTTTATAGTGATATGTTGCTTACATGGTAACTAGAAAAGTGTAAGTGATTATACATAAATAAATGCATAACTGTAGAACTTCTTTTAACTAATAGGCTATTAACAATTATTGTTGAGCCCGATGTTATTTCAAATGAAAAATTTATTTTACAATTATTTTCTTGTTGAAATTAAATAAATTATTTAATTGATTGTTTTTAATTTCACAGTTCCTGGTTTCTCTGGAACCGGAATCGAATCATGGGATCTGGCAGTTCCTAAGAACCGAGAGTCGGACCAGCTCCCACTGGTCTAGATCCGGTTCCATCATTTTTAGAACTAAGAACCGGCGGTTCGGGTCTGGTTATGATTTATGACAATGTCTAACCACGTTTCCTTTTAAAAATAAAGGGAAAGGAAAAAAAAAGAAATGATAGCAGATCGAGTGCTTGTGTTTTCAAAATAAATACAAACTAATTGAGGTTAATAAGAAGCAGATAAGATTAAAATAAATAAACTATATGTACAGCACAAGCACGAAGCAACGGTGATCGACGTTAACCTTTCAAATCAAACAGTTTTGAGTTGAAGCCAAATCTTTCAAAAGAAAGAAGGAAAAGAACTTCTTTCTAACTTATCAAAGAGATTATCCGTTTTGCTTTTTTTTTTTCCTTTGTATTATTTACTATATTTTAATTAGTCCTAAAATCTCTAATATTTGAATCTCTTTGTATTAAAATATGTTTCCAAATATACAGGTCAAAGTAACTGTACGTATTATTTTATAGTAGAGCATGACTATGAAAGGTGAAACAACAGTCCAATATAAATACAAATAAGGATAATAAATATCAAAGTAAATGCTATCTTTCTTAAAGTGATTTAGGTAATAAAATCTGACAACTTCCAATCTTATGCGTAAAATCTGATGAATTAATGATCAATTTAGTATGAGATTTAAGTAACCCCAAACTTTAGTATAAAAGTTATTAAAAAAAAAAAAAAAACCTTAATTGAACTAGCGTTTATGATAGTAACCAATAAAACTTAGACTTGGACTCAAATCAATTTAAATCCTTTAGAAAAGATTCGAAAAGAATCTTCAAATAGTTTAATTAATAGACCCCTAATTAGATAAAGATTAATAAAACCCTAATTTAAGCACCGCCGTACACAATTTTTATATTTTATGCTTATGATGCCCAATGGTATGTCATTTCTTTTAAAAGAACTAAAGTTGGGGACAGGAAACAAATTTAATTTGTTCTCTAGCCGCATTTCAGATCGCAAGCCACAATAGATAAATGATAATTTCATTCATTATTGTACTTTATGTTCGGCCCCATCACATGGAATGATTAGAGCAATAAGATGTATGACACACATTAATTAACAAAAAGGGTAGCTTATCACTCTTGGGTATGTGTGAGAGTTGAACATATTGACCGGTGGTCCAAATGACAAGATGAGCTAGGATGGCCTACCGGTCTTCTAACAAAAACCCACATGGGAGACAGCAAAATTAATAAGAGCTTCATGTCCCCCCAAGTTTTATAATCCCTCAAAAGAAGTTTGCTCAAAATGAATCATATTTTGACCCATGGCTTCTAGTTGATTACATTTTATAAATTATGATCGAAAATAAATTACTTATAAAATCATGGATGTGCGTATATAAAATTGATATTTAAATTCAGTAATTGAATTCTAATGAAGCATCTTTGTACTTTGGAACAAGACAATCGAATTAGGCTTAGTCAATTGGAATATATCTTATCCATATAAAAAATTTTCCAATTTAGATTACCCATCTACCTAAGATAAAGAGAAAAATCTACCTATTTTATTTAGTTATTCAATTAAACTTAAACAAAACACTATTAGAACTCCTTGAGAAACTTTTTTTATTATTATCTTTTTAATTATTATGCAAGAGAATTCTACGAAAGAAAAAAAGAAATCTTTACTTAAACCTTAACAAGGGTTTCAAAGTACTTACAGTTGGATAAAAAGAGTTTGTCGGGGGACATGTTGCGGACCCTTTCGTGTTTGGGCAGGAGCCTTTGCTTCCACGAGATTACAAGTGAAGTTTCGTTGATCGCATCATACCATCACATGAATTTTCTAAGACAAAGCACCAATGATGCCAAAAGCTCCTCTTTGCTTTACATGGGAGAGTATTTTTAGTGAAGTGTGTCGTGGACCAACTAAGAGGCAAGTGGATGTGGAACAACGATCAAATGCTAAAGAGAGAAAGAAAGAAAGAAAGAAATAATAATAAATAAAAAAAGTAAAAAAAAAAAGTGAGGAGAGTATTTCTTTATTTTTGACATTTAGTTAATTATTAAAGAATGCTTTGCTACTAAATCAGACAATGAGAATTAGAACCTAATTTATCCTACTTAAAAGACCCATTTAGAATACCAAAATTGATATCATTGAGTTAGGGGACCATTAGCATTAGAATATGCTATGAGAAGATTAGTAATAAGGTTAATTACATACTTTACTAAATTGAAAAATATATGTATAAATATAAATAGAGGAGTTAGTCTAAACTTAAATGGAGTTAATTACTTGATTATCTATATGCATTTTATTCTCAACCCATGAGCTTAGGCTTTCACAAAAAACTATCCTACGCACGTACACATTGACATTGTATATCTACCTCTAACTTGTCCCAAGAATATATGCAAATTTATTATATTCTTTCTGCCATCCGTTAAAGCTTTGGTACCACAAAATCCAAAGTTTAAAAAGAATAATATAATAAGAATCCGGCATCCACACTCCTTACCTTTGGCCAGATTAATATTATTTCAAGAGATACGAATAAATATTTACTGTTTGAGAAACCGTGTGTCTGTCATGTTTCATTGTTTCAACAAATAATTACATGTCACGTATTAAATAAACTTAAAATATAAAAATGTTTTTAAAATAAAATAAACGGTTCTTATCGTTTTATAAACACGAAATAAATATTTATTTATTGAAACACGATAAAGATAATATTTTCGAAACCACAAATTTCCATCGAATAATGATATTAATTTCAGTCTTACTCAATGTTTTGAGGTTGGACATCATGATTTAGACCAGTGCACATCAAAATCAACGAATTAAAGCTCCAGATCATCCCTCAATGTCCCCGTTAAACTAAACAAAACAAAACCCACTTTCTCATGCCCCTATAAAATATATCTAATCTTCCTTAATCAACCAACCAAAACACTCTCATCAATGGTCAGCTAGTTCACACCATGGGTCTCAATTTCGAGGGTTGAATATCAAATTCTGTAAGAATATGTTCTGATTTGTATATGATCCGTATAAATCCGATTGCTCACATGGCAATAAAGATATCAACAACAAGGACAAACAACAACATGTTGAGATTCATGCCTAGTCCTCCACCACCTTCCTTGGGAGACCAACCAGCATCACCCGAATTCGAATTCGGATCTCTAACCCCAGAATCTCCATACAGAAGTACATCACCAGCTGATCATCTTTTTTCCAATGGCAAGCTCTTGCCTCATGAATTCCCAATCCAAATCCACCATACAAACTTCAACAACTTCAACTACAGCAACTTCTCCACCAGCACTAATATTTCTCGTACTACAAGCCGTGCAAGCAGTGTAAGTAGCAAAGATTCCTTACTGTCCTCGAGAAGCAACAGCACCAACAGCAGAAGCAGCAGTTGTAGTAGTGCAAGGACAAGCTCAAGCGACAGCTCCGAAAGGAAACTATTCCATTCAAAACGAGGAACATCAACAACAGCTTTAACAACAACAAAGTTAAACCATCATCATTCTACTAGGATTTTGTTGTCACGTCAATATCAGTTGCATGGTTCTTCTTCTTCTTCTTCTTCATCATCACAGAGGTGGCAGTATATAACGGCGGTTCCAGCTAGCTTGAGCCGCGAGGGGTCTCGGAGGAAATCGGAACAGAAAGTGAAGCAGAAGACGAAGAAGAAGAAGAAGGAAGCTGTGGTGGAGAGAAGTGATAAGCGTAGGGTCAAAGGGGGTCTTTGTAGAGCGATTGTGAGGTCGTTTTGGGAGACTTGCATGAAGTGTCATGCATTGGAACCATCTAAAATTAAGGATGATGATGTCTTGAGAAGAAATTTGAAGTTGCAGCGCAAATTTTAGTGAGTGAAAAATTAAATTGGGCTGTCCCTCTAATTTCCTTGTTGATGGGTTTGTAGATTGGTTTTTTTGGGGTTTTGGGATTGATTTTTCTTTTTTTTTAAAGTGTTTTTTACTTTCCTTTCTCTTTAATTCTTTTTCTACTTCTTTTATTATTCTTACAATTTGGGAATTGTTTATTACTAACTATAATTATAAGAGTTAATTACAAAAATATAACCGTGTTTTGAGCAATTTGCAAACACATAACCTGTGTTATTTTTTTTGACAATTAGATGATCCAATTTTATAAAAAAGTATCAGTATTATTAACTACTATTAGAGGGAATGTGTTAGAGTCTTATTAGTTTAAAAAACTTAATGTAATAAAAAATAATACTAAATAAAATTAAATAAACAAAATATTAAAAGTTATTTTGAAAATTAGAAAATTGAAAAAAATGTAAAATTAATTTTTATGACCAATAAAATATTGATACGTGTCACTCTAAAATTATTAAATAATATGATACTTTTTTATAAAATTCGGTCACCTAATTGACAAAAAAAATAACATAGGACATGTGTTTGCAAATTGCTTAAAACACAGGTCATGTTTTTCTAATTAACCATATTTATAATACGGATCATTTCATTATAAATGATTTTTTTATTACAATAAAATAAGGAATACAAACTTGATTCATTTCATTTTAAGATTAGTATTAATATCATTAGATTATAGGATGATTGACATTCATTATAAATAATCAATAACACTGAACTTACAATAGAAGCGTCCAAGTATCGTGGAATTTATATTAAAAATTTATGATTGATGGATTACTTCTTTTTCATTAAAACATTACCGTCCGTTCGGTTGTTATGATGGTGGATAAATTATGAAAGAAGCAATTTAAGGAGTCCATTAAAATTTTTTAAAACTAATATCTTTTGAACTGAGTGGAGGTCAACTAGAGCATTTGCTTGGGTGAAAGTAATAAATTAGACATCGTCGTAAAGCACAAATTTAAAACCATAACATATTATATAAATATATTTAATCGGGTTTCTTAAAGATCTTATAAGAAATAACAAAAAAAAAAAACGAGAGTAATAGAGAGACCAAAGATAGAGTACCTAAAAGGAAACCTAGAATGAAAGAGGAACTATGAATGTAATTAGGTTGGCCGCTATAGGGTTTTCGACTCGTCCGACCTATTGAAAGTCCTATAGGGTTTTACGGTCAAGTTTAGATATATGATAAAAATCCTATAAGATTACATGATCGGGTTTTGCTCATATAACAAACCCAATGGATATCTAATAATCCGATATTATAATTTAAAAAAAAATAAAAACATTACTAAAGGTGTAAGAAAAAGAAAGAAGACATGAATGAGCTACCATCTTTTTACCTCCTAAGGATATTTTTTCTTTTATATCTACAGGACTAGATACGAATTTTAGAACTTTTTATTAAATTTTATTCAGGTCATGCTTGTTATGAATATCAATATTATTTGTTGTCTGTTATATTTTAATTCCAACAAGAGATTTAACTTAATCCTATTTTTAAGATATTATACAATGATAAAAATAATATATTTATGTGTTTAAACGTTGTATAATGAATGCAGTCTACAACATTTTCTATCAATTCCACATGCATCATTTCATTTTTCAACGTATAGAGAACTTGTGTCAGGAGCACTAGCTTTTCTTAATTTTATTATTAAAATTTAAAAATAGGTTGAAAAAAAAATAGGGTTATAGGGTCAGGTTCTAGATTCTAAATCAAACCCTGCAGGGTAGGTTTGGATATAGCATCAAAACCCTATAGGGTTATAGGGTCAGGTTTGGTAAACCCTCTAAGGAAGCGAGTCAGGTTTTGAGTTCATATGAAAATGTCCAAAACTCAACCCTGATTACATCTCCAAGAGGAACATTCAAATGTTTCTAGTTGAGTTAAGAAGATTGCGAGATTAAGTGTGTTGTTCAGCTTGAGCTTATTTCTAAGGCCTAACATCCTATTATTGACGATTGACCATTGCATCATTTTAGACTCAAAACATACATGTTTTACACTACAATTCATTTGAAGGAAATAGAGGGAGCAAAGGAATTCAAGAGGAAAGTCTACCTTTTGGGAAAATTATGGAAAAGGGAAGAAGTTATCTAAATGAGAAAATTTTTCGTAGGGTCCAACAAGTCCATTCTTTAACTTATGGAGATAACAGTAGGGCTAATGATTGTTGGCATGGAACGAAAACACAAATACAGACGCATGATTAAAATTCTAATAGCAAAGAGAAAATATGTTATGCACAAGGGACAATTAAAAATTGATTATGAACAAATAAATATATTTATGTTGTAACTTATTACGAAATGGAGAGGCAATTTGATGCACTCTGACTTGATACGAATTCAACCAAAACAAAACAAGTATCAAGTTGGCATTGGTGTTAGGATTTGCTTACAATAATCATATGTTTGGTGCATGATTATCGCATTGCACATGACCTAGGAAAATGACATGTTAAGGGAGAAATGTGTAGAAAGGAGTGGCATGTGATTTCAGCAAGTTCAAGCGCACACATGATAGCTAAGGGAGCTAAAGAGTATGAAATCCCACTAAGTATAATGAAATAGTATGCCTTCTTAATTAAAGCAAGTGATTAATTCTTCAAGACGAAAATGTGACAGTATGATGGCTTTTCTCTAAAATTTTTTATCCCAAATGAAATTGGACTAGTGATATTTATAAAAAGTTTTAGCTATTGATGTCGTTTATCATATGGGGTAGATGATCAAAACTAGGATGAGTCTCTATTTATAATGGAGTTAAAGTAGGCTCCCTTATAGATTTAGGCCGTTAAAGTTTTTATTTTTAGTATGTGAACTTTATTGAGAAAGGTTAAAATTTGTAAGATAATTCCAACGGGCATTACTCTAAGTCACTATATCAATTTTCACTTGATCATCCCAATTAATTAGGTTTAACTCTCTGAGCTCTGTCATCTTAATCTAGAAAGTTGAATCCAAATCGAAATTAAACTCATAACCTATAAATCAAATTTAGTCAACTACACTTGGTAACTTAAAAGAAATGAGAGGAATGCGTTCAAAGTAACATAGGTAACCTAAGATTTATTCTCCACAGTCATTTCTTTCCTATCCAAACAATATTTTATCTTCATTTTCTTTTCTTTCTTCCTAAGTCTTTCATCTTTTTTGCTCTCCCTTATCATAAACATAATTTTAAGGTCTTAGGGCTAAACAAATTAGCTTTGGATCATATACTCATTTCCATTTTTTTTTCACTGCCATTAAATTTTAAATGAATAGTCGACATTAATGATGAATGTGTATTTTTACACATTCAGTCATGTTTCTAGCTCATTCTCACGCATGAATTTGAATTTTTGTGGTGAAATTTTGCTATAAAATTGATGAATTACATGATTTAAAATCAAATGAGCTTAAATGAGGAGAAATCGGTTAGAAATGATCATAATAAGACCCTGTTTTTTAGTCATACTCATTGTAATGATGTGCCTTTATTATGTAAATTGATAAAAAAAAAAATTCACAAAACACGTGATCTTCAATGAAATGTGAAACAAGTAAAAGGGAATTAATGAGTAGTTTGAATTTTCAATATCTCCCTTTAATTTGAGTTATGTTATGCTAAATCAAATTTGCAAAACTCAGTGAAAAAATATGAAAATTTTGAGTCCAAATTTGGAAGGTTTGAAAGGATGATTATCCTTTATGCCAACTTAACAGCAAATAAAGATTTATCATAAAATCTAGTTGTTAAAGCTGTCCTAACATAATTTTATGTTCTAATTGCATTAGAATCGAGATAATTAAAAGCGCTTAGCTAGTGAGACAGTGCAAGCAATAATTCATAGCAATTTGAGCTTCTCATTTGAGCACCCAATCATTAGTTAAGGAGCTGTTGCAATACACATTGGAGCAACAAAACAAAATCCTAAGCAGTTATCAACTGCATTTTTTCAAGTACCAAGCACACTAAGCATAACTGAGAGAATAGCTTTTATAACTAGCAGCAAACCGCACTAAAGGTTGATCTCCAAGCAACAAATTAAAATTGTAGTAGCCATTGACCCGAGAACTATGTAGCTACCACACATAGACAAAACTGAGATGCACTTCCACCAATTTGCTAAGCACTTATAACAGATCCAAACAATAGTAAGCATCTGCTATAGTAGCAGAAATTGAGCGAATAGTAAACTTAATCCAAGCTTTGTAAAGAAACATGTGAGTGTGAGCAATTAGTGTAGTGTTAAATATCTATGCCAACTCCAATCCAAATTTATTACAGTAAAGTGCTCAGTTGAGTTCATACGAACAGTTTTGGAGCACCACAATAGCAACCTACAACTCTAAAAACTTGTGCCAAACAAAATTTCAATCGAATTGGAAAATGGATTCAAACAATCACATGAACTCAAAGCGGATAGCTTTGCTTGTCCGAGATAAAGATCTAATGACAAAAGAATAACGGTTGTTGCACACAAACCGGTTGATCCTTAACTAGAACTATCCAAAACACTTGCTAAGCTTCATCAACAAGCGAAGTCCTTATCTGAGCACTTACTAAACCAACAAAATAGCCGGAAGCAAACACCACAACAAGTGTTTGTTGTTGGATTGAAGCACTTCGGTAGAACAAAACCCAAGCATCTGTAGTAGCTTGTGGAGCACTATGTCCAAACAACAAGGGCCCATCCTAACAAGCTTTGGAACGCCCATGCTAGCAGCAGACAAAGTCAATCAATAGCAGTCAAGCTTCAATGCCTAAAAGCATATATGAACTACTGTAATAACATATCAAAGTACATAACAATCACAAAATAGCAATAGCTAGACCAAGCAAATAAGAAATTTTCTTGTTCTCATGTTCATTTCCCATTATTATTTATGTCTATCTAATGTTTCTTTATTTCCAATGCAAATCTAAGCCATGTTAAGACCAAAATCTACAACAAATGTGTTTTCTTGATATTTGAGAGCTACTCCAAGTTGCTACAATGAATTGAGTTGAGCAAAATATTGAGCAATCACAATAGTCTTTGCTGAATGCCTTTGAATGCAACTGCACTTACTTGTGGATTTCCTGAGCATGACAGAATTGACATACATGCCGAGCAAGTAAAGCAGAACCAAGCTAAATGGAAATGTTAAATAGCAGTACAACTGGAGCCTTTGCATACTTAAATTGGAGCCTTCGCATACTCAACTCATACTGAAGCATTCAAGCTTGACACCAATTTGAGAAAGCAACAATTGAACCATCCAAAGCAATAAGCTACTGCACCAATAGGAACCAAGCACTGAGAGCTATGATTCAAGCATAGAGTAGCTATGATTCAAGCATAACCAAAAACCATGATAGAGTGTTGCCCTAAGCTATTTGAGCAAAAGTTTCACATACTGTAGACTAAAGTCAAATACTAAGTACCATAGTGAAATTGGAGCACCAGCACAACCCTCACCGATGCAACAATAGCAAGCATTGACCAAAATTAAATCCAACCAACAGATCGAGCCAATCATACCAAGTCAAGCATAGCAACTTTTCCTTTCTTTTTATTTTATTTTTCTTTGTATTTTTAGTTTTGGTCAAGTCAAAAGTCTATATTTTGTAAATAGTCAACTTTTTTCTTCTTTTAGAGGGTCTACTCTAACTTTAATTGACCAACATAACACACATACACAAGATACATTAACTACACATGTACTAGCAGCATACACACTCCATACATAGAATTTTAAATACACTTTTGCATATATACACATACACATATATACATTTCATCTATACTACAGACCATATACATACTATACCACACTTCCATATACATATACGTCACATCCTAGACAATATACATCAGAGAATACACACATTGTACATAACACTATACACACCCATTCCATTATTTATCTCGCACACATCTCATACATCATTCCATTTCTCATGCACTAGAGAGAAGAGAACATACACTTCACTCTCAATTTCATTCATTTTCTCTCATTGAACAAAGCAAACCACGTCCCATTGGCATTCCCATAGCTTACAGTATACCATTCATCTCATATTCCTTTCTACGAATCACCATACACATCTACTCATTCCATTTTTCCTATTAAACCATCCATACACTCTCTATTCCACTTATCCATCATCATCTATAGTACGTTGGACATGATTTATAGCGAATTTGATCAGTGGAGTTGGACTCTAACATTTAGGGAAGAAATCATAGTGAATTTTAGGTGTTTTCTACTCCTCATCTCTTATAATGAATTGTCAATGAAATTATGATGTTTATGAGTGTAGCTAATCGGTTTGAGTGGGATTATGTCATGGGTTGATGGAATTCTTGAGTAATTGAATTATTTTTATAGTGAGTCTTGTTGAATTGGAATTTTGGTTATTTTTATTTTGATGCTCATGAGGTAAAATTTGTTTATGAATTTCTTTTAAATTAGAATTTGAGATGCTCGAAAAGGGTTTAATAATCCAATTGAAATAGAAAAAAAAGGATTTCAAAATCGAACTAACACGTAAGATTTTGGTTCAAATCCTAGAATTTATGATATTGAAATTATGGTTTATCACACAGTCATGTACTTAGACCACAAATTCAATTAAAGGAACATGATTTTATGAGAGAAACATGTTATTTAACTGGTGATTATGGATAGATTATTCAAAAGGGATATCTATGCTATAATTAGAAATTCTCAACTCAAAAGGGAAGCAAATTTCTAGTGAAGTTAATCAAAATCCAATTAAACAATCCCGATTATAACTAAAAGGTAATGAAAAAGAATTCTAGTATATATCTCATAATCCCACACTGATGCATTGAAAGAGTTTCTTTGAGCAATTTAGTGATTAATGTAGTTTAGTTGTTAATTTAGTGATATTTGGTAGTGCTAATTTTTATGAGTAGTTTAAGTAGCTCAACATTAGAAAATCCAAAACTTGATTTACTTAGATTAAGGAAAATTCCAAAATCTAATCATTAGTTAAAGATCCCGTAGTTTGGCTTACTCCCACTAATATTTGTATTATTACATACACAACTGATTTATTGGCCAGTTATTTTCGCGTTTATAAAAAGAGATTTGAAAATTCAAGAGTAGCAATTAATTAGAGTATTAAACTATTTGTGATATTATTGGAAAGGTATGTTCATTATTATAATTTCAACAAGGATTACATATAATAACATTTAAAAAATTAAAAGAAATTGATTAAAAAATGATAAAAGATATATTTTCTTGCTTAACCCATGTTGGGAACATCAAAGTAAAGAAAATTATACGGTCACATCCTTTTCTTTTATTGGATTAAATAGCTATTGATAAGTGTCTAAAGACCGTTTTATTCATATTCTTTTGATAGTATTTCATATAGATCTTATGTGAATTAGTAAGTAAAATGATACTCATGTGGTTAAAATTTTAATTTCAGGGTTAAAGGAAGAATTTGGGCTTAATGAAGACTTCTGGATGAGTTAAGAAATATTTTGTTGAAGAAATAAAAATTTGGAAGATTTACAATATACACAAAATCTACACAAGCTGTGTAGAATACTGGTGTTGGAGATAAAAAACAATCGGTAAGCATTTTAGAAGCACACAAGAATCATATACAAGCTGTGTTGGATGCTCTCGTAGAGGATCAAAAGTGACCAATCGATTTGAAAGTACACGGCTTGTCTACACAAGCTATGTTCGTGTCGTGCAGTACTGGATTTCAAAGATTTTAACAATTTTAAAGGAATGTTGGCTCAAGGCTGGTGGCGTACAAACTTAGGTCGGGGGTATACCAAGCACTTACATTGTCCAATTCCAAAAATTCTCCAGTTTTCATCCTATACGACGATGGTCATGTAGAAAATAATTTCCCTCCTATAAATAGCGTTCTTAACTTGTCTTTATGGGAAATCCATATTCTTTTTACAAACCCTAGAGAGCAAAAGAAGCGCTTTGAAGAGCAAAACGCCAGATCTTATTTGGAGATCACAAGACTTTATCTTTTAAGGGTGTAATCATGTTTTATATCTATTTTTTCATGTTCTATCATTATAATCATCTTCACATGGAAAAATAGATCTTTTTTACCCTAGATATTAAGAAACCCTAACTTTAATGTGGATTTGAATGTTTTTGTTAATGGAAGTTTATGTTTCTTGAATCTATTCATATTTTCTTATTGTCTTGTGATTGATTTGTGGCCATAATTAATTGCATGTTTGATTTCTCTTAGATAGAAAGAAATTTCATCTAATTGAATAGACCTATATGAATAGAGGAGTTTGAATTTGATTCCAGAGATAGATTCCATGAACTTTTTGCATCAAGATTTAATCTTTTTAGGAAATCACGATCTATAATGTAATTTTGTGTGAATCTAATGATGAAAAAAATTTCCATTAGACATATAGGGTTAGAATTTAATCATGTTGAAAGAGAGAGGTTAATGAATCTAGGGTTCCTGCAATTCAAGAACATAACTTTCCATTGATGAATGTTTATCAAGAAGTTTGATAGGGTTAACGGTGCATCAAGATTTAGGGTATTGCTTTGTGATTGATTATTATTATTATTGGAGGCATGATTATTTTAATTCTAGGGTTAATTATTTAGTTAGATATTAATTATCATCATCATCATTCGATTTAGACCAGCTAAATAGTAGAATTAGGGTAATTACTAGTAGTTATAGGTCCTTGGAGAAACGATCCATGTGCTTACATCGATACTACAATCGATAGGTATGCTTGCCTAGGATTAATCGCAGAGTAAGAATAGGGTTTTTAATTTAATTTAATTGGTTGCAATTGGAAAATCCACTTCAGCTATTATATTAACTACTATATAATTATTTTAATTATTGGATAAGTGAATTCATAGTCTTGTAAGTCCTCCAAGTAACAAGGACATCTTTAACCATGTTTCCTAACCTAGGTTTTTATATTAAGCATCTCTTTGTGGAAGTTCACTGTGGGTGAATATAGATTTTTTACTAAAGTCTATGCTTACTTGCCACATTTAATATGTCATTTACGTATTAGGTAATAATTAAACTTAGACTTTTACATATGAAAATAGTTATTATTGAGAATTAGAAAAAGAAAAAACTTGCTAATGAAATAAAGAGGTTCTTAAAAAGAAGGTTTCTTAGGTTAATGATTTGTCATCCCATGGACCGTCTATAGGGATGAAAATAATGTAAGAAATTGAGATCAAGCAAATTATGATTAATAATTAATCATTTCTATTTTAAAACAATAAAGATAATTATGGCAACTTAATTCAAGCTCTTAAGATGAATGTGTTTTCATATTAGTTGTCAGGGGCTTCTACAGTGGATTGAATCATCTACCTTTAATAAATAAAGTGATTAATAAGTATTTTAGTGATGCAAATGGTTAGGTATAAATTTAAACCACAAAACACTGACAATTGATTCCAATAAAAAAACATAATAAAACAATATAAATAGGGATGCAACTGGAGCAGTTTGGGAGGGGTCATATAGAAATCGAATCCAATCCGACTATTATAGGGTTTCCAAAACACCAAAAAAAAGAAACTATAAGATTTTTTCCATTATCTCAGAACCCAACCTGATAAGACTCACACTAACTGATTTTAACCCAACCAATAATAAAGAAATTTCAACTCAACTTGAAGGAGAAGAAATAGTATATCCTTAAACATTGATTTGTTAATAACATCACCTTTTTATATAAAATGAAATTATATATAGAAAAATAAAGATCAAGTGCATGTTTCTTCGTGTATAGATATTCTTTTTTTCATTTCATTTTTTAATAAAAAGTGTAAATTCAGCTCTCAAATATTTATTGTTCTTTGTTTGATTTAATTATCTCTTATTTAATTAAATCCTCAATGTTTTAGATTTTTTCTCTTAGAATAATCATGATTTAGATTTCTTTTTTTATAATCTAGTAAGAGTTGATACTACTCATAAGTCCTCAATAAAACTAAAAATATATTGAATTAAATAATGTAATCAAATTGCATAAATCAAAAGAGAAATTTTTTTGTTATATATTTTTATGCCGGGTTGAGTTCTCTCATCAAGTTATATAGATCACCTAAAACTCGATCCGAAATCCTATAGGATTCTAATATAATGCTCAAAACTCGTCCTGAAACTCTATAGGGTTAAATTGAATTTACCATATTCTGTACCATAAAACTACTACTAAATTTATATGGTTATGTATTCGAAACTATTAAATATTGAGAGGACTGATTCCTTTAAAAAAACATATTAAAACAATAGAATTTACTGTAATCTAAACGATACAACTACCGCTAAATTTATCCGGTTATGGTAGTAAATTCTTTCTTTTTTAATCCAATAATCAAATGCGTATGTGCATTTTAAGACTAGCAAACAGTGTATCTTCTGAGGGGGAAAAAAAACAGTGCATCTATATTACGAGTGTTCAAAATGTATGGATTATTGAATTTTCTTAACAATGATTTACAAATTTTTTAGTTATTTAGCATGTAAATTATTTTGTGGTTTAGATCTTTATTGTAATTTTAAAATGACTAACACCAATTACATTAAAAATAACTTGTACCTTTATATATTAATAGGATATCGTATAGCTAGATTTTGAAAATATATAAAAAAAGGAAATCTTCTTTAGTTCAAGTCAAAGACAAAACTTTTAGAGAAGATTGTAAAAAGAAAAAAATTATGTATTTCATTTATGAATTGGATGAATGAATAAATTTTACTTTTACAAAATGACAGTCATATTATTTCTTATAACTATTAATTTCTTAACTAATCATACTAATTATAACTAATTGTAATTATTTATAATAATCTAACTAATTTCATTAATTCATAACGTTTTAACTAATTTCATAAAATTTCCAAACTAAAATGTATAAGTCATAACAATTTTGGAACCCCTGACACAAACTTTGACATTAACGATTTTTTTTGTTTATGAATAAAGAAATTAAAGATTAAGGAAAGGATATGAGTCAAATTTCGTTCATGTAAAAATTTTATTTAGTATTTGAACTTTGAAGTAGTAAACTTATTTAATCAAACTTTGTAATATTTTTATAATGAAGTGCAAACATGTCATTTGAATAAAAATAAGAGGGTTTTATAATCCATCATAATATGTACTTAAATGTTTTGTCAAATAATATAGACGTGATGGAAGCCAAGTGACTTAACTTAAAGCTGGCCAAAGGCCACCAACCTTCCTATCTATACCGCCGGCATAAATCCTATGCACTATCGACGTTGGGCCAACTTTCATGGTCTAAGGATCGCCCTTTGATGTTTAGGCCAGCTTTTCTCCTTACACCCTAGCCATACTTATTCGAAAAATTAAAAGTTTTTGCATGTTTTCTATATAACACAGGTTTCCCTTCTCCAAAATCATTCCTGAGTATTAGAAATCTCTGAAAACCTCTCTTATAGTGATCTTTGCATGAAGAGAAATCAAGAATCAAGATCAAGGTGAGTAAGGTATCATCAATTCTTTAGCAATCTAAGGAGTAATCTCTTCCTAAAGTCTTCTTTTGATTTTAAAGGGAATTTTGGAGAAAAATCTAGCTCTTTTTGAATAATTAGTGTTCTACAATCAATGAGGAACAAGAATCAAAGAATAGGTAAGATTTATCTTTTCTATTCTTTTGGTGAATTAAAAATATAATCTTTTCTTAAGTTTCTTAGTGGATTTTGAAAGGCAATCAGGTTCATGAAAATTTGGAGGAAACCTTATTTTGTGGTGTTTGGAGATTCTGTAGTTTTATAAATCAAAGGAGAAAAGTATGTATAAATTTAGAGTTTGTAGTTTCTTTTCCAATTTAGGGTTTATATGATGATGGATTTATGACTATTTTATGAGAAGATGTTTTGATTGAATATTTGATTATTATCACGTGTTTTTGGTGAAACTAGGGTTACTATTCCAAAGTTGTTTTTGGCACAACCTTACCTTGTTTGGTGCTTGTGATTATAAGTTCAGGATTTATAAATGAACCTAGTATTATATGATTCTAAATTTGATTTGTTGTTTGTTGCTGTGCTAGAGGGAGGGCTGAAAATAAACGCTTTTTCTTGTAAAGTCTAGCTCAAACTTGCTTTATTTACTTTCATTTCTCTTAAATCATCAAATAATCTTCCAAATAAGCTATTGAGAGCCTGACATGAATTTTAACAAAATAAATGTCTTTTTCTTGATTAAATCACGAAATTTACATAATAAATATGTCCAGATAAGAAAAAAATATGGGTCTTTTGATACTTATCATTTGTCTATGGTTAGGTCTAGTAGATTGGGAGGACCATTGCTACTAAGACGGTGCCCAAATAATTTATGTGTGAGATTGTCCCGAGTAAACTCGTGCATATAGATAATTCTAGTAGTCTAGGAGTGGTATATGTATGGTACGGTACTCTTAAGTGTGTTGGAAGTTTCCTAACACCAATATATTTATATATTACTATTTTCTATATGGTTATTTTTACGAAGTCATGAGTTATTTCGGGTTTGAGACAAACTGCAGATAGTTCTAAACTATGTTAATTGCTTGGTTAATCAAAGATAAGAATTTGTGTTTGTTGCATTAGTTATTAGGTTGTATGTGAAATTGCATAATGTCTGCTCATGTGCATGTATTTGTGGTATGGCGTATTGGGCCTTTGCACTCACTGTTTTATCATTTTAAGGAACAAGTGATGATCCAATAGTGTTTGACTTATCTAGATATGATATTTATATGGACTCTCAGGAGGATAATAGTGGACTTAATTATCCTGCTGACTTTTAGAGTAATTTGGATCTGAAGATAGCTATTTGAAGTTCTTATGAAGTTTTAAACAGTTTTAATGTTTTTGATCTTTTCGAGAGATCTTATAATGATATTTTAAGTTAGAATTATGTTGGCTTTGCTTTATGCCAACTATGTTATCAAGAAGTTCTATTAGTATGATATATTTTAAACAAGTACCCTTTTATATGAGAGTTTGATGTTATATTTGTACTTGTGGATTAGTGGATTAATAGTCTTAGCATGTCTATCCCTAGTAAAGACACGTGGTAGTTGTAATACCTTCAATTCAAGGCGTTACAAACTTTTTATGATTATTTTTACTACCTTCTTAATAATGTTTGATCTGTTTGTAAACATGGAAGAGGTAGTACATGATTAAATTTTACAAATACTCGTAACATGGATTTTTATAAGCCTTATTTGATCATGGTTCGATAGGTTCAGCATTAGTGAGATGGACAAGCAATAAGGTTGAAGCTCGCCAAGTGCCCCACCTCAACCTATGAGTTTAGTTGTTCACAGAGCCAGAAGTCAATGTCTTTCTATTGGTATACCTGCAGACCCAAAGTGAAGTCCTCTCCCTTCGAGTTTCTCCTTTTACAAGGGCGTCAAGATACCTTACACCTCCTGTTCTCCATGTCTTTAAAGGAACTTGGAACCTTCTCCAGGGGTACTCCAAAGATCTAACTTTCCACTTATTGAATCACTCCCCTTTGATGAACACCACCATTACCTTAGGTCCAAGTCAAGTACCAACAAAGGATCCCCCTCTCCTTATTCCCCTCTCTTAGGAATACACCATGTGGACAAAGAACATTTTATGGGTCCTTATTCTGATATAGCAATTACCTACAAATAGAATCCAAGACCACGGGCAAGGTAAAGCATCTAACTTTATGGGGGTATCACACATGCTCAACTTACACATTTACTTACTCTCTCTCAAGACCTGTTGTTGACTTAAGCATTGAGGTAGCTATACCGAACCACCCCCGGTGTACTACTAATTGCTTCTTATGGTTAAGCCCTTAGACTTACTATCGACGAATTTCCACTTGCAACTAGCTTTGATTAGATAATTCTTCCATACTAAGAAATAGAGTAAACCATGTTAGTAAGGTAGTGAAAATAGCAACGAAAATTTTGATAGGGCAATAAATCAACCACTTTGAAGTTTGGGTAGCAAATTGAATTTTTCGACACTATTAACATACCAAATTTGACATTTTCCCTTAAGAAAATAAAGAAAGTGAAAAGGAAAAATGATAATGTTAAGTGATTTTATCTAATAAAAACAAAACCCATGGACTCAATAAAGTACATAAAAATTTTCATCTAAGATTGAATTTCAAAGATAGAGGATAAAACTCAGAGTTTCTATGGTCCCATCAACAGGACCGTCCAGTCGATCATATAACCATATAACCGTTAAATAGATATATTAATTAGAATATTACCTATTCTAGTGGTTCGATCACGGTTGGATATGGTGTGAACCGTTAGATAGCAATGGGATCAGTCTTGTTAAAATTAATGACAGAACCATAAAATTTTCCTCAATACTCATGTTATTCCATCAACATATATTTATATCAAATTGTGAAATTACGGAAACAATATTTACATTATATATCATAATTAGTTTCCTTAAACACCATTGGTAACATGACGTTGTTAGTGACTTTCTTGATGTTAATGATTTTTACAACCTTAACTTAAGATTGATATTCTTTATGACTTTCTTAAAGATAATCAACCATAATGTCATGTTTTTTTTTTTCTTATCATTTATTGATTCTACACTACCATGTTAATATTTTCTTGAATATTTTTCACATCAAAATTTTGAAGTTTCCTTTTAGCTGCTTCATTTGTCGTGACACTTATGAAAGATACTTCCATGTTGATATGATTTTTATCCTGAATCTTGTTTTTAACAGCTCTTTATTCATTACTTCAATCTTCTTCGACAATGGTTATGGTTGTGCTCCATTTTGATTAGAATGACTGTGTCATCCACGTATAATTCTTTTGTTCTAAACTATCTTTGGCCTTTAGTTTATTGATGTCAACTAATGCGATGAATGGAAATAAAAGAAGGATTGGATTTAGAGTAATGGGAGCACTCCATTCTATAATCAAATGAAAAAAAGGAAAAAAAAAAACTTCATTTGTTTGAGCCAAAGATAAACTCATAGAGAAAATATTTAAAAGAAAACCTTCATAAATTTCATTTCTTAATTGAATGGATGGATGTATTTTTTTCTTTTATAAAATACTATTTATTCAATTTCCTATAACTCTAACTCTAACAAATGATACTAGTTGTAACTATCAACTAATGACCTAACTAATTTCTTAAATTCACAAAACTGTGATTTCTTAAATTAGACCGTAATAATTATAGCATATATTGTATGACAAAGTACATGATTTGTGAAGTTTGCCATATTTTTACCTCTTTAATTTCTTTGTACAATAATATTTGACATTAAGTTTCCATACCAAAAATACTAAATAAAATTGTGAAACTTTTCCCCTTATCTATGCCAAAGTTATCATCTTGAACGCACAATCTCCCACCTTTTCAAGCCTATTCAAAGTGAAATCATTAAAGATTTGTCTTTAGATGATAAGCTAACCCACTAGTCTAGGTAAAACATAAGATAAAGTAATGACTTTATTTGCATAAGAAAAATGCTATTATGACATACTTACAATGCACCAATGCATCAATTCATGATTTAAAGGTCCAAAATATTTTGTTGCAAATAACTTGACCCACAAATGGAATCTTTAGATATTTCTACTCAACTTTGATATTTAGGTTAAATCCTTATAAAATTCATTTGGTGTAGGAATATAGCACATTATGCATCTACATGTCGTATAATTGTTCAAGACCTTTATGTTTTACCTCTTAAAATCTCTTAATTGGAAATTTCTTTGCAAGTGGATGTATGAAGAATTTTAATCTTAATCCATAAAATTTCATACTTTCATAATAGGGTAAACGTCATATTTGGTGTTTGAACTTTATTTATTTGAGAAATTAGCTATTTGAAATTTAAAAATGTCAAATTACTATTTACAAACTTTTTGAGGTTAATTATAGTATTCAAGCAAGATAGTTAGCTGCAAAAAATTAATCAAATTCGAGTAGCTAATTGTAAGGTTTGGTAAAATATAGGCAGTTAATTATAAAAATAGACAAAATATAGGTACCAAATTATACTTTTAACTTTAGCAATTAATTGAAAAAACAAAGTAAACTTTAGGAGTCAAACATGACAATTACCTTTCATCATAAGGCAACTACACAAAAAAAGATAGTGATATTTTCATATATGTATGGACCTCTAAACTTAATGATTTAAAAACATTTATCTAACTTTTTCAAACAAGCCTACAATGCCTCTTGCACCTTTTTATACCTATAAGCATATTTACAAACCATATGTTCTTTTCGGCTCCATTCATAGCAAAGTTATGGTTGTAAATTTTATGATGCATCTAAATTGCTTGTATCGAGTATTTATTTTTCTCAAATCATATACCTACTCTAAATCGATTATTAGAACTTTAGTTGCCACCATGCAAAAGTTGGTCCTCTTCAAATGATGCATATCCACTTTTTTAAGTCAATGTAAGTGACAATATAGGTTATGAATTCCCAGCAGCTTCCACATCCGTCAGAAGCAACATCGTTAATCATTCCTCCTTGCTTCCTACTTGGAGTATCTGAAGTCAATCTTAACTCTTCAATACCATCACCATTGTCTCCTCACTAGAATCTTCAATTGGTTCTTGAAGAGTTACTTCACATTCATGAGCCATGTTGTTATTGGCTTTAATGAACAAACTTTTTCAAAGAAGATGATTATGGTAGGCCAAGTGCCACACTACCACTGCTTTCAATTTTTTGCAATTCAATGTTTTATTTTTAAATTTTAGCAAATTAGTGTTTGTATTTTCGAAGTATGAGCGAATTGGTGTCTTTGTTAAATAATATTCTACAGACATTTAATTTGATGATGAGATAATGGTAAGTATACTTTACTAACAAAATTATCAAAATCTAAAAATGCGGCACCAAACTACGGAAAATTGAAAGTAGAGGCACTTGACTTGCCATTATTTTGTCATCAAAATATATGTCTTTCAAATATTTTTTTGACAAATACAAAAAATCGCACATATTTTGAAAGTACAAGTATTAATCTGTTAAAATTTAGAGATGAGAACTAAATTGCTAAAATTAAAGGTACATGTACTTAGTCTATCATTATCCTTCAAATAAGTTTTGAGTGTTGCTTACTTCTTTAATTGTAGACCCTTACTAATCTATCATTTATGCAACTTAGTAGAAACAACTGAACACATGTAACTATATTCTAACTGGACAAAGGTTATGTGGTTTAAGGTATTAGGGATTAAATGTGATGCAATCCCTTCTAGGCGCTTTGATAAATGGCTTATGGCTAAAGATATTGAGAGAATGGCTATTGATTGAAAAAGGAAAATTACAATGTGTTTTTCTTGTGACTTGGCTTATATGAAAATATCAGGATGAGGTTGTTTTTTACATGAAAAAAGTGAACTCCTTTTTCTATTACCGAAGGGGTGATCTTGCGTCTATAGAAATAGATAGGATATGTGACAATTTTACTAATGCTTAGCAACAAAAGTTTTAGCATGCTACCTATAGACAATGACTATGTTGTAGCCAGGAGTTGGTTTATCATAATCAGCCTCAAAACCATGGGATATTGTTATTTAATCCTATTGTTGACAATTGAGGATAAAGACAACATATAAAAAAGATCGCATACTTCAACATGTAGAACCATATATATTTGATTATGAATTGACGGTCAAAGAAACACCTATAGCAATCAACATTGCCATGACATTATGTTGGGTTCCCCTAGGGTTTTATGATTTATAAAGATAAAATCTTTAGCAATAGAAGTAAAAAAGGAAACTCTAATATAGAATTTATATGTTTTGATTAGATTAAAACAAAACGAACAGTTAGAATTTTATACCTTTAACTTTAAAGCTTGAAATCAATTAGCAAATCGGATTTGTAGGTATGCGAATTCGAAATCCCTTCCACAGTATCCACACGAATGAATACTCCTTCAAAAGGATCCTTCAAGTGTTAACATTATCTAGAACACTTCTAGATCTAATTGGGAAATTTTTACTCACGACTTTCATGTTTATCTCTTTTAGGGTTTACAAAATTTCTCTGCAAGTCTAATGTCGACAATACAGAATTTCGTTGGACTTAATTTGAATTTAGTCCATGGTCCTCTTTATTCATTCTTTAGTGAGTAACCCTATAGGTTCACCTGGTCATTGACTTAAAATCATTTTAATCAACAAAACATAAACAACCTCTAACAAGACATTATGTATACCCAAATTAAGTAAAGATAGCGATTCGATTTTCACTCGATCCATAACCTATGCCATTATCTTTTTGTCACATGAAATCTAGATTGAACATAAGGCATGGATAGTGTCATCCTTATATCATTCAATCTTATCATTTCTCGATCTCCAAGTGAACTAACAAAACAAATGAAATTAATCACACTATCAATTCATTTGAGCATGGCCATGCATTTCTTAATTTCACTTATGAAAGGGCCCAGAGATATCGCTCCCATAATGAGAGGGACGAATCCCATCTTAATCACTCAACTTCCTCTACATGATTCACATTATGCTCAATCTCAACTTTTATAATTATCAGGTTAAAGACAATACGTGATTGAGTTGAATCATAATGTTCCTCATATTGAACTTATAGTGATTTTAGGTTTAAGGATACGTTGACATTGTTATTGTGAAAATCACTTATGACACCAATCCATGTAGTGATCTCATTGAGTCAGTCCAGTACATAGTCTTCTAATATATGCTTATGAGTTTGATTTGCATCTCCATACAAATAGACATCTCATGACTATAAAAAAAAAACTCATACTAGATCTAATCCATTAATATTCCCACATAATGGGCATCTAAAGACTTCTAAAATAATAAAATTATCATAGATCCTATTATAAAGTGAACATGTAAACAATATAATATAAATGCCCTCATATCAATAATATATATACATATATATATGTAATGACAATATCCAGCCATTGCTCCGGGCACAATCACTACCACCTTAAATAGGGGCTTAGTAAGATTACTCTAAAGTCATATATCACTTGTGCACCCAACATGTGACTACCTTGCAAGTGAGAGATCATAATACTCCAATCAATTATTCTCTCAATTTATTACACACACACACACAGAGGAAAAAATAGCTTTTAGATACCGATATTTCCACAAATCAACAAGGTCCGCATGGAATCAAATACCTTACCAAAAGATAAGATAAGATAGCTTTTAAGTTTATTAATCAAGTAGTGCTATAGGAATTAGAAAGAAGGAAAAAGAGAAGGTTAAAATAAAAGAGATAATAAAGTTTAAGTATTTCTCTCTCGTTTAGGTTTGATCTTATCAACTTCCTAATGTTCTAATTGACTTGACTTGATCCTTAATGCACACTGCGCTCAAATCCCATCTCAATCCCAACTTTATAATTTTCCCACAAAAAGCAAGCTATTAGAGGGTAAACTACATCTAGCTTAATGAGATATTTCCTTCATTCCTACCATAACAACCAAACAAGCATGTTTTAAGTGTAAGCATATGCTATATATACTATGCAACAAACACATAAGCACACAAGTATATATGGTTATCCAAAAACCATATATAGAATGGATTTATGCTCCGTATCAAGGGTTAGAGAATAGTTACAAGCCTAAAAACCATCAATTTTTAGTAGACTTTCTGGTTCTTACCAACCCCAGGCATATACAACCGTCAATTTTTTTAGTTGACTTTCGAGCTCCTACTAGCTACCATCACTAGTCTACGGTCCTACGCTTAAAGTAGTGGTGAAACGAAATGTGATTTGACGAATGCAATGCATGGACATTTCTTTTTCTCAAGCCTAACCTTTATTAAGGTTCATCAGGGGGTGATCAAACAATTTAACAAACACCAAACAATCGTGGATATAAGTAATCAAAGCACTTAAACAAACAATTCAAGGTTGCGATATGCTTAGCTTTGACTTTATCACATGAGTATAGAACCACATACATAACCCATGAATCCCCATGCATATCCATTTTAGCCTTTTCTTATCCAACTAGTGCAACTAGTTACAAGTACATTCAAGGTAACGAAATCATAAGGAAAAACTCATTTATCCATAGTACAATCCTTAGTCGAAGTGATCATTGAGAAACGTTGCTTTAGGATCCTCGTCACATGAATAAGGAATTACCCAAAACATTTCGGATCAACTTCATCTAAACTTTTATTTTTGTAGTTACTATTATCACGATATTTCCCGGTAGTTTAATTTAGATCTTAAAACGATCATAACTCATTCATTTTAAGTTTGATTTTTGCATATGAGTGGTTGATTTCTACATACTTTGAATGCTCTATCCATTTTATTCATTTCTAAGGTGCTTTGATCATACAAAGTTACCAAGGTCTCTGAATAGAAGGGTCAGATTGCAACCAATTTATGTTTTAATTTCATTTTGGTATTTTCTTAGATCTCATTCTATGTAAAACTTTCTAAGGTGTATATTTATTATCCTTATGTTCAAATATAATATATACATATATATATGAATAATGGTTCATTACATACTCATGATTTTAGTGATGTTGGTCATAAAAATTTCCTTAAGGAAAAATTTTTATGACAAAACTTAAACTTTAATCTATTTTGGTAGAGAGGAAAAAAGGAAAAATTAAACCTGTTTTGTGTAATCACTCATGAATTTTAAAACTAGTAAATCAAGGTTAAAAATGACGTTTCGCACTTTGTGCATGCTCAATATTCATGACATAAACGGAGATTTATAGCCAAGCTCTATTTTGATTAATTGTTTTCAAAACAATGAACTTATGTTTTATCAAAATGATTTCAAAGTTAAAATCTCTCCATGGCTCTTACTTAGGTCTTAGCATTGTAAAAAATTTTTGAGCGTGAATGGTTATTTTGCTTGGTCACTCTTAAAATGCTAAAAACAAATTGGTTTGATAAGAAAATTAAAGTTTCATATCCCTATTTTTTTTGTTACGTATCACAACGTTTTAAGGGGAATAGAGGATGGAGTTTTTTTTCAAATTTTTCTTATTCAAAATGATTTTCCAAGTATTAAAACCAAACTTTTAGAAAATATTTTACATAATAAGAAATTGCCAATATGGAGAAGTTCCAACAATTCATTTTGGTATTATAGCAACGTCACTACGAACATTTCATGTTCATAAAAATAAAAGTTAATTTTATGAATATTGAAATGTTAAAGGAATATAAAGTAAAAAATTGACATAAATAACAAATAAGAACATAAATAAAATAAGAGATGGGAGTCTTAGATCACAATCATGGCTCCTCGAGACTTAAAATATTCCAATCACAAAGATTATGAAATAAAGTGGAATATACCGAAATGAAATTAGATGGGAGTCTTAGAATTTGGACAAGGCTTCTCGGGACTTAGAAATAAATAAGTACCGTTCAGACTTGAATATGCATAGGTCCAAGACTAAAAATCGACTAGTCTTATTATGACTTGAAATGGACAAGTCTTAAACATGAAAATAAATTATTTAAGAGTAAAAGATATAAATAAAATAAGTTAGATTGGTGAGCTTTTATACTCTAAATATCATATATATATATATATATATATGGATGGAGAGAGAGATATATACTTATATAGGGTTAGACTAGTTAACAAGAACATGAATTTAGAATATAGCATGGAACAAGTATATTGCCATAGCATTATGGGGATATTTAAAGGAACATGCATAGAGATGAACATGCATAGAGACGAACATGCATGATCATAAACATATTATAATTATGGTGTTTAGTGTGTTATTGTAACAAAGGGTGGAAGAAGTATGTGTGTGTGTGTGTGAGGAGAGAAAGGCTGAGAGATCGGGAGATAAAAGAGAGAAAGTGTGTGGCGTGAGAGGAAGGGAGGGAAGAAGATTAGTGGAGTGTGAAGTAAAGTATAAGGTAAAGTGTTGAAATGAAGAGGTTATGGGAGTATTTATAGAGATGATGAATGACAGAGGAAAAGTGAAAGAGAAATGAGAGAGAATGGGGGAAGAGGTGGCACCGGTTGGGGAGAGAAGAGGAGAGAAAAGAAAGAAAGAAGAAAGGAAGGAAGGAAAGAAAGAAAGAAAGAGTGTCGGTGGTAGATTTGTGAAATGATGAAAATGTGAGGTGAATGGAGTATTTATAGAGAAGGTGAAGTAAGTGGAAGGTTGCTTCCTAGAGAAGGGAAGAAGGAAAAAGAGAAGATGGATGTGATAATTTTTTTACCTGTAGAGATATAGATATGCATAAAACTTTGTTTAACTGATGGTTTTATAATTTAATAAATTAGCATATGATATTGGATAGATAACATGATATTATTTTATCATTAATTGTTATTCGATTGCATTATCTCTGTCCATGGGCTAGCAATCGGGCACAGTAGCTGTTTGGTTTAATTGATGAAATTTTGACTCGATAAAATGTTAAAATATTATAGGAAATTGTTTATATTATTTTATTATAAAATATTATTTAAATATATTATCTTGATTTGTTTGTTAGTGATTAGACAGACGAATTGTTAAGTGTTAGATTTTTGGATTGTTTTAGCTATCATATTTTAGATTGTTTTGATCATTTTGGACTTTCTGTAATTCATCTAATAACCTAGGGTTATTAAATCTTTATCCAATCTCGTTTTAGGTTTCTAGGGTCTGAATTTTTAGGGATCTAAGCTTAATTTAATTCATATGATATACTAGGGTTATAAGATCTATTTGATTCAATCTAAGGTTGCTAAGGTTTGGATCTGATTTGATATGATTTAAGATTTTGGTTCTTATATGAATTATAGGGTTCACGATGTGTTTGATCTATTTGACTAAATATTTTAATTTATTTTCTGATATAACTCTGGTCTATATTATTATTTTATTTCTCAATTTGTGTGTTTATTAGCTGTCATTACAATCATTTGATATAGTTTATGTCGTATCAAGTGATTTATCATATATCTAGTTCGTACTAATAATGACACGCTTTCCTAGGTAATTAACCTAAGGTCTTGTTATATTATATATTGTAGTGATATGGTGATTATACATTCTTTATTATCATATGTTATTATTATAACTGTTAACTCATAATTGTGCTTATTCTAATAATTCATTAATATTACGATATTGGTTATGATATATTTATAAATCACATGGTATATTTACAGGTCGATGAGTTGTCATGAAAATTATAATATTAGTAATATAATAATTATGATCTTATATAATTAATATTGTTAATTTATCAAAATTGTTTTGATATGTTGATCAAGTATGGTATTATTTATGACGTGAAAAAATAATCTCATTTATTTTTTAATACAATGTATATTGTTAATTATAATGTACTTTTGATACTATTAATACTACTACTACTACTATTACGACTATTGCTGCTGCTGTTGCTTCTATTGTAAATTGTAGTAATAGTTTATCATATACTTATATATATATTATGTATCACGTGCTCAAAAAAACCATATCATTAAATTAGTAATCTAGAATATTTTATGGCTATTAATAATTTAGAGCTTCTAAATTATATTTTATTATAATTACTTGTTTTGTATTTTGAATATTTTCTTATGTGATAAATCATTTACATGATTTGAGTAACTTTCAAGATGTGTTACTTATTAAAGGGGGGGTGATGATGTTAGTTTCTTTTAGAGATTTCTTCTTTAGAAGCTATTTCTAAGAGAAGTTATTTCCTTAATAGGCTACTTTTTTTATGAATAGCTTTTAAGAGAAGTTATTTAAATGTGGTTGTTTTGGAAATTTACGAGTTAGACGTTATTTAATTCTATGTGTTTAATGAATCTAGAGTTTAATCGATGATATATTTGTCTTTATTTGTTGAAGTTAAGGCTTTGCTTGGTGATTAATTACACTATTCTTATTTGAGAATTTTTGGGCCATGTTTATTGTTTTTCTAATTATTTTTTGAAATTGATTGATAATTCTTTTAAATTTACTAGAGCTTTAATGATTACTTCATTAATTCATTGATTTACTATCGCTCATTGATTGCAAAACGTTAAGGGAAATTGTATCTTGAAATTTTATTGATAACAATTCGTTTTTTTTAAACTATAATTAAATTGTTCATATTTTAGTATTCTTAAATTGCAAAAATCTGGAGTGATCTTTGCAACTTTTCTCAAAGCTTTTCAAGATTTTATATCATATTCTTGCAATTACTAAAGACAGGTTGTATAAAATTAGGGAGTTTACAAACATAATTTGTATTGTGTTCATTGGGATCCCTAATAGACTTTATAGAAAATAGAGAATTGTGGAGTCTAAATAACACTAGCTACCTTGATAAAATTGGGAATGTGTATAAGTTTGAAATGTAGAGTAAGATGAGCTGTAGAGAGAGAATCTAGGTTTATAATACAGAGATAAAGATAAATTCATAGAATAAGAAACAAAAAGATTGAAGATTGAGGATGTGATTGAAACCCTAAATAAATCGTATTTTCAACGTATGATTTGAATATGTAGCATTTAAAATATGTCTTGTAAATTTGGTTAGAAATAAGGTACCATTGATAATACTTTTGCACCTATGGAATATTGTTATTTAATCTTGCTATTGATGATTAAGGATAGGGACACCATATGCACAAAAAACATACTCTTTAGCAACATGCAACTTCAGATATATTTGATTGTAATTGATGGCTAAATTCAGACAAAATAGCAATAACCATTCTACAATATGTTAGTTAGAGTCCCTTAGTTGATGAAATTATCAAAATCAATTGTGATGCTGCTTTTGACTCACAATTGAAAACAACAGGTATTAATCTTATTTCACGCAACAAGCATGCCTCTTTATTTACTACTTCAGCTTCAAATATAATGTGCTTAGATGATAAAGTAGCCAAAACTTTAACTGGTAAAAGTGATGGTTGATTTTGCAAAATCAAAGGTTTGGTCTCTTATTGAGGGTTTGTTTGGATTATCTGATTTTTATCTATATTTTATTTTTATTTGATCCGTTTGATCTATTCATGAGAAAAAATATATGTTTTCATTTGTTTTTGTTTATTGACAAATATTTATTCGAAAATGGCAAAAAAAGAACTGAAACTACCATAAAAACTGTAATTAACAAACTTTGAGATAGATATTTAACTTATTCATAACAACTTTATGGTTCGCATGAAAGCTTCATGGGAAATTTTACACATTATTAATGATATATGTAGTTTCATTGTTTTTTTTTTTTTTTTGTTCTTTTTCTTCAATAAACAAAAATGCTAATGCCTACCCTCTTTAGATTGCATCACAAGGCAAAAAAGGGATGCACATGAATTTTAGGGAGACATTATCCCTATTTTCTTTATGTCATGTGTAATATACAAGTAAATATTACATAAAGAAGGATAAAAGTGTCCATTGATATAAATTATAAGGTTAAATTTGTCAACAAAATCTAATTTTAATACAATTTTGGTCACATGATGGAAGATAAAAAGTCACAAATCCCTATATATTTTTTCTTTATTTTTTCTCCAACAAAACCCTAAACCTAGATTCTTATCTTTTGAGAGTTTATAGCCGCCAAAGGATTC
The DNA here is from genome assembly GCA_024138025.1 of Combretum micranthum. Classification (NCBI taxonomy): domain Eukaryota; kingdom Viridiplantae; phylum Streptophyta; class Magnoliopsida; order Myrtales; family Combretaceae; genus Combretum; species Combretum micranthum. Next base: position 130,061 of record JAMXBD010000498.1, on the reverse strand, counting down.
AGAAGTTCAAATCAGATAACTGAATAACTATTTTTGTTTTAAGATCTTATGGATTATTAGATTTCTTAGGGTTTGATTATTAAATTTGTGATAGAATTGGAAAACATGCATATTAGGTTTGGAGATTTGATTCTATTGGTCAAAGGAGATCTTAGAAGATCGGATTTAGGTAATCAAAATCATATCTTTCCTTTAAAGTCTTTCAATCTATGAATTAACTTAGGATTTTCTTTTGTTTTGAAGAAGAATTGGAGCAACGGTTCTAATTTTCTTAGAGATCTGAAGAGTGAGTGCTTAAGGAAGATTGAAGATCAGATCTGAATCTTGAGGGGAGGGATTAGGAATTTGAGATCCATTCAAGGTAATTAAATCCCTTAATTACATATGTAGATTTCATCGAAATAATTTCTGATTTAGGGTTTTTTTTGTTCATGATTGGTGATGTTCTAGGGTTACGGTTTCTTTGCAGTCTTTGGCAATTTTCCGGATTTAGAGTCAAATCAAAGTAAGTTTTCATCCTCTAAATCATATATTCATTAAAAGATCAAATTGGAATGATGGATTTGTTTGTATTTGTTGATTTATGCAATTAGGGTTTTGTGGAGATTTAGGTTTTCTGGGGAATTGATCGACGAGATTTTGCAGTTGTGATTTCTTGAGAGGTTAAGGTTTTAGATGATTTTGGAGAATTGGATAATTAGGGTTTTGATGTGATGATTTATATATTGTTCTTGTTTTATGTTATATGTTATATTCAAAAGATTGGGAGATTTTTTGTTGTTTTTAAGAATTTGTGGATTTTGAGAGGTTATTCCTGGAATTGGAAAAGGTATGACCTTTCCTTGTTTGCTGTATTTGCTTGCAGGTTTAGTTTTATGATTGTTGTTTGTAGGAACCGATATATAAATGAACTTAATTCTATTTGGCTTTTTTTTTTTCTAGATGTCATTGGCTTTTACCAGTAAATACCTGGTAGACAGTGATATTGGTGAGGTACCCTGATGATCCTTGTGTGTAGTTGTTCCTAGTGGAGTTGCACTTAGAGATGATTCCGGTAGATATAGGTTTATTGGTAGCATGGCCGCGGGTGTTTGGGGAGTACCCATTTACCAATATATGTATACAATTATTTATTTTTTATATCTGGTTGTTTTTCAGAAGTCTGAGTAACTTCAGGTTTGGGATAAGAGATCTATGATTCTGAACTATGTTGTTTTGTAGGCTAAATGAAGATAATAATCTTGTTGTTTGCATTTAGTTAGTTGCACGTATATATACATGTTGTTTGTGCATTTGCATTTTATTTATGGACTGGCGTATTGGGCGTTTTCGCTCTTTTTTTTCAGGTATAGGTGATGGAGATATTGTTTATGACTTGTCTGGTTATGACTTGTATTTTGATCATAGGGATGGCGATAATGAACCTGACAACCCTGCAGAGGAATAGGATGTTATACAGGACATATGAAAAAGGATTTCTTGAGTTTATGAAGATTTAAAAAAAAATATTTTGATTATTTATCTTTTTGAGGATTTGAAGTATTGGTTTTTATGTAATAGTTTATTAAATAGGATTATATGATTTTAAGTTAGAAGTTGGATCTTTTCTGGATTATTGTTGGCTTTAGTTTTGCCAACTCGGATTTAGTTTATATTACAGGAGATATTTAAAATTTATAAATTATAGGTTTCACAGGTTTTGTTTCTTTTGGAGTACCCTTAAATGTGGGTTCATGGAGATTTTTATATGTTTATATTTTGTGGTATTGAGATTTAGAGCCTTTGCATGTCTCTTTTAAGAGAAGGACATGTGGCGGGTTGTAATGCCTTAGTTTAGGGCGTTACAGCTTATTTGGTATAAGAGCAATGGGTTTTGAATCATTAGAATTAAGAAATGGACTCTTTAGGACGGTGAGCACTGATGAATGGGATAGTACATATTTAGGATGTTTTCTTTTCTAGTTAAGATGTTGCTGTCTCTTAGATTTTAAGTTTTGATCTTCACGTTGGATACCCTTTTTGCTAATCTTGTTGTGTTTTGTTGGTGTCAGAATGCCTCTTAGAAGAAGAACAGCTGATGCGGGTTCCTACAGAGTGGGAAAGGAGGAAGTGGATAATAGGCAAGAGGAGCAACGGGCTCAAAATCAGGATTTACCACCACCACCTCTACCTGTAGGACATCAGCTGCCTAAGGTTGCTGCAGGAGGACAAGTGCCAGTTGATGCCGCATAGTTGATGCAGGCAATGAATGCTTTGTTGGGAGTAGTTACACAACAACAGCAGACTATGAGGCAGGATATGCAAATGGTGCAGGCCAATGCTGAAGCTTGGAGATTGGAGACCCAGAGATTGAATGGAAATGGGGGTCAAGGGGACAAACCTATAGATGTTCTCAATTTGAATAAGTTTGTAGATTTGGTGCACAAGTTCGAACCAGTGCCGGGTAAGCCTTTAGATGCACGGCTATGCATGGAGGAAGTTGAAAAGACTTTTGCTGCCCTTGATATTCCAGAAAACAAGAAAGTTGAGTATGCCTCCTATTTGCTGACTGTGAGAGCTAATAATTGGTGGTTGAGCATGAAAAGACACATGACTGGAGTTATCACATGGTAGATGTTCCGGCAAGCTTTCTTCAAAGAATTCTTTCCTGATAGTGTAAAGCAAGGGATGCTTCCGAAGTACTACATCCTACAACAGGGAAAGATGACAGTGGAAGAATATGAGTAAGAGCTACGCAAGCTGATGAGATTCCTTTCTAATGGTTTGAAGGAGAGTGAAGAGGCTAAGGTTAGCAGATTTATTACTGGACTAAAGCCTGAGATTCAGTACCAGGTGAATTTGATGGACTTGGATAATTACTCACTGTTGAAGATAAGGCAAGACAGTAAGCAGAGCAGGATTGAACAAAAAAAGGAGCTCCAGAGAGTCAGATTACTTAACACAGAGACCTCCTTCTAGTATGATGACCACAAAAAGAGATCCTGCTACACAGTTTTAAGCCATCAGCAGAGTACAGATAAGATGCCCCAGATGCCTTGGACCGCATGAATGAAGACTGCAAGTGGGTTGAAAATGCTTGTTTTTCTTGTGGTAGAGTTGGGCACATCAGTAAGTTATGCACAAAAAAGACTCCTCCTCAGGTTTTCTGTTTTAAGTGCAAGCAAAGAGGACATAGAGCTACAGATTGTAAAGAGGTTGGACAGATTGTTTCAGTTGGTAAATCTTTTCTTCTGGTCAGGGATAGCGAGCACCAGCAAAAGTATATGCTCTTCAGCATAGTGAGACTTCTAGTGTAGACACTATTGCGGGTATGTTTCCTATACTCATGCATATATATGTTTTGTTTGATAGTGGTGCCAACTTTTCTTATGTATCTGAATCTTTCATATCTGTTTATGGTGTATCGGTTGAGTTTATGCCTATGTATGTTTGTGAATACACCATTAGGAAGTGGTCTGTGTTGAGTATAATCTGTAGAGGTGTAGATATTGAGATAGAAGGTAGGCATTTGCCTGCAGATCTTGTGGTATTGGATATGCTAGATTTGATGATTCTGGAGTAAACTAGTTGACAAAATACAAGGATGTGATTGATTGTCACAATCTTGTGATAGAGTTTAGTTTGTCTGATGGAGACCAGTTTGTATAGAAGCTAGTAGTGCAAAGACCTCCAATTCTTCCTACTTATGAGTTGTGGGGAGGATCTATGTTGACAGCTATGGTAAAAGAGGACAAGAAAAGTTAAATATTTCTAAAATACCAGTTGTAAGTGAGTACCCAGAAGTTTTTCTAGAAGATTTACCAGGGTTACCACCAGAAAGAGAAGTGGAGTTTAGTATAGATTTGGTACCAGGTGCTACACCAATTTCTAAGACTCCATATCGCATGGCTCCTACAGAACTTGCAGAACTTAAAGTTCAGTTGGATGAGTTACTTAAGAAGAAGTTCATCAGGCTAAGTGTGTCGCCTTGAGGAGCTCTTGTTATTTGTAAAGAAGAAATATGGGAGTATGAGTTATGTATTGACTATAGAGAATTGAACAGAGGACAATCAAGAATAAGTATCCATTGCCAAGGATAGAAGATTTGTTTGACTAGCTGGCAGGAGCACAAATATTTTCCAAAATTGATTTGAGATCAGGATATCGCCAGCTGAGGGTTAAGGCAGATGATATTCAGAAGACTGCTTTTAGGACCATGTACACTATGAGTTTGTGGTCATGCCTTTCGGTCTCACAAATGCGCCAGCAGTGTTTATGGATCTAATGAATAGAGTTTTTAGAGATTATTTGGATATGTTTGTCATGGTTTTCATAGATGATGTGCTGGTGTACTCAAGTCTAAAGAAGAACATGAGGAGCATTTGAGATTGGTTCTGATCAGATTGAAGGAAGAGGAGCTATATGTTAAGTTATCCAAATGTGAGTTTTGGTTGCAAGAAGTTTCTTTCTTAGGACATATAGTTGGTGGAAATGGAATATCAGTAGATCCTGAGAAAGTAAAAGCAGTAGTTGAATGGCCAAGACCTAAGACTAGGGGTGGGCATGGATCGGTTTGGTTCGGTTTTTCCTAAAACCAAACCAAACCAAACTATAATTTACGGTTTGTTTTTTTTTCCATCCCAAACCAAACCATTAAATAATTTGGTTCGATTATAGATTTTTAAACCATTAAATAATGGTTTGGTTTCGATTTGGATTACGGTTTAAATCAAAATTCTAACTAAAAATCTAGTTTTTTTATATTTGTGTAGATTCTTAAATATTTATATCATTTTACAAAGTTGATATTATAAACCATAACAAAATACTTTATAAATTCATCATACTTTTAATCTATAGTTCTCTATAAAATCAATTATCCACGAATAAAATACATTCACTAACCATTATATAGTAAGTCATAATTTATTATTTTTAATATAACCATCATTGTCAATTATCTACTAATAATTTAGCTAAAATAAGAAATCATCTATAAACCAAATTCATCAATGAATAAAATGATCAGCTGACAAAATATATTAAACAACTAATACATAATGAAAGTTTATAACTGAATAAATAAATTTCATGCTTTACAAAGTTAAAAGCTATTAAAAAAATAGTTTATCATCAATAAAAAATTACATATCATGAGCTTAAAAAAAATTAAAAAAAGGACAAGTTGATTTTAATTAATATTCATCAAATAATAAATATCAAATAAAATCAATAACATATAGTAAAATATTATTATATTTTTCTAAAACGGTTTGGTTCAGTTTTATGGATTGGTTTGGTTTACCTTCCAAACCAAACTATAAATTTACGGATTGGTTCGGATTTGAAAATTTTCAAATCAAACCATGAAAAAAACCATATTTTCGGTTTGAATTGGTTCACTTACGGATTGGTTTGGTTCGGTCGGTTTTTTTGCCCACCCCTACCTAAGACTGTATCAAAAATCAGAAGTTTTCTAGGAATTATAGGATATTACAGAAGGTTTGTAGAAGACTTTTCAAAGATTGCTAGCCCATTGACGGATTGACACAGAAAGGAGTTAAATATGTATAGAGTGAGGAGTGTAAGCCAGTTTTCAATTGCTGAAGGATAAGTTAGTGTTGCTCCAGTGCTAGCGTTACCAGTGAGTGGTGAGGAGTATGCTATATGCAGCGATGCCTCTATTCAAGGCTTAGGATATTGCTGATGCAAGGGGGCAGGGTTATAACATATGCTTTTAGATAATTGAAGCCATATGAGAAGAACTATTTTACGCATGATTTGGAATTAGCAGCAGTAGTACATGCGTTGAAGCTATGGAGACACTACCTGTATGGGGAACGGTGTAAGGTATATAGGGATCATAAGAGTTTATAGTACTTCTTTACCTAGAAAGAGCTGAATATGAGACAGAGTGGTTGGAGCTTATCAAGGATTATGACATTGATATTCAATATCATCCAGGAAAGTGAATGTTGTAGCTGATGCTTTAAGCAGAAAGAGAGTGGAAAATCTTGCAGCTATGATTATAACAGAACGCCATTTGATTGATGATATGAGGAAACTTGAGTTGCAAATAGTTACAAGACAAGCGGGTGAAAGATTGGCAAATTTAAGGACACAACCTACTCTTGTAGATAGAATCAAGATAGCTCAGATGGATGATAAGTATCCTGGAGATTAAGCAGAGAATGGAGAATGGTAAGGCACGGTGTTCTACATAGATGATGAAGGTATTCTGTGGTATAAAGGAAGATTATGTGTGCCAATGTAAGGCGATCTTAAGAAGAGTTGTTAAAAGAAGCACATTATGAGTTATTCCATCCATCCAGGAGGAAATAAGATGTACCAAGACTTGAAGAAATTGTATTGGTGGAATAATATGAAAAAGGAGATAGTAGAATATGTTTCCAAGTGCTACACATGTGAGATGATAAATATAGAGCATAGAAGGCCAGCAGGTGAGTTGAAACCTTTGCTGATACCGCAGTGGAAGTGGGAACACACCACCATGGATTTCGTTACGGCTTTACCTAAGACAAGCGATAAGTATGAATTAGTGTGGGTGATTGTAGACAAACTCAGTAAGGTAGCTTATTTTATACTTATCAAGGCCCGGTATCGAATAGATCAATTGGCAAGGTTGTACATCAAAGAGATAGTAAGTTTGCATGGGATACCTGTAACCATTGTGTCTGATAGGGACATCAGATTTGTTGGGAGATTCTAGAAAAGTTTACATCAAGCATGGGGTACCAAAGTCTTTTTCAGTACAGCTTATCATCCCCAGACAGATGGGCAATCTGAGAGAACTATTCAAATCTTGGAGGACATGTTGAGAGCGTGCGCTTTGGATTTTAAAGGAAGTTAGGATGAGCATTTACTATTAGTGGAATTTGCTTATAATAATAGTTACCAAGCGTTGATTGGCATGCCTCCATATGAAGCTCTTTATGGCAGAAAGTGCAGATCACCTATTCACTGGGATAAAGTAGGTGAGAGACAGATGTTAGACCCGAGTTAGTACAGGAGGCAATGGATAAAGTCAAGCTGATTAGGCAGAGGTTGCAAGCTATATAGAGTAGACAAAAGAGTTACGCTGACAAACGAAGACGACCTTTGGAATTTCAGGTGGGAGAAGCATGTTTGCTAAAAATTTCACCAATAAAGGGAGTTGTCAGATTTGGGCTAAGAGAAGTTGAATCCTAGATATTTGAGACCATATGAGATATTGGAAAAGATAGGCGATGTTGCTTACAAATTGGCCTTACCGCCTAATTTGGAAGGAGTACATAACGTGTTTCACGTATCCATGCTCAGAAAATATGTCAGAGATTCAGATGAAGTGGTAGCTCTTGAGCCATTAGAAGTACCTAATCTCTCGATAATTGGGAAGCCGGTAAAGATTTTGGATACAAAAGAGAATTTCTAAGAAGAAAAGTGATTAAGTGCGTGAAAGTGCAATGGACTAATCAAATAGAGAGAGAAGCGACATGGGAATTGGAAGAAGACATGAAGTCAAGATACCCCGAGCTGTTTTAATAATTCAGGTAACTTTCAAGGACGAAAGTTCTTTTTAGGAGGGGATAGATGTAATATACAAGTAAATATTACATAAAGAAGGATAAAAGTGTCCATTGATATAAATTATAAGGTTAAATTTGTCAACAAAATCTAATTTTAATACAATTTTGGTCACATGATAGACACATGATGGAAGATGAAAAGTCACAAATCCCTATATATTCTTTATTTGTCTTTTCTCCAATAAAACCCTAAACCTAGATTCTTATCCTTTGAGAGTTTATAGCCACCAAAAGATTCAGAAGTCCAGATCAGGTAACCGAATCACTACTTTTGTTTTAAGATCTTATGGATTATTATATTTCTTAGGGTTTGATTATTGAATTTGTGATAGAATTGGAAAACATATATATCAGGTTTGGAGATTTGATTCTATTGGTCAAAGGAGATCTTGGAAGATTAGATTCAGGTAATCAAAATTATATCTTTCCTTTAAAGTCTTTTAGTCTATGAATTACCTTAGGATTTTCTTTTGTTTTGAAGAAGAATTGGAGAAATGGTTGTAATTTTCTTGGATCTGAAGAGTGTGTGTTTAAGGAAGATTGAAGATCAGATCTGAATCTTGAGAGAACGATTAGGAATTTGAGATCCATTCAAGGTAATTAAATCCCTTAATTATATATGTAGATTTCATCGAAATGATTTTTGATTTAGGGTTTTGTTTGTTCATGATTGGTGATGTTCTAGGGTTATGGTTTCTTTGTAGTCTTTGGCAATTTTCCAGATTTAGAGTCAAATCAAAGTAAGTTTTCATCCTTTAAATCATAGATTCATTAAAAGTTCGAACTGGAATGATGGATTTGTTTGTATTTATTGATTTATGCAATTAAGGTTTTGTGGAGATTTAGGTTTTCTGGGGAATTGATCGAAGAGATTCTGCAGTTGTGATTTCTTGAGAGGTTAGGGTTTTGGATGATTTTGGAGAATTGGATAATTAAGGTTTTGATGTGATGATTTATTTATTGTTCTTGTTATATGTTATATTTAGGAGATTGGGAGATTTCTTGTTGTTTTTAAGAATTTGTGGATTTTGAGAGATTGTTCTTGGAATTGGAAAAAGGTACGACCTTTTCTTATTTGTTGTATATACTTGCGGGTTTAGTTTTATGATTGTTGCCCGTAGGAACAGATATATAAATGAACTTAATTCTATTTGGCTTAATTTGTTTTTGTTTTGTGTTTTTTTTTTTTTTTTTCTGGATGTCATTGGCTTTGACCAGTAAAGACCTGGCAGGCAGTGATACTGGTGAGGCACCTCGATGATTCTTGTGTGTCGTTGTCCTTAATGGAGTTACACTTGAAGATGATTAAGGTAGATATAGGTTTATTGGCAGCATGGCCGTAGGTGTTTGGGGAGTACCCATTCACCAATATATGTATACAATTATTTATTTTTTTATATATAGTTGTTTTTCAGAGTCTGAGTAACTCCAGATTTGGGATAAGAGATCTATGATTCTGAACTGTGTTTTTTGTAGGCTAAATGAAGATAATAATTATGTTGTTTGCATTTTCTTAGTTGCACGTATATATACATGTTGTTTGTGCATTTGCATTTTATTTGTGGACTGGCATACTAGGCGTTTTCACTCATTTTTTTCAAGTACAGGTGATGGAGATATTGTTTATGACTTGTCTGGTTATCACTTATTTTGATCATAGGGATGACGATAGTGAACCTGACAACCCTATAGAGGAATAGGATGTTATACAGGACATATGAAAAAGGATTTCTTGATTTTTTGAAGATTTAAAAAAAAAATATTTTGATTATTTATCTTTTTGAGGATTTGAAATATTGGTTTTTATGTAATAATTTATTAAACATGATTATATGATTTTAAGTTGGAAGTTAGATCTTTTCTGCATTATTGTTGGCTTTAGTTTTGCCAACTCGGATTTAGTTTATATTACAGGAGATATTTGAAAGTTATAAATTACAGGTTTCTTAGGTTTTGTTCCTTTTGGAGTACCCTTAAATGTGAGTTCATGGAGATTTTTATATGTTTATATTTTGTGGTATTGAGATTTAGAGCCTTTGCGTGTCTCTTTTAAGAAAAGGACATGTGGCGGATTGTAATGCCTTAGTTTAGGGCGTTACATCATGTTTGGTGGAGTTGCATTTCTTTTGTTTTTACTTATTAGCAGCATTTTGGAAATAAGATTTTTTATAAGGAATAACAATTCTTCTAGTGAAGTGGAAGAATACAAATTCCTTATCAATTTCACGTTATAATATGGAATGATATTATTTATGATAAAATATTTTACAAACCAAATGGGAGATAACTATTATGTGATAATAAAGATAGAATACTGATTCTAATTTTGTCAATCAAACATAGCTTTAATTGATTTGTTATTCTTTAAGTGTGGTAGATGGTGGCGTTACTGTAATGTTTGTAGTTTTATGAAACAAATAAAATTTTCATTTCACAAAAAGAAAATAAATAAACTTCTTATGCTGGTAAAGTTTTGTTGAATAGTAATTACAAAATTTCATAAAGTGATAATATTCATGTTTTTTTTAAATAAATAGCATAACACGGAGTGAAATACAAATTTGAAAAAAGGAAGAAGTGATAACTTTAAAAAATATCATTTATGAAAAGAAAATTAATGCAAAATTCGAGATTAAATTAAGGGAATTGAAAATTACATGTATAAATATAATTTAGTAATGCATAAATGCACCATTGGTACTTACATTTGCAAAACCTTCTTTCCGTGTGGTTCTAATAGGGGTGTAGATAAACCAAATTGGTTCATAATCCACTCAAGTTTAACTCGATTTTTTATATAAATTTGATTTAAGAATAATCAAATCAAGTTTAAACTTGATGAGCTATTCAGGCAATTAATTGAGTCGATTTCAAGCTTATAGTGTTCAACTTGATTCAATTGAGCTCAAGTGGAACATAAATTCAATTTAATTTTGATTATAATGTTGTTATAATTGAAATTAGAAATATTACTTTAATAAGTCGAGTGTAAATAAGTTTAATTGAGTCGATGTTGAGTTTGCATAGAATCATAACAAGTTGGGCTTGAACCTAAAATTTTAAGCTTGAACTTCGAAATTCCAAGTTCAGTTCTACGTTGAGCTTAAGTTTATCATTATACTTAGTATATGTTAGTAGAAATCTCTAGATATATGGAGTTTAAGGAGCATTAGCATCTTGAATAGAAATTGGAATGAGGAAGTATAGAAGTTTGAAATAAACTAGGTGGAGGTGGAGAAGGAATCTAGGTTTATAGTTTAGAGAGAAGGATGCATTCGTCCAATGAGAAAGAAAGAGATTAGAGATCAGGGCAATTGAAATCTAAAGAAATCGTGTTTTTAATATATGATTTCAATATACATAGCTTAAATAAAAAAAAAATTACTATCTACTTTTTGAAAACATTCACTGAGAATGTATATAATAAGATTATGGGACCATTACAATCCTATTTTATTATATGTTACACTTTTATGATAGGTTTTTTCATCGTCCATGTAAATTTAAATAAGGTAATTAAAAGTACTTTTACCCGTGCTGTACTTGTAGATTATTAAAAATAATAATACATTGTTTATTTTCCCTTTGTCCTGCTTATTATGCTCATGTGAAATGTGTAAATTAACTTTTAAGAGGGCCAAAAGCGCTTTTTTTTTAAGCAAAATTACTCTTGGCCAAAAACAAAAAATAAAAATTACTAAAAAAGAAAAGAAAATAGGGTAAAGTCAACATTGGCAAGGAAAAAATAAAAACCTGCTTTGGCGTTCTCCAAAACTGAAAGGAAAAATAAAATGAAAAATTAGAGTGCATCCAAAAAGGAAAAAAAAAAAAAAAATCTCTGAAAACTAACATTAAAAAAAAAAAAAAAAGCCATTAACCCTTAAATCTCACTCTTTCTCTCTTTCTCTCTCTGGATCCATTGATCCACTCAAAGCTCCAATCAACTACACACATATATACATACACATATACACAAAACTCGGGCTATTAATTGATTAATTTAATTAATATTTTTCAATTAGCAGGTAAAATCCCAATCCATGATTCCTACATTTTCTTCTCGTATCAATCGATCATGATTACCGAATCGAATGCTTTCGTTCGATGTTTACATTAGTGTTGGAGGTTGGGGAGTTAGGGTTAGGGTTAGGTTTTGGTTGCTTAATCGCTTTCACTGCTAGTAGGACGTGTTCTCGTCTTAGGTTTTTTTGAGATTACTTTGAATGGTTGAGTTGTCAATTTCTTATCTGATATTAATTACATTTTACCTAACTGCTACCAGAAGATTATGTGTAAGATTTTCTGCCAGAAATCGCACGTCACTTTGCTTACAAGTGCTCGTTTCGCTTATTGATGTTGATTGATTTGGATTCATAAGGTTTCGGTTTTATTATAATGTTCTTTTCTTTTTGGGTTCTAGATCGTTAATTGCTGTAGGTTGTGGCATTGTTGATTGTGGAGATAGATTTTTAGGGTTTTTTTGGAGCAGCATTCGTGTTTACGTGCCTTGGATGCTGCAGAGAGATTTCAAGGATGTGGAAAGATTCTTCGGGTTTTTAGTTTTAGATTATTATTGATGTTTTAAGGAATGTGATGGCTGTTTCAATTGTGTGAGTTTTGGATTTTTGATGAGGTGTCGATTGAGTCCCTTTGATTTTTTGGTTTAGCGTGCACTGTGCTTGGTTGATGTGGAAATGGCTGATGCTACTGGGCTAATGGAAGCAGCGGGTGCCAGGTTCAGTTCCCTGGAGCTGATTGGAAAAGGGTCTTTTGGTGATGTGTACAAAGCGTAAGTTTCCATATCTTTTCATTATTGTGCTTATGTGCTGCATATTCTATTGAAATAGTTTGATTAATGTGGTGTATTTCCGATATTGGTGCATTTGGTTCACTAGAATGGAATAAGACTGAAAAGTAATAGCAATTTCTTATTTTATAGTTATGGGTCTTTTCGGAATAAAACATACTTTTGGTTAGAAATAGCCATTCTCCAATAAAGGGAAGGAATGGGGATTCCATATTTATTCCGCATGACATGGAATAGGTATTTTTTAATAGATTTTTTCGCAAATCAAACAAAGGAATAAATATTTGCAGGAGTAAAGCAAGAATGCTGATTTCATTCCACTTAACCAAACATAATGTAATTCGTACAGCAAAAAGGACATCTTATCTGTGACTTCCCCCTTTTTCATCTTCTATATTAGAGATGATAAATGCTGTTGGATTTTGTTCAAATAATCTTTTAGCTGTAGAGTTACCATATAAGATTATATCTAGACTTGTCTTGAGATGTTTGGGTAGACGAGGGTCACAGTCAGTCACTCCACTAGCATAGAATCCCTGTTATGGTGGAATTGTTTGGATATGCTGCTTCATTCAGAAGATGTGTTACAGCAGGGATCTCTGGCTTGTTGCAAGGCCGTCTAAATAATTTTTGTTATCATATGAATTTAGGCTAATTTTTTTAATATGATTTCATTCATTAAAGTTGCTCTGAGGCTTTTATACAAGAGAGGATTTGTAATCTTTGTGTAAAAGATTCCATTTCATTTTGAAAAGGAAAAATTGACTTAAAGCATGATCTCACATAACTGGTGGAAGCTTCAACTGTGACGTGGCAGGTTTTTCCTCTAAAATAGGGTATAAAACTTCAAGTTCCATTCAAGCTACTCTGGAAACTAGTTTTAACAAGTATGTTAGAGTCTTTGTTATTTGATACAAGCACTTATATCTTAAGCTGTAGGTTTTCTATCACATTGCAGTTAGAAAAGGGTTGAGTAGTTCCTCTATTGCACTTTCTGTTATTATTTTGATTTCTTTTCTTTTCTTTCTTTGTTTTTTATTTTCGTTTTTGGTTGTAACCACTATAATTATACTGAGCCAAAATGCCAATTTAGAAGGCCAATTGTGATTGTCTATTCAACTTCACTTTGTAGGTTTTCTTTTATAAGCTTCATGCACCATGAAATCTGTTATCCTCACAATTCCAAAGTAAATAATGTTATTACTTGATTGTCATGGATATAACTAGGCAAGGGTGGATCTTGTAGTAGGCTAGTTTCTTGTCCTAAACTATGCTGGAATTATATAATTGGAAGTTCAGCTTTATTCTTTTCCTTCTTTTACCTGGACTGCAACTTGTTAAGAAAGATAAACACTCCCTTCTTAAAGATCCATCCTTGAAGTAATCTCCGGGCTCCCAACTAATGCCTGTGACAAAAAAGAGCATAGTTTATAAGTCTTGAGAGGGGATGGCTGGTGGTCTCTACATCTTTACTGTATTTCTTTGACTTGAAGTTACATGGGCTGTGTTTTCAACGGGGAAGGAGCTCCCAAAAGTTGGTACATGAAGTTGGCAATAGAAAGTATTGCTTCTTGGAGTTATATGACATTGTGCATTAATGAATTTTTTGTTACAAAAAATTAAAAGAAGATTTGGAGGAGAGTCCAATCTCCTTGATGGCCTCTCTTGGAAACTCTACCTTATGATTGCTGCTTGCATCCTGGGTGTTTTTAATCAGCTTCTGCTTCTTTTGGGAAAAACAATTGTATTAACTTCCTTATGTATGGACCCAAAAGAGGGGAAAAAAAGTATTTAGTTCAAAGTTTTAATCATGGAATTAAATGAAAAAGTACGTAATTACAACATTGGTTTTTTTTGGCTTATAATTTTTGTGCTTTTGTGATGAATGGTGGTTTGGATATCTACGGTAATATGGTAAGTTTTTGACACTGTCTGATGACTTGTCTATATGCAGGTTTGATAAGGAGCTTAATAAAGAAGTTGCTATCAAAGTGATTGACCTTGAGGAATCGTAAGTCTCTTTTTGATGTGCTTGGTCAATGTTAGCTCCTGTTGTAGACCAGAAGGATTACCTGAGTTTCAATGTTTCCTCCTAGCAGGAGTCACTTTCCCTTTCTGCTTTTAACTTTTTCTCCTCCATGGTATACAATGAAACTAGGTATTTACTTCCATAGTAGTGTCCCTTCTGAGGACATTAGTGTATTTTCATTGGTGTTTCTTGCTGAGCTGGTAACATATCTAGTAATTTCAAGATTCATAATGACTTAATTATCAATACAAAAAAGAATGGCAATGAACAAAAATTAGTGTCCTGCACCATATCTTTGCCTATGTAGCTGGGAAAAGAATTTATCTAGTATTTGCTTGCAAATGATAATTGGTGGACAAAACTTGAACATGTAGTATTCTCACAGAGGGCTGTAATCTTGATGGGTCCAAGGAATGAACTATCTTACAGGAGCTTCTCTATGGTAAATTGTTATGCTGACTCTGCTACTATATTTAATTTGAGAGGGTGCGGCATTGATTTTTACCTTGTTAGCACATGCACCATTTCATTCTAATATGGTAAGACTTGGTTGCCCTGATTTAGACATTGTTATGGGCTCAATGCACTAGCAGCAGACGTTTTTTTGTTGTGGACCTGCTAATATTTGAGGACTCATCTACCCAAAATAAAAAATTAGTTAGGACTCTGACTGGAGTGTCAGTTGATTGATGATGTATACTTGGCATGCACTACTTATTTTGAGCTAGCTCTCTCTCTCTCTCTCTATATATATTATATATATTTGTGAATCATTTTTTGGAGCTTCTGAAAATTCTCTTATGTGGTTAATGTCTCGGAGACTTGGGTGTTAGAGCAACTTTGTGATGCTTGATCATGTGTTTTCCTTCTGCAGCGAGGACGACATTGAGGACATTCAGAAGGTAATACTTGCTTTTTCAATCATTTGCTGGTCTGTAGAAACACTGTAATGCAGAGTTTTCTCACTCATCACTTATCTCACTTGTCAGGAGATCTCTGTGCTGTCACAATGTCGATCTCAATATATTACTGAGTATTATGGTTCCTATCTCCACCAGACCAAGCTTTGGATCATAATGGAATATATGGCCGGTGGCTCTGTCGCTGATCTTGTAGGTCCTCTTTGTTAATTTGGAACTGTTGGTTTAATGGATCGAATACAATGTCTTATCATGTTTTCATTATGCTTGCAGCTTCAATCTGGCCCACCTCTAGATGAGATGTCAATTGCTTGTATTTTATGTGATTTGCTCCGTGCAATTGAATATCTGCATAATGAAGGAAAGATTCACAGGGATATCAAAGGTTTCTCTTCTCCTTTTGCTAGAGGCTTATTTTAATTTCAACCTAAGGTCAAAATTGATTGCCTTCCCTCACTGGAGCTTCATAAGAGATTCTAGTTACTAATTCTTTGCTGTCTTCATGCAGCGGCCAACATCTTGTTAACTGAGAATGGTGCTGTAAAGGTATGTGTAGTGCCCTTGGTCTGATTTGATCTGACATTACTTTCCTAGCTGTAGAAGTATTTTCTTGCACAGAGTAGATGATTGATAGATGAAGTTCCACTTCCATGTGTCTTCTCCTCCTCCTCCTCCTATTTTTTTATTTTTATTTTGCATGTGCTTGTGTGTGTTCTGAGGTCATGTACATTGTCATGCAGGTTGCAGATTTTGGTGTTTCTGCACAATTAACAAGAACCATATCAAGGAGAAAGGTAATTCTGTGTCCTTGGTTTACTGTAAGAAAATATGCATAGTGATTGTGCTTTTCTACTATTCTGGTCTTGTGCATCTTGGCTGGATATTTGATTATCTATCAGCAAGTTATTTGCGTTCTTCTTTCATAATGATAGTGCT
The DNA here is from genome assembly GCA_024138025.1 of Combretum micranthum. NCBI lineage: Eukaryota > Viridiplantae > Streptophyta > Magnoliopsida > Myrtales > Combretaceae > Combretum > Combretum micranthum. The sequence continues at coordinate 113,804 of JAMXBD010000498.1, read as the reverse complement.
TTGAGAAAAAAACTTCATTTGACTTGTGGATCCACTGCTTCACTACACTTTGCTTTTGAATAATAATACTTAACCTAATGAGAGATGTTACTTGGATTTGAGGATAATGAGATTCCTTTGTGAGTTTGACCATTCATCCCTATATGCATTGGCTGTCTCTTTTTCTTGTAATTCTTTGTATGCTGATACATGTGTTAATGTCAGACGTTTGTGGGAACTCCATTCTGGATGGCACCAGAGGTAATTCAGAATTCTGAAGGATACGATGAGAAGGTAATTTGTTATTTATTTTTGATAATTTGCTGTTTTAGCATCTTTACCTTTCTTTGTACAAGATCCTACACTAATCAGGGATCTCTAAGTCATTGACGACTATTGGCCTTCTTGGTAAGTGCAGGCAGATATCTGGTCTCTTGGGATAACTGCAATCGAGATGGCAAAAGGTGAACCTCCGCTTGCAGACCTTCATCCCATGAGAGTTCTTTTTATCATACCTCGAGAAAATCCCCCACAGGTTTTAATTATATTTGATATTTACTCTGATGAAACCAATTACATGGTTTTTAATTATTTGATACCTGGTATTTTGCATCTTACAATATGTATTATCATTTGTTGATTGTTCCACAGCTGGATGATCATTTTTCCCGTCCAATGAAAGAATTTGTTTCCATGTGCTTAAAGAAAGTACCTGCAGAGGTAAGTTATCTAAGGCATTAGTGATTAGGTTGGTCACATTTTTCCAGTTCCAAGAGTTTTCTTATCAAAAAGTAAAGCAAGCTCAAGAATTATTTGTATTTCTCATCTAGTTTCATGTTATATCTGGAAGTGCACATGTAGGTTGAAAAGGGTTTACTACTTTGTGCTTATGTTCTTGATACAACTTCTGTGCATATAAAAGAGGGATGATTGACCCAAAATTTTCATTTGCTTGACATGGTAAATAAATTTACGCATGTAGTAATGCTAATTTGCTGTGGATCTTATTATTGAGTTGATCCTGTGAACTGCATTATTTTGCAATTGATTGATTATTGGTACATTGAAACCATCATTGTTGAGATCTTTTCATCCTGTGAGCTCCTATGATTCTTAGCTTTTTGAATGCACTGTAAAAGTTTTTTATTACTCTACAGGTTCTCTCTGTCCCCCCCCCCCCCTCTCGCTCTTCTTCTTCTTCTTCTTCTACTAATTAATCTAATATTATTTTTCTTCCTCCTCGTTGCAAACCCTATAGTTAAATTCTCCCGTGGTCTGTGTATTGATGGGAACTGTTAGGAAGACGGTTGAATTTCTTCCTGCCTTCCATTTCCTCACCACCCCCCCTCTTAATTTCTTGATTATGACTTCTCATACCGCACTTGTCCCCATTTAAAGAGATGATTCAATGATCTTCCCACTACTAATTTTGCTACTTGTCACTCTGTTCCAATGATTTCAGAGACCAAGTGCCAAGGATCTTTTGAAGCTACGCTTCATTAAAAATGCTAGAAAGAGTCAGAAGCTTCTAGATAGAATCAGGTATGTGTGAATGAGCATGGTTTACGTGTGTTAGTCTGATTAGTACCAGCCATATTGTTTCTGATGACATTAGGAATTAATAAATTTTGTCATGCATCAGCTTTTGTTCTTTTTCCTTTTTTCTCTTTTTTTATTTTATATTTTTATTTTTACTTAAAGATTCTAAGGTGCTGTTATCAGTGGAAGAACATTGTAAAAAGTAATGCCTTCTTTTGGCAAGCACATTTTTTATGTCTTTTTTCCCCCTATTTGTATAGAGAGCGCCCAAAATATCAGCTAGTTGAGGATGCAGAAAATCCAAGAATCCCTAAAGGAATTGGAGAGGGATCTGATACTGTCAAAATAAAGAGAGATGTGAGAGGAGAAGATACCGTAAAAACCAGGTGGGTTTGAGTATATGTTTTGTTTATTCGTTGCTCATTCTGGCTAAACTTGTCTTTGTCACCATTAGCAGCAATCAGGGGAGACAGATGAGGAATACCGGATGGGATTTCAGCATTGGTGGAGCACAAGGTATGGGAACTATTAGAACCAGTGAGAAACCACCTCAGTTCAGAGAGAGGAGACCGGAAGCTTCAAGTAATCAGGTTACACCTAAGAGAGCTGTAAATTGATAATAGGTTGTCCACATCTGCAAGTGCAGTTGAGGAAGAGTCTATCAGGAAAGATTCTCTGGATCATGATAAGAAGGATCGATCCATTAGCTACTTTGATGATGTAAGAGTCTACCTTTTCTCTTTTAAAAGAAATCAGAAAGCATAAGTAACATTTTGAAGTGGGAATTTTACCTATTAAAATTATTCAGCATAAAAGTAGCTATGTACATGAAAATGGTGACTTCACCTGTCAACAAAAGCTGGTCTTTTAGCAAATTGCTTTGATCTTTAACATGTATCTATTGTAATTGCTTAGGTGGTCATGCATGCTAGAAATCATCGGCTAGTTTGTAGGATGATCTTTACTATAAATATGTTGCTAGACTGTGGTTTGACAAATCCGAGCAATTAAAGAAGGATACAAATGTAGGGGTTACTTTTTTCATAGAAAGATTGACTTTGCAGCTCTCTCTCTCTCCCCCCCCCCCTTTGTTTCCTTCTTCACATTTTAAGCCAAAAATATTGTGCTTTGTAATGTGCTTCTGGTCAGGAAATGAATAGATTTGCCAATTACCATATCTACAGAAATCCCTTCTACTTTTGCTTCTCCTTATTGGCTTGGATTGGCTACCTTTTCCTACATTCTCATGTTGCATTTCCGGATTGTGAATGCATATAAAGGGTTTTGTTGAAAGGATTTGTCTGATTTGTGTTTTGCTGAATTGGCATCTGGTAAAATCAATAGATCCTTGAAACATAAATAAGTTTGGGCATCATCAGTTTCATATGATAATTACTAGTATTTCAAAGTCTATGAAATGAGAGCCAAGTGTTGAATAAAATTGACACTTCCCAAAAGAATGTAGGTTTGGTCCATAGGTTGACCCCGTGAATCTACCTGTCCTTGTTGGAAAATTGGGATTCATTGTCCGGTATTGCTTTATTTGCTATTTTTAGTTGCAAGGGGAAGTTCTTTGAGCATCAAATTTTACAGGAAGATTCATCTTTGAGTGGATCAGGAACTTTTGTTGTACGATCTCCAAAAGGATCTCAATCTTCTTCTTGGTTTCGTGATCAAAGTACTGCGGTAAGCTTCCCGGTCTTCAATGTTTGCAACATCAAGTATCTTAATTCTTTTATTGAATATTGGTTTTCATTGATTAATCTGTATTTGTAGTCTAGCAGCACATATGCTTCTTTTGAAGATGCTTCTGCCACAGGAACTGTTGTATTCCGTGGCCAACAGGATGGTTTTGACTCTCCTGGGACTCCGAAGTCCAGACTTGGAGTTCAGGAGAGAACATCAAGTGCTTCTCATGAAGATAGTTCATTAAATCTTGCTGAGGTTTCATTTTATTCTTTATGTAATCATATCTTTATCATTTTGTGGATGCTTTCTATGACATGTCATGTATGCTAATTGCTGGATATAAGTTGGGGTGTAAGAGCTGAGACAAGCATATATTGAACTTGAGTTAAACTCAAACTTCAACTTCAAGGTTTAAGCTTTAATTGCTAGATGAAACTTGAATATTTCAGCTTGAGCTTGGTTCAAAGGGTTACTCGCGAAGCTCGAGCTCAACTCACCTAAACTCAATCAGGATCTTCTATTAAAAAAATCAATTTATTACTTTTCTATTAAAATTATCCTAATAAACTTGACTGGAAATTGACTTTTCCCCAATGTTTGTTGAACGCATGCCTTAAGCTTGATTCAACCTTGCAAATGCCTAGCAAGCTTCTCTTATTTGGAAGCTCTAGCTTGGTTCAATAAACTACTTGAGTAAGTTAGGTTCAGATTTGATTAGACTGCTAATCAAATTTAGGTATATATAAAGTAAACTTAAATGGTTTGCAATACATTGATGTTTAGTGCAAGATTGTCTTGCTGAATAAAATGATGGTAATGTTCATGCTTTTTTTTTTTTGGCGAATGAAGAACTCTTCTGATCCTTCACAAAAACGTGTTTAAGCTTCTCAGCTGTAAACTCTGTGATGAACCAAGTTTTGGAAGAGTGATCTTTGAATTTAAGGAATTGATGATATTTCCTTCGGGTATTGATTCCCTGTTATCGTATCAGGCAAAGGCTGCCCTTCAAGCGGGCATGAGGAGAGGAAATGCAAGAGAAAAGTCTGTCCTAAGCAAATTGCGTGACGGACAGGAAAATGGCAGCCGAGAACATTTGTCAAAAGGTTATGATTCGTCAAGGTAATAATTGTTTCCCTGTTATTTGCTCTGGACAAACCTGAATGATGGCATTTTGTCCAGCTAATCTCTGAAGCAAGCCTGTTTTCCTCTTCTTTCTTTCCAGGAATTCACAGGAGTATTATGATGCTCACAAAGTATTTTCCAGGTCAAATCAGGCAATTGATGATGAGGAATTTGATAGAATTATATCGGTGGCACCATTATCGCTTTTGCTAATTCCATCCTTGAAAGAGGTGGGCACCTTTTCTTTTTCCTTGTTCTTCCTTTCACCTTGCTTCTTTAGCCAAGGCCTTTGTACCTTTGTTGGTATAAATGCTGTTCTTCAATAGAGATGGTGCAAAGTCCGGATCCCTCTTAACCTTTGTAGTCACTAAAACAAAACAAACAACCCCCTTTTATCTTCTTTATGGTTGTTTGTAATAACAGCCAAGGATCTCACTTCATCTGGGCTTTCCTTTCTGACTGTAGGCTGTGGTGATGATTCAGAAGGTGTTGTGCGTGCAGTTGCGTATTCACTTGCAAATTTGGAACGCACAGGGGCTGGATCTTCTGAAATATTTATTAGCAAGATGCTTCAGAAATTGGCCAGGTTCGATAGCTTCTTTCATTAATTCTAGCTCCTTTATTTGTCTCGAGTAATTGCTAGATAATTTGTGTACGGTGGGCCTGACGGAATGCTTTTGCAGTTCAAAGGAAACATCATTGAAAGACTTGCAGGAGCTTGCAGCTCGAACTTTTTCAAGAGGAAAGACATCATCTGAAGAAACTAGGAATCCCAATGCTGAAGCTGATAATAGAAGGAAACAACAGAATAAAGAACTCCATTCTAACAGCAATTTAAGTCCATTAGCCAGATTTTTGCTCTCCAGGTTTGTAAAACACGTCCATAAAGTTTTAGAGGTCACATATCTTTCTGTTTTTAAGAAGTCTGCATGACCTTGATGAAGAGCACAAAAGTGATGGAAATTTCTTGGAGTAAATCTTAGACTAAAGAAAGCTCATCATCGTTGAAAATTGAAATTTAGACATGAAATAAAATTTTGACTAAAAATCTAGTTCTCTAAACAAACTCATGACATTGTTTGTATTTTAGCATTTGCTTATGAGTAGCTTTAACATTGATGGGTAGTCTCTTGTATTTGCAGATGGCAAGGCCTGGCGTCGCGAGATCTTAATCCTGCTTAAGGATGGGTTCGATAGTTCTCCTTTTTCTTTATGGTGTGTTTATGCATTATTTTTCTAATTCAATGTATATATGTCCTAAGAAATTAGTGTATTTATCAGGAACTCATTTTTGTCCGAAAATTTCCTGTTGTATCGTAGAGCCAGATGTGTGATTAGGGTTTACTATTATAAAGCAATAACTGACATTGTAAAAATATTATTATATTATTTATTGACAAGCATCTTTCTTTTAAGAACATCCGCTTTGGCAGGTAGGTTTCCATTGAGAACGTATTTTGGATCTGAAAAACATTTACTCCTACTCCACAATACCTTATTAGCAACTAAACCGTACATTACACTCAAATCTATCAAACCTATGAGTACCTATCCATGTTGGAATTGGCCTTTTCCCCCTTCCTCTCAAGCACACTTCTTAAGTGAAATATTAACAAATAGAAATCTTCTTAGCGTTCTAATCTATCATATAGTAAAATAAATAAGCAATTGGTTTAAAGACGGATGTATACCTTATCAAATTGTCATAATGCATAGTTTGAATAGCATGGTGAGCCAACATGGATAATGATCATGGTTTTTGCAAAGTTGAAAATTTAGACTTAAAATTAATTACCCTTTAAGGGATATCTCAAGCGATTATATCTTGGCTGAGTGTCGAAGGCTTAAGTAGATTCTAGGGAAATTCAAGAATTCTTGAACTTCTCATTTGTACACCATCAGTCCATAGCAAAATTTGCCGGTCGAGTGACATAAATTTAATTGCACCACAAATGATTTGGTGAGTAGGTTAACATGACAGCTCTAACCTCAAAACCACCAAATATTACATTCAATCGTAAAACCAGTCGGTATTAAACTGTCCCTTTTTCTGGTTTTGCCAACAGCAATCTGTGCCTTATCTTCTCTATATGTCTAAACAAGACATTCCTATACGTACATCCCTATTATTTGTCTTCATTAAGACAAAAAAGATGCTCCAATAAAGCTGCACTAGATTTTTATCTACTGTGGTTGTTAATCATCTGGGACACAGAGAACAAAGGTGAAAAACAATCCCCCTGTACATTTGAATCATCTGCTTCTCTTTTTCAGGTTCCGGTTAGCAGGAGTCAGTTTCCGAAATGCTGCATGCAACATCAACACTAGAAATGACACAATAAATCAGGCTTGATCTGGAACTGAAAATATGATACCACTAAAAAATAGGATAATATTCCAACCTGAATAACTAACAGCAATTGCACAAAACAGTGCCATCTGGACATTGCAGTATATCAAAATAACAGCTGCAGCTGCAAAGAAGAAAGAATGCAAGTTTGCTTTAATCACGCACAATAGGGACAAAGCTCAACAATATACATGTCTACTGCAAACACAAAGGCTACAGCTAGCAAAGTTGCAATCATTCTCTTAGGGAGGATTTTGCATAAAATCAAGTGTATCTAATGAAAGTGCAGTTGTTAAGAGAATGTATTTGATACACCCTACTTCAGAATGCTTCAATACAAAGTAAAACTAACTTAAAAACCACGCTGAGAATTTTATAAGCCTGGAACTTCTACAAGGATTTGGCTAGTAGGACAGACCGTTGATTGTCCCCCAACTTCACTCAATTTTTGGTTTCTAGGTTCAAGCTCTGACGCAATTGTTGAACTTAAGTGCTTTTATGCTATAACACATACAGTGTTTGCAACTGACAGGACCAATGCTGACAAGTTTCCGCCCTGTATAATGCAAGGTGAAAATTGAGAATCATCTTGAGCTAATAACATTTCCATGTTTCACGAGTCCTTGAGATAATAAGAGGATTGGCCAATGTATAAGCCTTAGAAAACAAACAAGTCAGCTCCAACAAGTGACTGATTGGGTCAGAGTGATGATTTGCATAAGCAAAGAAGTACCATCAAATCCACCACCAAGATCTAACCATTAAGCAGTTAACAAGGTTGCAAAACCAAGACACTAACAATACGTTTGGTTCTATGGAAGGGAATAAGATTAGAAAGAAATAGCAATTCCTCATTTTATAGTTAGTGATATTTTCGGAACAAAACGTACTTTTTGATTAGGAATAACCATTCCTTTAGTAAAGGAAAAGGATGAGGATTTCTTATTTATTCTGCATTATATGAAATAGACATTCTTTTGATGGATTTTTTTGCAAACCAAACAAAGGAATAAATATTCCAAAGGAATAAAGCTGGAATACTAATTCTATTCCATTCAACCACACATAATGTAAAAGTCTCTTAAGAAGACCATATTCAAAACTGTGTTCATTAACTTATTTGAATTCATTTAAAAGGGGAAAAAAATTTATTATAGAACTTTAAGATGATAAATGAGAAGCTAAATCTGCAATGATCCTATAAAAGGTGATCGACATGATATTACTCCATCTTAATTTGGTAAGCAACATGTCATGGTATTGACTAACTAAAAATCCCACTCATGAAAAGCTGTGCACAAAAGCAAATGCTAGTAAAACACACACACATGCACGCACACATGCATGCACGGATGCAATAAAAGTGGTTAAGAAACTAGTGTTTCAAAAAATTAAGGAAGGTGAAATTGCATCATCTCATAAATAAGGCTCAAATAAATAGGATATACAAATCCAACATAGAAATGAGACTACTGTAAAATAAGGGCAGATCAAGCAGTAAGAACTCTTGACTTTTATATATGGAACTGACTGGTGTAAACAATGAGTAAGCTGAAGCTATATGCACAGTCAACAATGTCATTATCACTGTCAATATCGCAGGTATATACATGTAGAAGCTAAGGTGATTTGGATTGGTTAAATCTGCATGTCCTTAAATATATAAATAACTTTTTAGCCAACTCTGGTAAGCAAAGTAGTGAAATGCAACACGTGAATATATTTCTGGTTTCAGTAACTAATCGAGTCTCAGAAATGTAATTTTACGCAGTCAGCTTGCCAATTAGCAAGAGAAAGGGAGGAGGCCAAAAAAAAAAAAAAAAAAAGAAGAAATTGCAAATTGATTATAGAATTATATGATCAAACTTCCAATCTTGATAAAACTAGTAGCTGCAAATGCTAATCTCAAACAAGTTCATAAAGCTGATTTATCATTGAACATATATGCTTAAAAAGCTTCAATAAACATACCATCTGAATAGGGAAAAAAATGTAAACAAGCCTACCACATTGGGCAACGCGAACCAAAAGCCGCTGGATGGCAGGGTGCTGATCCAATCCCCATCTATCACCACCAAATCTGATTAAATCCCATAATGCTAAGCTTGCCACCAATCCAGCAAGAGCTAGTGGCATCTGGTACCTAAAATCAGCAAACACAGAACATAAACAGCATATCTCTCTCACATACTACACATTCATCCTCAACAACTTGACAATTAGTCCAAGGTCGGTGGGGGCGGGGTAGCGGAAAAAAAAAAAGGCAATTCCTCAAATTCGGTTCTCAATTCCCAATTAGACAAAAACTAATTTCTCAAATGAACAAAAGACCATATAGGATAACAAATACATGTTCGCCCATCAAATCCCCCAATGAAAATAAAATAGGCATACTCAGTCTCTGAAAATCTCTTTTAACTAAAAATCTTAATCAAATCCAATTTCCTTCAACTTCTCTGAATTCATCAACGACCTCTTAATTTATATCCTCAAAATAGAAACACAACTATGCAAGCTTCACTTCTTATTTCTTATGACAGCATCAGTAATTATTTTAAGGGAAAAATGAAATAGCATCATCTTCATCAAAATGCAGCTGTACTTTTGAAATCTCATAAACCCTTGAGCTTATGACATCACCCACAAATACTACCCTTTGTTCCCTTCTTTGTTTGAACATAGATATCATAACTTAGTAGGGGAAAGATTCAATACGATAATTACAGAAATCTGAAGCACCCAAGTAGCTACACAAGGCAATCAACATCATCATATCAATATCAGTGGCTTCCTATTACAATAAGCGAATGTTCATATACTCATCAATGACATGCTACCTTGTATGATTAACATATAACCACCCTTTAAATCATATAGTAATTGGCACAGACATGAAAGGGTACACCAAATGGCCAAGGAAAAGTGACAAATAATCATAAATTATCATATTTACACCAATTCAAAGCATCAAATCAATCACAGCACATATTTCGACACCCTTTTAACTAAAATCATCAAATGATCAACATCACAAACTTTTCTTAGAAGTCTTGTTACCAAGTAATATCATAGCTCAATCCGGACCAAAGGCTAAAAAGGGGGGAAAAAAAGAAGATTCAATCTTTACACGATTACAAAGCACCCAATTTACCAAAACAAAAATTTCAACACCCTTTAACTAAAATCATCAAATCATCATCACAAACTTTTCCTATAGTCGAATCAGAATCAATATCATAGCTCAACCAGGGCAACAAAAAGCTAAAAAAAAAAAAACTTTGCACAATTAGACAGCACCCAATTAACAAGACACCAATTCCACCACCCAGATAATTAAACAGAACTCAACAGAACCAAAAATCAAATTGAATCAAACCATACAAGGTGCAAGCAAAGAACACGATAAGCAGAGTCGCATAATTCCTCGCAAACCGCTTAACGTTCTCCTGAACTCTCAATCTCGCTTGAGTAGGCGAAGAAGGGAAAGCATAAGAATCCAAACACCCAATGAACCCATTAGTCCACGAAGCCGTTTCGACAGCAAAATCGTCCGTGGTAAGCTTGGCAAACGGATTGAGAGTGAGTAAAGAGAATAAAGTGGTTAAAAAGGAGAAAAGAGACCCGGAGAAGAAGAATTCGTCGGAAGGAATGGTGGGTTTGGCGGTGAAGGGAGGGAAGAGGCGGTGGTGGTGGCGCTGGCGGTGGCGGAGGTGGTGGGGGAGTGGTGGTCGAGGATTTCGAGGTAGCCGGTGTCGCGGAGCCAGGTCTCGAAAGTGGGGTCGGGGATAGTGAGAGAGAGAGGATTGGGTTTGAAGGACATCGTTTGTCTTTTTTTTTTTTTTTCCAATCGTTTTCTGGTGTTGGTTTGTTGATTGGGGATTGAATTAGGGTTTTGTGTGTATGTGTGTGTCTATATATAATTTGGGGATGAACTTGGAGAGGAAGTTGGTAATTATGGACGGCGACGCATTACACTTCACTAGGAAGTTGGAACTTTTGGCGCCATTATGTGCGTGCGTGTGGGGCAGTACTAGGGTCGTAAACGGGCACAACACGCAGGACATCATGCACAGCTAAAAAGATTCAATACTGTGAATGATATTTTCATGCTCGCATCTACCCGTACTCAAACTGATATTTTTACTAGTACAATAGGTGGAACTGTACCATTGATAATATTGGTGCAAAACCAATATATTATATTATGTATAAACAATAATATTATATAGTTTTTATAAAACAATTTATATGTTGTAATTTTTATTAGTATTTGTTCATTCTAACTATTATCAATAGTGGATTAAAATAAGATGGGCCAAAATAACCTTGAATTTCTAGGAGAGATCAAGGGAAACTATAGAAGGGTAGTGTTGATGGTCTATTTTGGACTATAGAACCATAAAAATCGAGCCAATACACCAATGCACTAGCTTGACTTGTCAAGCCAAAACTCCATTGACATATCCCACAATGAGCGAGCTAGTCCTGTAATCAGTCTTGGTGATTGCTTGGTCATATCTATCCTACTGATTGCTTGGTACAAGTAGCTCGCTCTCCTTTGTTTCCGAGTAATGGAGACTCACCTCACGTTCTCCGCAAGTACTCCAACCGTCCATTTGTCTCCGAGTAATGTTGCACTCAACTAATTTCTCTTATTCAAATTATAGCTTATCATCTCTAACTTAAGTATCGTATGGACACACTGGACATGCCCCATGCACTAAACTGTTTCCTATATTGCAAGCTTTATATCTAACATTGATCTAAGCCCAGATTTCTAAAACCAACATCTACCAGATTCAAGCAAGCAACATGTAGAATGTTACTTACTGTGGCCATGCTAACACTATAGTACATACAAATAAAAAGACAAAATGAGTGCAATGATGGTTCATATGTTCTAATGGAGCTCTTCTTGGACATATTTATGATAGAAAATATGAACGGTTATTATGGAAAATTGCTTTTAGCTTTGATGTTTACCGTGAATGACTATTTTTGTGCAAAAAGAGTCACCAAGAAGATAAGGTGATGCAAAATGGGCCCGTCAGGTTGTCCCATGCCCCGGCTAGATTGGACCAAACATCGAGAGTCATGCAAAAAATTGCCTATTTGCACACCACTAATCAATTCACCTTCAACACACTTTTGTTTATGAACTAATGTTTAGGTATTCGAGATTTTTTTTTTTTGTAAAGATTTGAGAAAAAACCTTTATTGAAAATTATCCATTATGTATAAATATTATGTAAATTTTAAGATGTATAAAATATGTAAATCTATATATATATATATATATATTTTAAAACTACTACTTTATTATCATGTTTACTTATGTGTCATAATCTACACATATGATGTAATAATTAGGATACAGTTAACCAACATGTTAACTAATTGATTATGATAAATTGAATTAGATTTTTCAGTTTTTCCTTTTGTAACACCTCAACTTCACTTGAGTGAAAGAAATTTAAATTGATTTATGAAATATATATTATTAATATTTAAATTTCAAATAATATTTTACATAAAATATATTGCATTAATTTATATGGATATATTATTGAGTATCTATTTATTCATAACCAGTATTGCATAGAATGATTAGCTTAACAATCAAATCACCTCATCTGCCCATATGAGTCTTATTGATAGTAAAACGAGAAGGTGATTGATTTAACTGGTCTGACTTGATTCTTATAAAAAAAATCGGGTTTTTTTCGAGTGGGAATGTACCATTTTTTTTCCTTTTTTTATAATTAAAAACGAACCAATTTAATAAAAAAAATTAAGACTTAAAGAAATCAAAATGTATGAGTAAAAAGTTTTCAACTTCCAAATTTCAAAAAGATAATCAACACATAAACAATATTTTATTATTATAATAACTTCGTTTTATTTCAAATTCATCTTCTTAACCTTTGATTTGTGCCGCTTCCATAATTAAAGCTAAATTTAAGTTCACAATATTGTCTAGAGTTGGACATATAGACCGTGGTCTACAGTTGGCTTGTTTAATCTATGGACCAAAGAGGGCTGGTCCATGGTGGATTAGGCTGGCTTGTAGGCTAAGAAAAGAAAAAGAAAAAAATTTTAAAAACAAGAATAATATGATAACATATTAGTGCTTATTTATAATATGTTGTGGAAGAATAAAGATTGATACATATACCATAAGTATTAGAATATTTTTTAAATATATATTTACTGATTAAAATGTAATATGATGTCCAATAAATCATTTACAAAACTTGTTTTTATATATAAATAACCAAGATAGCAATAAAATTAATCATTAATATATATAAAACCCTAAGACATATAAATATTTTAATTTCACATAAACTAACAAAAAAAAAAAGGAAAAATTTTGGCATGTGTGCTGGCCTATTTAACTTATTGGCTAAAGTGAGCTGAGCTTAGGCCTAGGGATTCTAGTCTGTTTAAAAGGAGACCAAAATGGACCAACTTGTTTAACCCGCGGGTCGAAGCAGGTTAGGCTGAGCCGACCTGTTTAATCCGTATGCCCACCTCTAAATTATTATCTGAAACAAGGCTTATGGATTGATAAATGAAAAATAAATAATATTTTATTACTTTTATTTTTTTACCATTATCATTGGAACGAGGAAATTGAACTTGGTACTTTGAAAATAGAAGGATACCACTAAATTATAAGACTATTGTCAATATTTTATTACTTTGAATATAAAATAAAACAACAGTAAAATATAAGACTATTGTCAATATTTAATCAATTTATTAACTCCGTTTCAACTGTAATTCAATCCACTCGATCCTACCCTCTCCATTATTGGGATCAATTTCTGGTAGAGCTAACAACACTGTTTATAACAAGGCAAATGTTTCTCCAGTGGCCTACTGTTAGATCACATACCGACAGGACCGCGAAGCCGATAATGGTGTAAATAAAGGAACCAAAAGACCCAACCCATCAGATCGGTTTGCACCAACAATCAACACAGGACCCAACTGCCATTAACTGCCAACAAAATGTCATTCAGTCATTTCTTCAAACACCTGGTCTACTTACAGTTGCCGTTACACTCCTCCCGCCATTTCTTTCACAAATCACCACCAACGCTCCTCCTCCTTCTTCCCTCTCTCATCTCTCTCCAAACCAAATAACAATTCAATTACTAGAATTTTCTCTTCTTCTTCTTCTTCTTCTTCTTCTTCTTCTTTTGCTTCCTCTTCATCTCATACTGCACCATCTGCTGCTGCTGCTGCTTCTGCTTCTTCTATTACTTCTGCAACTAACTCAACAAATGAACCATTCACCTCTCAGTATCTCTCTGTCCGAATACGCTGCCCGAAACATGCTTCTGTATGTCTCGCTATTTTCATAATTTTGTTGTTGTACTTGTTCATAAGGTAGTAATTTTTTTTCCCTATCTGTAAGAGATTTCTTTGGTCCAGTCGCCTAGATTATCGAGTCAGTATTTGACCATTGATTAAAACTGTGAGAATTTAGTACGTTGATTTTAATGGTCTGGACCATCCAGCTACAAACTAAAGATTTAATGGGTGTTATATGCCATCTGTTATGTATGCGTGGTGGTGTGCAAATACTAATACAATTTTAATGTATAAGTACCCTTTTTTTTTTTTTTATTATGCGTGTTAAATTTTCTTTGTATCATACACAGAGCATGTAACACCTATTAATATATATATTTTTTTCAGCTACAATATACCAATGCCTGTTAATATCGAGTTGCATTTCTTGTCAAACATGCAAAAATATTTTACAACCATGTCAATCCATATCATAAACGCATTGATGTGTCATGTTGTCTCAGCATTATCATGTTATATTGTCATATCTTTTTATTCTTGTTCTTATTTATTGTTACCGTTGCTGTGATCATTGTCATCGAGGAGAAATTCATGATTTTTGTGCTTGTTTTGGCTTAGGACGTGCTGTCTGAAGCTCTTTTATGCTTCGGTGCAAGCTCTGCTTCCATCGAAGAACAAGAAGACCATGAGAGTTCTGATGAGGTATAGCCTCTATGAACCAATAAGTTCCTCTTTCATATGCTGTGTTCCTCTTAGTTTTATCAGTGTGGTCATAATTGTTAAATTTAATACACCAAATAGCTCCCCATCTATACAAATAGGCATGACATATATATTCACGTCTCACGTGACACTTAAACATTTTCAAAGGCCCTTGCTTTGTTTAATGGACTGAGTATGTAGCCCAAATGGTGATGCGGGATTTGAGTTTGGTTATCTTATGCTTTGATGCAATGTTATCTTTGGAATCACCGCCAATTTACATTAGATTAATTAAATTTTTGTCAAAATATGTATATACTATCAGCATGTTGAGTTGACCTGAGGGTAGGCTTCGAGTTTCCTGTAAATTAGATTGTTGAAATTTCCACTTCACGGATAAGTTGATTTAAATTTTGTTAGCACGTTTATAGCATTTTAGGTGACTTTTCAATTATTTTTTTAGTTAAACTATTTTTTTGGTCTATGGCTCTGGAAATATTTATGAGGAGAAAAACGGAGAAAGAGTGCCATTGAAGCCTTATCTCCATCAATTAGATTTTAAAGAAATTTTTTTTATCTGCAGGTTTCAATTGACTCTATTTTTGCACCGGATGAAGATGTTCACACTTGTATCTCATATGCTGCTGATTGTATAGGTTTAAAGAGTATTCCGAACTATGAGATTGAGATTGGTGCGCAAGAAGACTGGATAAAGAAAACTCAGGTTCTAAACCATTCTACATATTGTGTATTCTATGCATGTTTTTGTGCGAATTCAAGAAATAGTTTGTCTTCCTTACTTCCCTTTGTTGATAGTAATTTCGGGCTCATTGGAGAGAATCTGATGATCTCTTGGCTAATCAAGATTAACTTGGAAAAAGTTGGAATAAGAATTGATGTTTTATTTCACAAGGCAAAGTTTGATTTATTACAAGTTACATGGTGGTTATCCTAAACTGCTAGTTTATTCATTGCCCTGCACTTGGACAAACCATAACTGCCTTCAACACATGTTATAATATAAAATCATTACACCTGGACAAATAACAACACAACATACAGTACACTCACTTGGAGACACAACCTACACAAGTCATAAACCTAACTACAGAAGCCACTTCACAACACATCAGGCAATTGCTGTCTTCTTCTTCTTCCTTGAATGTACACACCCTCAAGCAATTGTTATCTTCTTATTTTTCCTTCAATAAATGCGCCTGTAAGGGATGATATTTGAATTGGAATTGCTTGTAACATAATTCAAGATCTCTGTCTTGTGAAACCAAGTGGTGACATTCTACAAAATCTGAAATAGAAACTCAGCCTGCTGATATATGTTCCGATATTGCATGCTGCACCTGGACAATAATTTTCAGAGAAGCGTGAAATTGCCAATGCTAAGATGTATTTACTTGATCATTAAGGATTGTCAAAGGACATCATGTAAACAATCTGTCTTGTATCAAAATTACCAATCACAAGCCCTCTTTGTGTTTGAATATTATTGTATGTTGGAATTCATAAGATCATAGAAAGTTACCTATCATCTCTTTTTACACTGCAAATCATTTCATCCTGTTGAAATTATCGAAGGGCTTTGGGTAATTCCTGAGTGGCATACTCCCTGTAAATTTCTCATATGTAATAAAAGAAAGAGTTTTCTCTAATTTTTTCCCCTTTTTTAATGAATTTCAGTAGACAGTTTTAGCTTTATGCACCTTCTTATATAGCCCTTGACATTCAATTTGACATTTTTTTTAAAGAAGACTGATTAATTCATAAACACTGTTCAACTGGTTCTCTCCATATCATCGACACTTCATAAAAAAAATTGAATTGATGTCTCGTACCATTGCTTGATTGCGCTATAGCAGAATCTTCAAGCTACAAATATTATTTTGAATCCTGGATCGGCATTTGGGACAGGGGAACATCCAACAACAAAGTTATGTCTACAGTTGCTACATGGCCTGATAAAAGGAGGAGAGCGCCTCTTGGATTACGGCACTGGTTCTGGAATTCTTGCAATAGCAGCACTTAAGGTACATCAAGTATTTATTTGTTATTTTAATAATAGCCATTGAGGTATTCTTGATCTAATAGTCTGGCAGAACCACCAGCAATTTGGGATTACAACCCAATCTTTTCAAACCCACACGAAGATATGCTGCTGTAACCTATGCTTCCTTCTTGAAACCTGTCTGAGTACAATCTGGCAGAATCTTATTACCAGAAAATGCAGTAAATGAGTTGCTTTCTTTCTTATATTAAAATAGAAATGATATCTCAAGCAGCATGTTACCTGGAGGGAATGTAAAAGCATGGCCTAGTTTCAGTTTGATAAGCAGAATTTGATATTATGTAAAAGTTGGTTCGTTGTTGATGGCCCAAGGTTAGAATAATGTAACCATCTGGATTAACTTATTTTGATCTGGGGTCATTGCTGCTAAAGGGTCATGTAAGGCCACCTTATAATTGCTTTGGGAAATGTAATATCATCTATTCTTACAGTCACTCTAGGAGCACTTTACTTTTCTTCTTCTTTGTCAACTTTCATTCTTTGTTTTTTCTTTTTTTTTTGGGTGGTGGTTGTAGTAGTAGTAGTAAAACTGAAGTTAGATTGATCAACCAGGTCAAAATTCCAAATTAACTTTTAGAATATTTAGTTGCTTGAAGCCAAATTAAGACTGTATTCTTCAAGACCAGTTAGGTGCAGCCTCAGCAGTTGGAGTTGATATAGATCCTCAAGCTATATCTTCAGCTCAACAAAATGCAGCGTTGAACAACATCAAGCCCGAGAAACTTCAATTACACCTGGTTTCCAGTGAAATTGGCTCTCAAGTCGTAGATGGAACAAATATAGATACAGATACCGAAATGGAAAAGTATGATTTAGTCTTGGCAAATATACTCCTGAATCCATTATTAGACTTGGCAGAACATATTGTATCTCATGCAAAGCCTGGAGCAATTGTTGGTCTCTCTGGTATCCTATCTGACCAGGTAATAATTCAGATTGCAAAGCAGTATCTTGGGCTGTGTTTGTTTTGCAGCAATGGTTTCTCTTTTCCCCTCACATTATTCAATACTCCTTGTGATAAAAAATTGTCAAATATTATTTTAGTAATTCTAAAAGGCTATAGATATTAGTGGCAAGTGCTAGTGGGAAGTAAAGGCAAACCGATGGTGGTTAATGATCATAGAAATTAATGGACAATGAAGAAATGATTTCTTCTTTATAGATACTGAAAATTATTTTCTAATTTTCAATCTACATTTTTTCTGCCATGATTACTTCTTATTACCACTTGCTATTATAAATCAGCCATAGTCCTAATATTTGGAGATTACCAAAACAATGTTTGATAACTTAAAGCTATGATTATAAATAAATGTCAAACGAAGGTCGAGAAAATGTTTTTCATGAAATAAACACAGCCTTGATCATAAAGGAGATTTCCGTTTCTGAATTTCGCATGAGGAGCAGTTTGACTCTAAGTAGAGATCTAAACCTTGATATATAAGGGGAACATTAGGGGAAAAAACAAATTTCATGCCGTTATTTGCATTATTAATGAAGCTCATTGTATTCATTTTCAACTTCCTCTTGGCATTAGGACTTTATCTGAATATATGATTCTTCCGTGGCTCAGGTTCCCCATATTATGGATTGTTATTCGCATTTCCTAGAAGATATATCAGTCTCAGAGATGGATGATTGGGCATGTGTGAGAGGCAGGAGGAAAGAGAGGTTTAATTGGCCCTGAGGGTGATTCTTTTAAGCATGACACTGAATCAAAGATGGCTCAAAACAAATCTGCAACTGGTGATAATAGGGAGAACATGCAAATGCAAGATGGAATTCTGATGAAGCAGATAAAAGCGGCTAGATTGAAGTATACAGGTTGACGTGAGTCTAATGGACCTCATTACTTATTTTTCTAAACTCATGTAAAACAGCAAAACACTTGCAGGTATTGTACTGTACGTATGGCAAAAAATAAGGTGATGATCTCACGTTATGTTGAATGCATGAAAAGCACTGAAAGTGGTATACATTATAGACTATTCCTTGTGAAGAATGGGGAGAGTAAGCATCATAAGCTGCAAGCATTGGGACCTCGTACCGCAATTTTGAGGACACGTTCTGCATTTTCAGCATTGCATGTGATCTTGCCGAGCAGACTGGAAGTTGGAAATGAATTGATTGATCTGTGTACTGTATGCCTAGCAATTGCTTTAAATTCGTAGCATTGGTATTTAATATACAAGAATGTGAGGACATACTTTAGTAAGAGCTTTAATTTTACTAGACAGAGCTTGGAAATTTTGGTTTGAAGTGTGTTCATAGTAAAGAAAAATGGATTTGTCCTTAAATTATTATTATAATTTACATTCTAGGTTCAGCAAAGCATTAATCGACCATTGTAAGAGCAGATCCTCTTAGGAGGTACTTGGGAATTGGCATACTTATTAAAGGTTTTAAAAAGAAATTTTTGGCACGGTTACACACTTTACAAAAAAAAAGGCAAGTATGTAAAAAATTAAGTTCTTCAATTAAATTTTTCACAAGTGGCCCTAAGATATTAATCGGTATATTCTTGTTTGGATTAGTTTTAGGGTCCATAACTTTATAACTTAAAGGTTCATATTTTAAAAGTTTATATTTTATTAATATGATGTGAATTATAATATTTATTATATATAACATTTTTCTTCACTTATGGGCGAATTCTTTAATTGAGATCCATAAATGACTTGATTCAATGGGTTCAAATAAGTGTTTAGCTCATATTGTGATATCATGCGCCTAATACATGAGAAAGAGTACCTACCCTTTTACGATAGTAAAGTAAATTCTAACATATTTTCCATTTTGAACTTATACATATTAAAAATGGTAGACGTACGAGGGATGAACTTTTTGGACACATGGTTCACAAGTCGACCGAACTCGGGCAGACAGATACGTCGACGAAGAGCTGGTATAGTGAAAAGTTTGAACATATGTTTACATGGAGTTATAAGCAGTCACTTTCCCCTCGTTTCAATTATATTTCTTTTATTTGTATTTTTTGAACACTAGTTATCTACGAATTACTATTAAGAAAAATAATGTATAACAATCCATGCTCATCCATATAAATTGCTATTTAATAGTTTATTACTAGCTTTATGGATATAAATAAGTACATAAAAAAAACTATAAAAAAAATAGTATGCCTTAGACGATCTTGTGATATGTGTACTTAAAATGTATGATCTAATTATAAAATCAGAAGCTAAATCTTATTGTCATTGTTTATAAAATGTAAAGTTACAAATTTAGGTGAAACATTCAACTTATTATGAAGTTTTGCTACTTTATTTGTATTTCATATGGCAATGAAAATCGGGAAAAAAATGTAATAGTAATAAATATCAATATGAAATTCTGATACTAAAAATAAGAAATTTTATATCTTTGTATTCCTACTTTGTTTTCAGAAATATCTTATTAAGAAAAGAAATTGTTTTGAAAAGCCATTGATATGCAAAGATAAGAATAAGTACAATTTCTATATAAAAAGAAGAAAAGTAAATTGCATAAGCATCCCCTTAGCACTTCAAAAATTGTATAAACACCAACTTTTTAAAAAATCAATACTTATACCCCTTGAAAAGAGGGTGTGTTATTTATTTAGATTTTGTCTGGCTAGTAAATGAATTTTGATACTAAAATCAAACCTAGATACATTTATAAATAGATTTTAATAGACCTGATATGTTGTTTAATTATATTAAGTTTTACTAAACTTATTAAATTAATGGTGGAATGTGATAATGCTCACCCTTAACCATAAAACTTTTTTTTTTAATTTTTTATTTTAAGTATGACAATAAAAAAAGAAATTCGAACATGTACCCTTACGACCATAAAACGTCTCCTTATATGCTCACATGCGTTTATCATGATTTACCTCTTTTAAAAGATTCCTTTTCCTTTCTCCACTACTTATTTACGGTCCATCTTTATATCTTGCTTTTGTCCATAACAGTGGACACGGTTTGATCAGCTGGTTCATCACCTTTTTTTTTTTTTTTAATTAAACATAAATAATTTTTTTTTTATCTTTTTTAACTTGAAGGTATCCCATCATTAATGGTTAACAGTCTTAACAGTTAATCATTTTTTTTCAATTAATTTTTTTAGTTTTTAATTATTTAACATAATAGTTAATTAAAAGTTACGATTAACTATATTTCTAGTTATGATCATGAAAAATTAGATCATTTTATTTCATAATTACATTCAAAAATTGCAAATTAACATGTCAAAAAATAATTACATCAAGAAATTACAAATCAACAAATCAAATAACAATAAAACCAATAAATCATGAACATAAATATAATAATACTTAAAAATGTTCCAATTAATACATGTCTTAAATTACCATAGTTCATGAAATACCCTAAATCCTAACCTAAGCTAGAAATATAAAGTAGATAGTTTTAAATGGATCAAATAAGTAAACAATAGAAAATAAATAGATAATTTGATATAACTAATTTAGTCAGTAGATTTGAATTGAAATTGAGATTTGAAATATTTTACAAAATCATCTATTTCCTTTAATAACTTTTTTTAACAAATCAAACTATCTAATTTTAACCCAATTCTAATTCTAAACTCCTTTTATTCCAAATTCAAATTTCTAAATCCCAAAACAAATATTTTAAACGTTTTGAAAACTCTTAAAACCCTCAAACTTCAGTTATATTTCATTTTGTAAAATCTTATTAATTTTTTAATTACTTGTTTGAAAATATCAGTTTTAGACCTAAACCTAAATTAAGTATCTGATTTTGATAAATTAAACTTTTGAACTGTGTTTTTATATTAAATTATAAATTTCTAATATATATGTTCTCAAATTATTTTCTAACTAATTACGGTTCTTAAAATAATTATCAGAAAGATTTAAATCTAATACTTATCTCAAAAATATCTCCTAATTTTCTCTCTATATAAAACCTCTCCTTTCTCCTTTTCTTTTCATTTTTGCTGCCTCTTTCCTTTCTTTCCTTCTTTGCCATTGTTTCTTGTTCTTCTCTCTTCCTCCTTCTCTTCTTTTACATAACCCAACCCCAAATCTCAAATCCAATAAATCTATGGGAGAAATCAAAGATAAGAAACAAGATAGACAATGAAGATCATGCTAGAAGTAAATTCAACAACCTAGGAGAAGAAGGAATAGAAGAATCAAAGCGTTGGATTTGTCTAAAGAGAAGTTTTGTTACTTTTCTTGCTTTAATTGTTATTTATGTATGTGAATGTTGTATTAGGACTAAATATCTAAAATTTATAATGATAGTAATAAATTAAAGATGCATGAGAATTTTTTAGAAACCTATATATGTGTATACTGTGTAGGCTAAGTATTTGATAAAATGATTTGAAGGAGTATGATATGAATATGTATATAGAAGTGTTTACAAGATATGATTATGCATGTTTATACTTAGAACAAATTGGCTTTGTTGATGTATGATGAAAACAAGTAATTAGAATTAGTGTAAAACACAAAGGAAATTCGTAACATAATTCCCCTATTCATCACGACCATTACACGGCCTGTGATCTCCCCGGCATATATCATTGTCGATCACGACCGTGACGAGAAGTATGATCTCCTCTGATCATATTTTTCTTCTTGATTACGTGCGTGACAAGGACCGTATTTACCATCGCAGTCGTGATGAGACAGATGATGGAGATCACGTACCCTATAACGGGTGATGATATTGGTGACGGTGATCACGGCCCCATCACGGGTGCGATGTGTTCCTTGGAGCTGTTCATAAAGAAGAAAGAAAAAGAAAAAGAAATAAAAAAATAAAATAAATAGATAAATGATAGATGATATGTTATCATAGTTAATTTGCATAATTAAGACTGAGTTAAGATCATTTGAGGATTAATAATCAATTAAAGTTTACATAGTTTTTGACTATAAAATGAACTTAGTTAGTTAACTTAAGTTCAACTTACCTAAATGAACTTAAATGAGTTAAAATGAATTAGATTTTAAGTTTAGTCACTTTGACTTAATAATTGAATTAAATGGTTAATCCTAATCAATTTAGCTAAGTTAAGGTAATATAGGCTTAATAGTTAATAATTGGTTTAGAATAATGAGTTAGAATAAATAAAAATTAACATGGAAATATGTTGTCTCATATATGTATATGCTTAGGAAATAAATGTTTTTGAATATGCATGACGTGATTATAAAATATAATCAAAGTGAAAAGAAATACTTTAACAGATAAAGGAGAACTGCCCATGTTTTAGCAGGGTGATTTTCGCAGCCATAACGGGATTCTTATTTAGTGTTTAATCAAATGGGGTTTTAATAAAAGTTTGAGATAAAGGAATAATTTCTTTACTTGTTTATATAGTTTTAATTCTTAAACAGATGTTTGAGTCTGGCTTCTAAATCTTCTGGATTATCTTCTAAAATGGATTATGATCTACCCTCTGTCTCTAATTGGATTTCACATAAAAGATACGCAGTAACTTGCGTGGTGATTGTTAGGATAGACATCTTAAAACGAATTAAAACTTAAACTCTACTTAATAATTAATGAGTGATGGTTATATTTCGCCGTTGAATCTGATTCGAGGGGCGACCTTGTTTGAATGGACATGGTAGCTTAGGTGCTTAAGCCACTCGTCATGATGCAATGACTTCCATTAGTGGTAAGGCGGGTAGTCGATAGGGAAAACAATATCAATGTAATGTCTATTTAGGCTCAGGAAGAAGTAATATGATCTGGTTCACATTTATGGGAACGACTGAACTGGATGATGTTATGGATTGGGATGAGTAGAGTGTGTGTAACGGCTGTGAGCCCTGGATGAAGCTATTTTCTTGTGATGTTATTGGAGATATAAGTAGTTTTGCTGCTTATATCAACTCTTTAAGTAGCTGCGGTAACGTAGGACCCCTAGATTCCTGCCCTGATGTAGTCGCCTACAGGGGCTATTAGTGCACTCCCCCATTATTGCGGTGGTGGGCCAAGGGATGGAAAATCATTTTTCTGGATTGCTTCAGAGTTTAAGTGCTTTAGTGTTGATTTGTTTACTTTTAAAAAAAAGATAATAACTTATTGGTTGATGCATTGCATTTAGTTAAGCTCATGTGTCACTCTGTGTGTTATTGTGTTACTGTGTACTGAGCTTTGTCCCATTATTTTTTTGTTATTCTTTTTCCAGGTTTTGTGTTGAGGATGATGAAGATGATGATATGTTGATGATGACGGGGTTGTTGCTTTGTTGATTGTGTTGGTGATGGTGATGATGATGGTGTGGTTGTTGATAATGCTGTTGATTTAATGAAGATAATGCTGATGATGATGATGAGATGAGGAGGATGGTGTTCATGTTTTTGATGTTTGACTCGTGTATGGGCAAACCTGGAGATTTGAGAGGAGAAATGGAATGAGTTAGGATTAAGGATATATTTTATTGTGTTTATGTTTTATTGTAAGAGGCTGGATTTATTTTTTGAATTTGTATTTTCTTTTAAAGGGCTAGGAGATGCCCAAATGCTTATAAATGCTGATCTACTTTTAAGGGTAGATTATAAAATGATTTTATAAAATTTTGCTTATAAATGCCGATCTACTTTTAAGGGTAGATTATAAAATGATTTTATAAATTTTGTTTCTTAGAAAGTTGGTCTGCTTTGGCGAGAGTAGATATTTATAACTTGCTTTTATAAAGTTTCATTCACCACTGCTGAATCCAATTGTTTAAAAAATTCACATAAGTGATTTCACTAAATTAAAATCGGTTAGTAATGTTCAACATAAACATATCATTCTAGGAAGCTTGAGCATGCAATACTCAATTATTATATATGGCAGTAATGCCATGGTTAAATTTAGGGTGTTACAATTCAGTATTTCAAATTTGAACACTTTTTTTGTTCTCTAAATTACATAAATATTTTCAAATATTAATTATATTTATATGTTATATATACATTTATATTTCGAGTTAGTTAACCAAAATCGTTAGTTTTTGTTGATTATAAACTAAAATTGAAAATGGGAAAAGTTAGAAACTCTAACCTTAAATAGAAACCAATATATCAATTAACCTATGGATTGGTTTTTAGTTTCTGTTTGATTGGTTTTTTTGCACATCCCCATTTGCACTTAATGATTAGAAAAGACAGGACGCCACCCTCATCCCTTGTTTTCTCAATCTTTCACAACCAAGCTTCTTAACAAATCTTAATATAGTGGGTGGTCCCACAGCTGCACAGCTCCTTTCTAAAACCTCTTTTTTAATATTCATAAAAAAATAAGAAATTTATGCTTATAGCTCTTAATAGCTTGGAGTTAGTGATCAAATAGATATTAGTTTATCCGTAGTAATAGAATAAATGAATTTTTAATTTCTTTTTCTTTTGTCTTTTGTTTGTTATTGTCTATCCCTTGTATGATATTTTCTTCCATAAGGTATTGATTTTATATGATCCCAGCATGTATTGATGTCCTTAGATTTTTCCTATAAATAGGGGATTAGACTCTGCTACCCCCAACATCACTTCCAAGTTTTTTTGGTTCTATTAAAGTGTCTTTTATAAGTGCTTTTTGGTTGGAGAAAGAGAACTGTTTGATGACATAAGGGTTGGCTGGAGGAACCATGTCCAAAATAGACCCTAAGTCCCTAACATAACTAGTTTCTTGTAGACATCCTCCTGGGTTAGGTTCGAGCTGGGACTCAACCTAGACTAGCCACAGTGGGTCCAGCATTAGAACCACTCCAGCAGGGCGGTTCATAACTACCAGGAGACCCATTAAGTTGGAGGGTCCTACACCTATCCATCCTATGGATCCGTCTGAACTAGTGGTCTAAGAAAATTATTATTATTATTTTATTTTTTTTTAAAGGTAGAATTTTTTTTGAAAAAAGGATCGGACCAGTTAATCCTGCCTTATGAACCGATGGGCCACAGGTGTGAACTGTCTTGCCATCAAGATGGGGTGGTTTCATGTCCATGTTTTGAGGATCCTAACCCAACGGGTCGGGTCCATAGGTTGGACCGCCCCCACTGCACCGCCCTGGGGAGATGTCTAGTTTGATGTTCCTATATTGTGACATCAAACAGGGGTTTTCTATATTAAAATATTAATATAATATTATATATAGTTATATAAATAGTTATTTATTTAAACGAGTTCAAGTTCGAGCTCGTTAAGCTAAATAGCTTGCGACCCAAGGTTGGGCTTGCAAATTCTTAATGAGCTCGAACTTGAGCCTATACTTTTTAAGCTCATTAAAAATTAGGTTTGATTCAAGTTTGTTAGTTTGTTAAAGGAGAGAAGCCTTCATACTTTAAAAACTCAGCTTGAGCTAGCTTGTTTGGAGCCTTAGCATTTATAAAGATAAGGATTTTGACAATTGGATGAAATGGATTTCATCATGGTTGTCGTGGAGATTGTGGAAGGATCACGATGGTTACTAGCCTAGTTGCAATTGAGCTGTTAATGCACTTCCCTAAAGTTTCAATAGTAGGATGGTGCAAACTTAGTATGTTGGGTAGCCAAGTCCATGAGGCAGTAGGTGGGCAAAGGGTGGTTCGAATCGACCTAGGGACTTAAGGGATCCACTTCCAACATCATAGTTAGATCAAGAGCCAAAGAAGATCGGCCTATTATATAAGTAAGTCGACCTAAGCCTTAAAAGGGTCAAATTAGGCTTAAGAAGTCCATGGTAAAAATCATCCATCGACACAGTTTAATTGCTCATGACCTATCTAAGTTCAATTTTTAAATAAATCAAACTTAACTTCAAGCTTGAACTTAATATAAAATTTGTTTATTTAAGCAACTTGACTTTAATTATATATTTCAAACTTGGTAAAAATTTTAATTTATATTATATTTGATAATTTTTTAAACAATTCGAATTCAAACTTTTAAAACTACCATTGACTCTACTCATTAGCATCTACAAACTTAATTCATACAACCTAAACATATGCTCAGGGCCTGCATGCGTTCTAGATACCACGAGGCCTCCCACGTGGTCGTGCCTCGTCTGATCCCCAAGAACGTTCCTAGGATCACTTTAAGATTTAAAAAGGAAAGAAAGGGGTGAAAAAGCGATAGGAAAGAGTGGGGTCTATATCTAGAAGGACACGCTTATACTCACACCATCACGATGAGCCGTCCCGTGTCGCAAGCATTTGGATTGGACCGTCAGGTTGGTAATACAATATTTTTCCGTCAAGTTAGACTTACATCGTAGCCTCTTTTATTTATAATATTTGGATTCCTTATACTTTTTAGACTTTAGCATTTCCCATGGTGAATTAAAAAAATATCAAAGTCCTGAACACCTTTTTATGTCTTAACCTACAATTCAACTAATGTTGAGGGAAAAAAAATAATAATCCCCACTAGCCCACTATATATCTTAACACGCTTTTACTATCACAGCAAAAAGAAAGAAAGAAAGGGGGAAAAAAAAACTGAATTTCAACTTTTAATGCAGATCCTTTAGAATTATTGTTTAAATAAAAGAATTAATGTTATTTTACATAATAATATCCAATATGGGATTTTTTTTATGAGTAAATGTTGATTTAGTACCTATACTTGTTGATTTGTATAATTGATCGAAGTTTAAAAGTACTAATCTCTGACTTATCAATTTTTTGAGTTTATTTATAGTATTGGAATTATTTTATTGTTAATTATAAAAATAAGTAAAGTTCGTTAGCTAATTACAAATTTTGAAAACATTTAGATAGTTTACTATAAGAAAAGGTAAACTTTATATACCGAGTTAAAATTTTTAAATTTTAAATAGTTAATTATATAAATTAGTAAAGTTTAAATACTAAATGTAACAATTATCTTTCTTATGCATACCATTTTAATAATTTATAATTTTGAAATTGTTTATACTTTATTTGGTAAGACTTCGTGACTATTTATTGTTATATCATTTGTGCTTCCTTATTAATACCATTTTGTAATCATTTTGAATATTTATAATTTTTAATTTTTATCACTAAATAATTTTTTTTTTGTTTTTCCAACTATATTGTACTCAAAATATGATAAAAACTACAACTCTAGTATAGAAACGATAAAGACAATCTTTTTTAACAAATGTTTCATTAACATTTTTTTCCCTTAAAGAAAGATAAGATTGGAAAGATGGTTCTTAAAAAGATGTGCTGAGTAATGCATAAAGTGGATTGGTGCCGGATGCACTTCAGTAATTTGACACGAGGATACAAAATGTTTTATTTAAAGGCGTGGACGTTCGGAGAAAATGAGAATAATGTTAGGTTGGTCGGGGTGGGACTAAACATCAACACAGGTCGATTCCGAATCAAAAACCAATCTGATCCATCATCGATGATTCTTGAATAGGAATCGACTTGGAGATGGTGGGTTCGAACTGGCAAATGACCCATCGATTCTGGTGGGTCCTTATGGTTCTACGCCACAAAAATTAAAAAAAAAAAGAAAAGAAAATTATAAAAAAATTGTAATTAAAAAATAAATATTTAAAACTATTTTCGCATGAATAATAAAAATTTATTTCCTATTCAAGAAATTTAATGTGTTGTTATTGACAACATAAGTAATAAATATGCTCGAAATGATATAATATTAAGTTTATGTAGACTTCTAACCATAATAGACTTTTTTTCTTAACACTTTGTGACTTGTTTTTATATTGCTGGGATTTATTTATATTTTGAATATTTTAAATTGTCACACACTGCTAACATGACAACTAAAAAAGTTTAAGCAATTATATATAAATCAATATAGGTTTAATTATAAAAACATTACGTCTGTTTCGTCAATTTATAAACGCATGATCCATGATAATTTTTTTGACAAATAGGTGACTTGAGTTTCATGCAAACGTATCAATATAATTAATCACTATTAGAGAGATATGTGTTAGAGTCTTATTATTCTAAAAAAATTAATTTAATAAAAATATTATTGAATAAATAAAATATTACAAATTATTTTTTTAAAAAGAGAAAATTTTAAAAAATGTAAAATTAATTTTGATGATTAATAAAATATTGACACGTGTTATTATTAAATTATTAAATAATATTGACATTTTTGTGTGAAACTCAGGTCACCTATTAGTCAAAAAAAATTATCACAGGTTATGTGTTTGTAAATTGACCGAAACACATGTTATGTTTTTGTAATTATAAATATATAACTCTAGATTTCTTTTAACTAATAGGCTATAAACAATTATTGTTAGGCTTAATGTTATTTCAAGTTAAAAATTAATTTGTATTTTTTTCTTACTTCATTTAAGTAAAATTATTTAATTATTTTTTATTTCACGATTCTCGATTCTTTTGGAACTAGTTCGAACCGTAGGAACTGTAGTTCCTAAAAACTAGAACCAACCGGCTCCACAGGTTCGGTTCCAATTCTACCATTTTTAGAACCGAGAATCGGTGATTCGGGTATGGAATAGACACTTGATGATGTCCAAGTGGGACGTCCCAATTTAAGATAACATCATTTGTATTTATAAATTCCTTTCCAAGTTTCTTAAGATGCAACATTAGTATCCTTAATGTACATCATCAACATTTCAAGAAACTCTCATTCTTAAAACCTCATAACTTTATTTGTAAGGCTTTTCCACGAATTTCTTAACTTCTTTTTTATATTTTCATGGGTTTATTTATTTTTACATAATAATAAAATATTTAAAGAAACTTTTTTTTTTTAGGAATAATCCTAAAAAATTAAAACAACTTTCTACATTTGTAACAACCTCAAAAAGCAAGATGCTTTGCCTAAAAACCTATGTCAAAGATCTTGGATGTGGATGCTCTAATAAAACGTGTGCCACATTTCTATAAATTAGAATGCTTTGGATGATAATTGGTAGAAGTGAGTCTTGACCAAACCATACAATATAACCACTCTCTCTCCTAAACTTTCACTTTAAGCTTTTGGTCCCGTACCACTACAACAATAGCTTTGCTCAAGTTGGTGTCTCCAATTCTCCTTAAATTATTCTTAATTTTTACTTCATAGAATCTTTTTATCCATGTGTGTAGAAGGTCATTTCAATAATTAGGCTTTTGGCCCAATTTAATACCACAGGTCGGTCTTTTAGGTTAGTGATAGGGCTTAGAAGATCGAGTCTAACAAGAGATGTCATAGGAAGATTCAGCTTGGTAGGCTTGGAATAGGGATTGTTGGACCGATTTATTTTGCTCTTGGTTTAATTCGGTTTTCTCGTGCGTGAAAAGTAAACTCCAAAAAAATGTCTTCCTAAGTTAATTTAGGCTTCGTTTGGCTAAATTAGGGCTTATGTGAAATAAAACAAGCCTTAAGTCCACTTTAAATATAAAATGGGCTGTTTTAATTTTA
This sequence comes from Combretum micranthum, assembly GCA_024138025.1. NCBI lineage: Eukaryota > Viridiplantae > Streptophyta > Magnoliopsida > Myrtales > Combretaceae > Combretum > Combretum micranthum. The sequence goes on along the minus strand of JAMXBD010000498.1, from coordinate 83,653 downwards.
AAAAAAAAAAAAAAGGCTTCAATGATGACCATCAGATTGTTTGGATATGATCCAACGATGATTAGCCATGCTTAATCTCGTGCGTCTGATTAGACGTTATCCAATGGCCGACATTAGCTTCTACAATCTATAAATAAGTGGCTTCTCTTTTCTTTCGGGGAATTTCAGAATATTGCTAAGTTTGAGAGAAACGTAGAAACTTTGTTGGAAGATCTCCAAAAAGGATTAAGACATCCACTTCATGAAGATCGAGACAAGAATGATCAAATCTAACTCATTTGATCTTCTGTCACACTCGCATACTCGAGAAACCAAGTTTGCCTGTTCTTTCTCTCATGCCTTTCTTTGCGACGTCCTACGTATATCATTAGCTATCTGGAAGTCAATTTGCTATTTTTAGTAGTGGTTTGTCTAGGTTATAGGGAGCAAGCTTGATAAGACACAATGTGAGCATTCCATTTCATGATAAGTTGATGTGATGCTTTAGTGGCTCATTCATCCTTCTTGAGCACACGGTTATGGAGATGTGTGTTGGAAGAGATTGTTTATTGTTTTCCAATGTGAACACATGCAACACCATGGTGGGCTAGGCATCCATAGGATGAGCTAGGATCCATGATGTTGTTTTTCTAAAATTGCTAAATGATAAGGTGGTTATAAACTCCATGTGATGTATGGTTCTAGGCTTTATCTTTTATGTGTTGCTTCTAAGGCTTCTTATGGTGACATATGGCTTCTTAGGGAGTTGACAAATGGCCGCTTCTTGACTCAACATTTGGCCCTTCCCAAGCTTGACAAGTGGTGCTCCAAGCATCACCAATGTGGCACTGCACTCAAGTAATGCACCAAGTGTCACTCTAGGGGCGCTTCATATGGCACTCTATTAAGGCTACATGTGTCATCTCCTATATTAGACATGTGGCTCCTACTAAAACATAACTTGTTTCTAACACATAGAATACTTCTAAACTAGGTCAATTGAGGTGCTTGAGAGGAGCTTAAGTTGTCTAGTTCATGAGTTATTATGATTTTTAGATGTTGTGCTTCAAATCATGCAACTTAGTTTAGGGCTTTCAAGACATTCATCAGCATAGAAACTCATAGCCTGATGTTATATTGAAATAAGGAAATTATCACACACAAAATCTTGTTGTGGTATCTCTAGATAACAGAAAGAACCTCATTGGGCTCTTGATTACATCAACATGGTTCTTGAATGAAAAGATAAATTTATGAGGTTTACAGCTAATTTGTGGGGTTACAGTCTCCACAGCTGATGGTAGTATATGCTCTATTATTGGGCAAGGATCTATTATCATATCTTATACTCTTAAACTTGATTGAGTCTTAGTTGTTCCATCCCTTGAATATAATCTCTTATCAGTTGGATAGATTACTTCAACTCTTAATTATACTATAACTTTTCAGTCTTCATTATGTGTTTTTAAGGATATTCTAATCCAAAGGACTCTTGGTTATGGTGTTAAATAAGGTAAACTATATTACTTGGAATTGATGGAGAAAGGAGGACAAAAGTTTAGTCACGCGTATTAGATTAATAGTCAAGAAAAAGCTTGGGCAATTGTCTGGTTATGGCATCAATGATTGGGTCATCTTTCTTTTCAATATCTCAGAAAATTACAACCACATCTTTTTTCAAATTTTATTGAACCATATTTTTATTATAATGTTTGTGAACTGGCCAGGAGCCATCGTGTTCATTATTTTCCTAATTTAAATAAAAGTTTTGAAACACTTGCAGTTATACATTTAGATGTATGGGGACTTGGAAAATTTCCTTCATTATCTAAAGCTAGATACTTTGTTACGTTTATTGATGAGTGTACACGTATGACTTGGATATCGCTACTTCATAAAAAAGTTATATTTTTACATTTTTCCAAGAATTCCACAATATGGCAAGTACTTAATATAAAAAAAAATTTCAAGTTTAGCAAACTAATAATGCCATGGGATTTATGGATGCTTCTCTTGGGAATTTTTTGAATCAACATGGAATTCAACATTAGACATCTTGCACTTATACTCCACAACATAACAGCTTAGTGGAAAGGAGGAATAGACAAATACTAGAAGTGGTTCGAGCTTCTCTTTTTGGGATGGATATATTACGATTCTATTAGGGAGAGGCGGTAAAATCTACTGTATATCTAATCAATAGATCACCATCTCGGGTTTTAGACTTTCAAAATCCTCAACAGAAAATGCAATCCTTTCTTTCGATTCCTCATCTTCCAAACCTTGAACCTCGAGTTTTTGTTTGTATAGTGTACGTTCATATTCCTAAGACCTTGAGGAATAAACTTGATCCTTGTGCAAAGAGATGTGTTTTTTTTTTTTTTTTTTATATTCAGATCTTCAAAAAGGGTATCAGCGTTATGATCCTCAAACTCACAATTGCATGTAACCTTGGATGCCACTTTTTGAGAATAAGAACCATATTATTCGGGGGAGTTTCAACATCTTCCCTTTAGGGAGAGAATGCTGGAGAAGGAAATATGTTAGAAGGTAATAGAAAGAATGCATATGAGTGCTTAGAACCAGACATAGTAGTCAATTTCTAAGGCAATGCAGATGAATGTCTAGAATCAGATAATAACAGCTAGGAAGAAGAGCCTAATAATACAGATTTGCTTACTTTAAAACCATTAACTGAAGGGTCAACTTAGAATATCCAAAAAGATAGCCCTTAAGTAACCTCGAGCCCAATATCTAATAATTTTAGCAGTGAGTTTCTTGTTCCTCTTAAAAATCTAGAAAATCCAGTTCCAAGATACCCACAAAGATTTAACAAAGATGTCCTAAAGAAACAATATGAACCTCATCTCAAAACCAATGTTAAATGTCCTATCAATAATTATGTCTCTACTAAAAATTTGTCAAAGTCTTGTGCACTTGCTATTAATTAATTATCCAGTGCTTCTATTCCTGGTAATGTGTAGGAAGCCTTGGATGATCCAAAATGGACTAAGGCAATGAATGAAGAGATGGAGGCTTTGCAAAGGAATTCTATGTAGGAACTTGCTTCACTACCTAAAGGAAAGAAAACAATTGGATGTAGATGGGTATATTCTGTCAAGCTCAAGGTTGATAGAAGCATTGATAGATATAAAGCGAGACTAGTATACCGAATCTTAAGATACTTAAAAGGCTATTCGAAAAAAATTTGTTCTTCTCAAAGTATAGTGTTTCTAGCATTAAAGGATATATGGATGTGGATTAGGAAGGTGATCAAACTACTAGTAGATCTACATCTGGTTATTTTACCTTTATGGAAGGAAATCTTGTAACTGCAGGTGTATTATATGGTTTCCTAGATTAGGGCTCTTTCCAAATGTAATTGTATCTATATATTTTGCCTCCATATGAGAGAAGAATATATGAAAAACACTAAAATTTTTCATATTAAACCTAATACCTCTCAATTAAGAGATTAGAGAAATGCCACTAGGCGATATGACCATGGAAAAAAAAAAGAAATTAATAGTTTGGTTTAAAGATACTTGTGTACTTATTATGTCTGTAATACCTTTGATTCTAGGAAAATGTAGAATGTGCATATGTTATAAAGTTTTGTAAGTGTAATTATCGTTTCTATATATATATATATATAAGTATGTATGTGTATAAATCGAAGCCAATAAAAAAATATAAATTACTTATATCTTGTTGTTTTATTCATAATATCAACTTAAAAAAACTTAAAGTCATAAATTGTATTGTCCATTTAATATCCTGTTAGACTTGAGAGAGAGGAAAAAGTAGGACTTAGCCAACCCTTGAAGATGAAGTATATATTTCTTAATCTTAATCCAACAACCTTCATCAACATGTCATCTCAATTGGCATCTTGAATGTTTCTTGTAGGACAACAACTATGTTACAACTGAACAAATGGAGATACTGGAGGAGTCTGTGAGATTCAAGGATGGAAACACTAAAAACCCTTGGACCTACACAAAATGTTGCCATGAGAGCATGAGACACCCCAATCAAATCGTGGCACATTTACTTGGGATAATAGGGAAGAGTACAAGGCCTTGCCTTGGTATGAAGGAAACTCCTGAGAGGGAAGATCTTGTAAGAAGGCTTAGTCGAAATTCTCAACCAGAGCAAGTAGTTGTCCCCATGGACAAAACATACAACATAGAAGCTTTGTTGGAGGATAACAACAATGGAGTTGAAGAAACCAATAATGTGAGTCCTATGAATGATTAAGAGATGCATCCTTCACAAGATGGAGTTGGAATAGGTGTATCATCAACTCTTAGAGATGCATTTGGTGTTAGAATGGTTGGGGAACCTGGCTTAGATGATCCACCTCCTTGTCCACTAGATTTTCCTTTTGATTGGTGGGAGTTATACATTAAAATTGATGGTCTCCACAAATTCCTACCTTTGCCTAAGTTTAATTTATAGTACTTCTGCACGAATTGGCTTGTTTGGTGTCTGCATGTTTTGACATTAGGAAATATGTTACCAATGCTCCTGGTAATAGTGATGATTAAGAAGATCTCTAGTAAAGGTTGTATTAGAACTTTTTTGACAAGTCAAGAATCTACTTCGACAGTTGGTTTTATCCTGTTGAATGGATGGAGAGACAGATATGAGGAGAGACAAATATGAGGAGAAGCAGAATAAGAAGTCCTAATGTCAGGGACAAAAAAGAAGATGGAGACGAATTATTAGTTGGGATATGCCAGACACATTAAAAGTGATGTTAGAATTCTGGATGTTAATGCTATGAAAGCTAAATCACCTTGAGATGTCTTGTCACTGTTGAAGCATCTTGATGGATTGGTAATAGGAGTATAGAAACTATTTGAAATGGGTGTTGCTTTACTAAATCCGGTTCCACCAATTATCTTGTCGTGGAACCTGAGCTTTATGAACTGTGGATCATCTCGATTGTAGAACCAGATCGACTTAGGATAGTTCCCTTAACAAGTTTTACATGGAAATTAGATATGTGGCACTGACATGTATCTTATGTATGATGAAGTACAAAATAGGTAGGCCTTGCAATATCCTTTTCTATTGAAAATGTATCATGTAAGAAAGTGAAATCCCATGCGGTATCACACGTACCATAATTTGTTGTATTTATATACACCTCTTCCTCATCTAGTACTTGATAAAAAATCATGCACATGTAGTGTTTGACAATGTTTTATTATCTCTATCTATCTAATTATTACTATCATTAAAGTGGCTAAAATTGTTTTGTAATCCAATGCATTCATAAAGCCTTTTTTTTTTTTCCAAAATTATAATAGATATCTTTATGTATTTTTTTTAGCTGCAAAATAATTTATATATGGATAATATTCGAAAATTTATTCTTTCAATAAACTGGAATCGCAATAACAGATGTTGGCTTAGTTGGTAGGGTTTCGGCCTATGACCTTCAGTGGTCATTGGATCGATTCTTGTTGCATCCTTGTCAATTAATAACTATTAAGAGATGTGCAAAACGCGATGCTAATATCTCAAAACAAAGCATTAAATATATACATGTAAAATGATTGCAAAATTAGATAAAAAAGAAGAAGAAATGATTACAAATTTAATTATATGACATGTCATTATACAAGTACTTTCATAAATGGTAATGATCCAAATTCAGTTCCTACTCTACCGATAGTTGATAAAATATACTATCTAGGAAATAATGATGATGATGAATGTCATATATATGTATTTAAATTATTATTTATGTAATTAACTATCTAAAGTTCAAAAATATTAATTTATTACCGAAACTTTGCCTATCCTTCCTTGCACATAACCAGCTCAAAAGGGAAGAACCTTTCTCTATAGGGGTATGATTGAGATAGCGGATCCATGGCTATGACACTTGGGTATCGATCATTTGTCGAAATAAAATAGCTTGTAATTAGTTATCTAAACTTTACTTATTTTATAATTAATTATCTTATATAGAAACTGTGAATGAACTCAAAAAATTTGTAGGTAGAAACTTAGCAATTTTAAATTTCAGATAGTTAATTGTATAAATTGACAAAGCTCAAATGTCAAATATGATATTTATGCTAATAATAATAATAATAATAATAATAATACATTGTCTAGATGATAAGATAAATGAAGGTCCTAATGAAGATAAAATAACATGACTACAATATATATATATATATATATATTACTTAAATGTGTTGATTGACTAAAAGGTGTTTCTACTTTCTATAAATTAAAATGCTTATGCTTTGCATGAATAATAGGATGCAGATATAAAATACTCACGTGGCATATTATATTGGACGAAGATTTTTTAAATATGTTTTTCTAAAGATATAAACATGTTTCCTAGAAATGTACGATCGCTTTATAGTTTCAAAGAATAAATGAATAATAATGTTGCTGTAAAATAATAATAAATTAATTCCAGTTACATGATAGAAGAAAACTAAAGTCAAGTTTCCAACAAAAAATAAAGTGACAAGAATTTAAAGTTTTTATTTGAAACAGTCGTAGGACGTCCTGTTGGAATGAGAATGCTAGAATACTGGGACCACATTTTTTTTAAAAAATTTTTATTTCTATTTTTTGGGTCTCAGGGACGTCCCAAATTAAAATACTAATATAAAATGCGTTCCTCCATTTCTATAAATTGAGAAGCCTTGCCTGGACGATTGCCAAGTCTTGACCAAACCATACAACACACACACACAGACTCTCTCTCTCTGTATCTCTCTCTCTCTGAGCTAGTATCGCTGTCTCTGCCTCTCTGCTGTTCTGAATTTTCCATTGCTCCAGGAAATTAAGCTTCTTGGCTCCGACAACCATTCCAACAGCTACTACTTTGCTCTCAGGTTGTTGTCGGTTCTCTTTGGATCATTCTTAATGTTTTAATATTTACATGCCACACTAACATGTCAATCGTTTTTATCGTGAATTTTGCAGTGGATTCCGCTTCACCTTCTGAAATACTTCAAGGTTGTGTTGCTTTGTTCATCCAAAACTAGAAACTATGGTATGTCTTCTGTTCATGATTTTATTAATCAAGTTGATGAGATTTGACTACATGATTCTGCCACAGAGAAAGAAGAAGATACATCGTGCAAAGAATTTTTTATATTTTAATCAGCTTTTTATGTCCCAAGGCAAACTTGTTACTTAGCATTTTGTTAGAGAATTACTTGGGCTATTAGCCAACTTAGTTTTATTTCTAGAAAATAAGCAGGATATTAGCTAAATCGATATACAGCCTTGTTTATAAAACGGATTCATTACGAAAAGGAACTGATATTCTTCTTAAAACATTCTTTATCTCTTAAATCCACAATTTTCTTGGAAATCACCTCATTTTTGTCTGCAGAAATATTTTTCACACTTCCATACATACGATTCTAAATCATTTAGTGTGCTGATTCTGGCAATCTGAGCATAAGCAAAGGCGAATCAATGCGACCTATGTAGGATGCTAATAGTATTTAGGATACTTTGGGTTTCTAATTTGCACCCTATCCGAAAACCCGCCCCACCCACACATGTGACAACGAAGCAGATTTCTTAATTCAGTAGCCTTCACCTTGTCATCAAAACTAATAGCTTGATGTTTCTTATAGGACAACAACCGCGTTATTGCTGAACAAATGGAGATACTAAAGGAGTATGTGACTTTCGAGGATGGAAATACCAAAAGACCTTGGACTTGCACAAAATGTCTTCATAAGAGCACGGGACGCGCTAATCGAATTGTGGCACATTTACTCGGGATAGCAGGAAAGGGTATAAGGACTTGTCCAGGTATGAAGGAAACTCCAGAGAGGGCAGAACTTGCAAGAAGGCTTGGGCAAAATTCTCTACTAGAGGAAAATAACCCCATGGATGAAACATATAGCGAAAGAGCTTTTTTGGAGGATAACAATGATGGAGTTTAAGAAACAAATGCTGTGAGTTCTGGGATGATTGACACCACACACCAAGAGCAATCCTCTCAACATGATTCTAGTCAACCCTGTTGGATGATGATTTAAAATAAATGGATATGATTTAAAAGTAGTGAGTCTAAGTTTGTCGGTTATTTTTAGATGATTAGAAAGTTTGATTTGATATTTTAGTTGGGAGGTTTCTATCTTTTTATTTAGTGATTATGTTGTGTTGTTTTTTATCCTTATCTTATCAAGGATGAGTTTTATCTTTTTAGTAAGCCTATTTAAAGGCGTATTGTTTACATCGGTTAAGTAGTTAATAAACAAATAGTAATTTCTGTACTATTTTTTGTTTCTGCTATTTTCTTTTAATGCTAAAAATTCCAACATGGTGTCAAAGCTTCATAGGCCATAAAGGCTTGTGAGATTTTTGGTGAAAAAGGAAATTTGGGCTTTTGTAGAAAAATTGCAAAATGCAAAATGAAAAATATATAAATATGGTATATGTGGCCGTAGAAGACACTCCTTTTAAGATAAATGGTGGAAGTGCACCAAGAAAAAGGTTTTGGAGAGATGTGCTGTAAGAGTTAGTGATGAAGTGCATCAACAAGATTGGAGTTGGTGAAAAGTACATCAATAATAATATCCATTGAGGTACTCTTGATCTCATGGTGTGGCACAACCACCAGAAATTTGGGATTACAACCCAATCTTTTCAAACCTACCAGAAGATATGCTGCTGTAAGCCTGTAACCCTATGCTTCCTCCTTGAAACCTGTCTGAGCAACAATCTGGCAGGATCTTATTACCAGAAAATGCAGCAAAAGAGTTGCTTTCTTTCTAATATTTTAAATGGAAAATGATATCCCGAGCAGCATGTTACCTGGAGGGACTGTAAAAGCATGGCCTTGGTGCAGTTTGATAAGCAGAATTTGACATTATGTAAAAGTTGGTTCGTTGTTGATGGCCCAAGGTTAGAATAATAAAACTATCTGGATTAAATTATTTTGATCTGGGGTCATTGCTGCTAAAGGGTCATGTATGGCCACCTCATAATTGCTTTGAGAAATGTATATTATCTATTTTTACGGTCACTCTGGGAGTACTTTACTTTTCTTCTTCTTCGTCAACTTTCTTTTTTCTTTGTTTTGTTTTGTTTTTTCCTTCTTCTTTTGGGTGTTGGTTGTTGCAGTAGTTGTAGTAAAACTGAAGTTAGATTCATTAACCAGGTCAAATTCCAAATTAACCTTTAGAATATTTAGTTGCTTGAAGCCACATTAAGACTGTATTCTTCAAGACCGGTTAGGTGCACCCTCAGCAGTGGCCAGTGGGAGTTGATATAGATCCTCAAGCTATATCTTCAGCTCGACAAAATGCAGCTTTGAACAACATCAAGCCCAAGAAGCTTCAATTGCTCCTGGTTTCCAGTGAAATTGGCTCTCCAGTCCTAGATGGAGCAAATATAGATACGCATACTGAAATGAAAAAGTATGATTTAGTCTTGGCAAATATACTGCTGAATCCATTATTAGAGTTGGCAGAACATATTGTTTCTCATGCCAAGCCTGGAGCACTTGTTGGTCTCTCTGGTATCCTATCTGACCAGGTAACAATTCAGATTGCACAGCGGTATATTGGGCTTTGGAGAAATGGTTTCTTTTTATGCCTCACTTTTTTCAATACTTGTGATAAATAATTGTCAAATATTATTTTAGTAATTTTAAAGGGCTACAGATATTAGTGGCTTCTAGTGGCAAGTGCTAGAGAGAAGTAAAGGCAAACTGATGGTGGTTAACGACCATAGAAAGTATCAATGGACAAAGATAAAAATGTTTTCTTCTTTATAGGTTCTGAGTATTATTTTCCTCAATTTCAATCTACATTTTTCCCGTGACGATCACTTCTTATCATCACTTCCGTTATAAACCAGATAGTAACATCTTGAGATTACTAAAACAACATTTGACAACTTAACCTATGATTAAAAAAATGTTGAATGAAGGCCCAGAGCATGTTTTTCATGGAATAAACACACCCTTGATCATAAAGGAAGTTCCCATTTCTGAATTTTCGATGAGTAGTTTGACACTAAGCAGAGATATCTAAACCTTAAGGTGAACATTAGGGGAAGAACCAAATTTCACGATGTTATTTGCATCATTAAGGAAGCTCATTCATTAATATGCATTTTCAGCTAACTCTTGGCATTTGGACTTATCTGAAAATATACTTCTTCCTTGGCTCAGGTTCCCATATAATGGATTGTTATTCGCGTTTCCTGGAAGATATATCAGTCTCGGAGATGGATGATTGGGACCGCTGATGACGATTCTTTTAAGCATGGCACTGGCACAAAGATGGCTCAAACAAATCTGCAATTGACCCTAACAGGGAGATCATGCAAATACAAACGGAACCAAGTATGAGGAATTCTGATGAAGCAGATGAAAGAAGTCAGATTAAGGTAGGTCGCAGTGAGTCTAATGGACCTCATTTAGACTTGGAATCTATTTTTCTAAACTCATGTAATCCAACAAAAACGCATGCTTGTATGGCACGTATGGCAAAACATAATGTGGTGATCTCACGTTATGGTTAATTCATGCAAAGTAATGAAAGTGGATTATAGATTATAGACTGCTTCATGTGAAGACTGGGGAGAGTAAGCATCATAAGCTGCAAGAATTGGGACCTCGTACCGCAATTTTGAGGGATACGTTCTGCATTTTCAGCATTGCATTTGATCATGCTGAGCAGACCGGAACTTGGAAATGATTTGATTGATCTTTGTACTGTGTGCCCAGCTATTGCTTTCAATTCCTAGCATTGGTATTTAATTTACAAGAAGATGCGGATATGCTTTAGCAAGAGCTTTAACTTCACTAGCTAAAGCTTGGAAATTTTGGTTTGAAGCGTGTTCATGGTAAAATAAAATAGATTTTTACTTAAATTATTATCATAATCAACATTCTAGGTTCAGAAAAGGATTAACAAACCATTGCAAGTGCAAATCCTGTTTAGGGGTAGTTGGGAAGTGGAATATAATACTTATTGAGGTTTAAAAAAGAAATTTTGGTAGTTTTAAATGTTGATTACATATTTTACGAAAAAGGTAACTGTGTCAAAAATCTAAAAGCTCTTCAATTAAAATTTTAACAAGTGACCCTAGGATATTAATTGGCATATTCTTGTTTAGATTAGTTTTATGGTCTATGATCATATTGTTTGAAAATTTAAAATTATAAATATAATGTGGGTTATGATATTTATTATATATGACACTCCTCTATTTATGAGCGGAATATTTAATTAAGACTCATCAAGTTGATGACTCAATTATATAAATTGAAATAAGTTTGTATGAATTTAAATTTATGATCTTTTAGTCTGATAACATGTTTATGTATATAGATGATTTTGTATATAGTAGAGTATATGAGGTATATACATAAGAGGAATCCTAATACTTGAGCAAAAGACTAAGATGATAGTAAAGTAATGATATAAAATAATTCTACCATATTATTCCATTTTGAAATTGGTGGACGTACAAGGGATGGATTTTTGGACACATGGATCACAAGACGACCAAACTTGTGCAGACCGATACGTTGACAAAATCCTAGACCAGTGAAATGTTTGCACATATAAAGTTTGATAAAATACATAATTAACTATCTAAATTTAGAAATTGGACAATATAGTATTTGAATTTTAAAAATATTTAATTTAATATTTAAAATAACTTTTTATATACACCAACAGTATATTTATTATATAAGTTAAAAATGTTATGCAAGTTGTCGATATTAGTCATTTGATGAACATAATATTAGCATATATGAAAAGTTTTTTTAAGTAATAAATTGGTTAATTTTAAAGTTAGATACTTAATTATATATTTTATCAAAGTTTAGATATTATATGTAACATTAACTATGTATGTTTACATGGAGTTATAACTATTCACTTTCCTCTCTTCCCTATACAGTTGCAACTATGGTTTTTATTTGCATTTTAAACATCAGTTCTTTATGAATCGTTATTTTACTATTATGAAAACAATGAATAAAATTCATACTCATTCATATAAATTGCTATTTAATGATTTACTAATAAATGATGCACTGGCTACAGCTTTGTAATAACTACATAAAAAATTTTATTAAACAAATAGTATGCCTATGACAGACTTGTAATATAATCTGTACTTAAAATAATCTAATTATAAAATTAAAAGATAAATCTTTCTTTCATTGTTTATAAAATTTTAAGTTACAAATTTGTTTGCTACCTTAGTAGTATTTCATATGGCAATGAAAATTTGGAAAAAAAAAAAAGGTGATGAAAAATATCAATGTGAATTTATATTAACAAAATAAGAAATGTTGTATCTTTTAATTCATACTTTGAATTTAGATATATCTTATTAGAAAAAGAGACTATTTCCAATAGCGATTGACAGGTAAAGATAAGAATAAGTATAATTCCTATATAAAAAGAAGAAATATACAACTTTGTACACCTATTGCTAGGAGTGGGTACGAATAAGTTTAATTTTGTTTTTACTGAAAAACAAAACAAAACCAAACCATAATTTATGGTTTTTTTTTTTTAAATTTTAAGCCAAACCCTTAAAAACGTTTGGTTCTAATTAGAAAGTTTCCAAACTATTAAATAACTATTTGATTCAGTATGGATTATGAATTACATGAAAATTATATTTAATAAAGAAAAAATTATGCTCTAAAATATAGATATTTAAATTTTTTTTTTTAGTAAATCCACACTTGTAATAAACCGTAGTTTGGTACATATAGCCATTACAACCAAAAGCAAAATTAATAATTTTCATTTTTTATTCAAATAGTTCATGTAAATGGCTTATACTATTAGATCAGAAGTCTGCTCCATTGATTAGATTTTTTACTTGATTAATTTGATCAATAAAGATTAATTTTTTGTTGAAAATAGAAAATCCATCGGGGCCTAATATGAATCCTAACGCCCAAATGTTTGGGGAAAAGTTTACTAGTTTAGAATATCATAGGTATGACTTGTACGTAAATATACATCAAAGTAGTGAGAAACCTACCAAGAGCCATGGGAAAATAAAAATAAAATCTTCAACTAAACACAACTACATAATTCCTATAAAATCTATGTCATGGGCTTAAGCAGATGACATAAATACTTGGCCTGCATAAAACAAAAGTAAAGCCATTTAGCGACAAAAAAAAAAAAAAAATTCAATCATGTTGCTCGTCTTTTATCCCCTACAAAAATAGGAAATTAATTTCTAAGTTTAACAAGAGTATAGAGGAAATCAAAGATGGAAAACAAGATTGGAGTAGGAATTAAGCTAGAAGTAGCTTCAACAACAAATAAGTAGTAGAAGAAGAAGAATCAAGAAGTGGATTTTGTCCAAAAAGATAAGTTTCTTGTTTTCTTTGTTTTAGTTGTTGATTTTGCTTTCAAATGATGTATTAGCACTAGGTATTTGTAATTTTTATGATGATAGTGATAAATCAAGAATATATGGGCTTGCTTGTTAAAAAAATATATATACATTTATATTGTATAGACCAAGTGTTTGATAAAATTTTTTGAAGGAGTATGATATGAATATGTATATAGAAGTATTTACAAATTATGATTATGCATGTTTATACTTAGAACAAGATGGTTTTGTTGATTTATGATGAAATCAAGTAATTAGAATTTGTGTAAAACACAAAAGGAATTCATAATAGGGATTCATCCCCTGTTCATCATGACCGTAACACTGCTCGTGATCTCCTTGAAGCAAAATATTTTTGAAGACAAAGGCTTGATTACGGTCGTGACGAGAAATGTGATTTCCTATGATCATATTTTTCTCCTTGATCATGGGCGTGGAAAGGACCGTATTGGTCATCACGGCTCTCATTACGGTCGTGATGAGGTAATCTATGGAGATCAAATACCCTATTACGGGCATGATGAAGATCACTGCCTCCATCACGGGTGTGATATGTCCCCCGGAGCTGTTTATAAGAAGAAAGGAAAAAAAAAAGAAAAAGAAAGAAAGAAATGAAAATAAAGTATAATAGACAAATGATAGCTGATGTGATGTGTTAATTAAATGATATAATTAAACATGAGTTTAGTTAATTTATAGATTTAATAAATAATTGTATTAAATGTAGAAGTTAGACATAAAACGAATTTAGTTAATAAACTTAAGTTCAACTTGACTAAATAAGTTACAATTGGTTAAAATGAATTAGATTGATTAACTTTACTGAACTTGGCTAAGTTTAAGTTAACATGGGCTTAAGTAACGTGAATCTTACATATAAAACGAACTTAGTTAATTAATCTAAGTCCAACTTGACTAGATGAACTTCACTAAACTAAAATGAATTAGACTGTTTAAGTTTAATCAACTTGACTTAGTAAATGAATTAAATGACTAACTCTAATCAATTTGGTTAAGGTTAAGCTAAAATGAGATAATAGTTAATAATTGGCTTCGGTTAATGAGTTAAGATCAAGCTAAAATGGGTTAACAACTAATGATTGGATTAGATTAATATGTTAGGATAAACCTTAGTCTAATATGGGGAATATGTTGTTTCAAATATTTGTTTGCTTAGAATATGAATGTATTGTTGATGCTTTTGTAAATAAACAATATAATCAAAGTGAAAAGAATTACTTTGATAGACAAAGGAGAACTGTCCGTATTTTGGCGGGGCGATATTCGCAACCATAACGGGATTCCAAATTAGTGTCTGATTAAATAGGGTAATAAAACAAGTTTGAGATAAGTAGATATTTAATTAGATTTCTTATACAAGTTTAACTCATGAATAGATATAGATGCCTGATTTATCTTTTGAGATAGCCCTGAACTGCCTTCTATTTATGATTGGACTTCAAATAAATAAGGTACGTACTAATTTGCGTGTTGGATGATAGGATAGGCATCTAAAATGAATTAAGACTTAAATACGGATTAGTTAATTGATGAGTGTTGATTGTGTTTTCCGCTGCTGAAATTTGATTCTTGCTCTGAAGTGGAAGATTGGTATCTGGTCTGAGGAGCAGCACCTTAGCCTGAGGTGGGTATGGTAGTTTATGCGCTTATGCCACCCCTATCATTGAGATATGACTTTCATAAGTGGTACAGCAAGTAGCTGATGAGATAAATGGTATCGATGTAACGTCTGTCTTGATCGGTGAGAAGTAATATATTAAGGTTCACGTTTATGGGACCGGTTGAACTTTTTATATTATGGACTGAGATGGGTAGAGTGCGTGTAACAGCTGTGAACCCTAGATGAGGCTTCTATTCTTTATCGGTTATATCGTCTAGGAGATATAAGGATTTGGACTACCTATATCAACCCCCTGAGCGTCGAGAGCATTACTCAAGATCCACGGATTCCCATTGGCTTGTCTCGGAGTATGAGTGATCCAGTGTTGATTTGTTTACTTCTAATTAAAGATAATTAACTTGTTGTTTGTGCATTACATTTAGCTAGGCTTGTGTGCTATTCCATGTGTGTCTGTGTTACTATGTATTGAGCTTCGACTCATCATTGTTGTTATTGTTCTTTTTCCAGGTCTTGATTTAATGATGATGATGGTGATGATGATTTAGTGATGATGTTGATGATTATTGTTATTGTTGTTGATGATGATAATGTTGGTGATGATGATGATTTGATGATCATGAAGATGATGATGTTGTTGATGATGATTGATGTGATGATGCTTGGCTCGGGTTTTGGGCAATGTTTGATGTGTGATGGGGTTAGGGCCGTGGATATTACTTGTATTTGTTTTTATCTATGTTTTAAGAGCTGGATTTATATTTTGAAATCTATAATGTTCTTTAACGAGGTTGTGAAGCTTAAATGTTTTAAAAATGTAGATCTACCTTTAAGGGTAGATTATAAAATGATTTTATAAAGTTTTATTTCTTAGAAATTTGGTTTGCTCCGGTAGGAGTAAAATCCTTTATTATGTTTTTATAAAATTTAGTACACCGCTGCTAAATCCAGTTAGACTGGAAATCAAAGCAAATGATTTCATTGACTAAATTTGGCCAGCAATGTTCAACACAAACAAAATCTTTTAAAAAAAGCGTGAGCGTGTAATAATTTAGAGTATTATACGTGTCAGTAGTGCCTTAATTGATTTGATGCTTGATTAAATTTTTAGGGCATTACAAAATCTATCTCTAAAAGTCTTTAGAGACAGATTTTTCACTTTCAAAGACATAATTTTTTGTCTCTAAAACCAAAATTTCTTATAATGAATTACTTAGAGTATAAGAGTGCATTAAAACATAAAAAATAGCAACTTAGGAGCCAAGAGAGATGTACAAATGCGTTTTTTCTAATTGGACTAAATCAAAATTTGACGGAGTTAAGAAAAAGGGGGAAAAAAAAGGACATCACCTCTATTTCAAGTAATAAATAATAACTGTTCTTTAAAAAGTTGCAAAATGCTATTGGGAAACTCGTTTCTTGACAAGACGATTTCATCTCTTAAAGAGACGAATTAAGCCAAGTCTAAACAAAAAAGTGATAAAAAAAACATGATACGATTTGCTATGCTAAGTAGTCGGTCAGAATACTCATTTATAGTTTTTGCCTCCTTCATCTTTTGCAACTCAAAGTCATGAATTAGGTTTAACACCTGCATCCCTTGAATTTTTTCATTTCCTTCATACTTAGTCTTGAGATAATCCCATATCTCCTTTGCTAACTTCAAAGACATGATACAAGTGAAGATGGTGGATGAGACTACAGCAAACAAGCAAGCCTTTGCCTTTGATTTCTTTGTCTTCTTCTCCTTATGTGCTTTGATTTAAGCCAAGATTGGATTGGTAGGAAGTGCAAGAATTTCATAGTCCTGTTCCACCGCTTTCCAAAGATCCAAAGCTTCTAAGTATGTCTCCAAGCATATTGCCCAAATCTGGTAGTTCTTCCCATCGAACATCGACGGAGCAATTGAGGAGAGAACAGATTCAACTTCCATGTCTTGTTAAATTTAAACACAAGTTCTTGAAGAAGAGTGCTTTGATACCAATTGTTGTCAATTTTGACAAGAAAAAAAAAAAAAAAACTGCAGTGCCTTTCTTGATAGCAGCATATGAAAGGAACAACAAAACCCAAATTTTCATCAGAAAACATTACAATTTAAACTTGAAGATAATAACTAACTACTAACAATATGGTCCTACAAATAACTCATGATAAACACTAAAAGAAACAGCCTAACCACTTCCTAAAGACTAGGACGACAATTTAAAAACATAATAAAATGAAACACGTGAGCTGCACATGGACCTGTTTTACTCCTAAAGCATTTTCATAAGAAACTTCCTCAAGAATTTTCCTAGATTTCATTGTTTCTCTTTTGGAAGATCGTTGTCAAATTAGTACACCAAGAATCTTGTCACTCTCATATTTACTTTGTTGGAATCAAGAAGAAAAGAAAAGGTTTATCACTTACCGAGCTGTCTTGTTAATAGTCTTCAAGGATTTTCAAATAGATATCGGTACGATTCAGGTCGGTTCTTGACATGAACCGGAACCGAAACAGCCGGAGCCAGGGCGGTTCCAGTTTTAGTTCTACCCGAACCGTGAACCAGGTTTTTTTTTTTTTTTTTCCTTTTTTCTCTTTTTCTTTTAAGAGGTTGCACCACCCCACAACCCCCACCCGCCCTCCCCCGCCCCCCAAACGCGCCCCAGTCCCCTCCCTCAATTCATTCCGTGTTCTGTGTTTTAGAACAGGTTGAACAGCCGGTTCCGCGTGGACGAACCGGCGGGTCCTTTAGCGGTTTGCGGTTCAGAACCGTCCTGTGCCGATGTATAGAGATGTCTGCAATGTATACTGGAGGAAAAGGAAAGAGAAGAAGATAGATAAAATTATATTTTTATACATTTCTAACCACCATATCTTTAAAAAGATTTTCAATTGAGTAGATAAGTCTATGTTTTAAAAACATAATTACTCTTTTATCCTTTATTAAATTTTTATATTTAACGTATTTTACTCTTGACAAGGAGGATCTTGCAAGAAGGCTTGGTCGATATTCTCAACTTGAGCAAAGAGTTAATGCTATGGAAGACACACAGCCCACGAGTTCTGTTTGATGATTTAAATGGTGGTGTTCAAGATCATAAGCAGTCTCCCCAGTTTGATTTTAGTCAACTCTTTACCCCACAAGGAGGCATAGACATGAGTACAGGTAACCCTCAAGTTAAATTTGTTCATATGAATGATCAACATGCGAATCCTTCACAAGATGGAGTTGGAATCGATGGATCAACTCCCGGTAATGCACTTGGTGTTGGAGTAACCAGGGAACCCGGTTTCAGTAATCCACTTCCTTGTCCACCAGATTTTCCTTCTGATTTACGGGACTTTTACGTTCAAGTTGTTTAAGGATCAAATCCTAGGATCTTAAGTTAGGAACCCGAGATAAATTTACTCTCACAATGAAAGTTTCGCTGGGTACCTAATTCCATAACATCGTAGTTAAAGTATGTATCGAAAACGTAATTCAATCAATTTAACAATTACTAGCGAAAGCATTTTGATGCCATTTTAGAGTTGTCTGAAACTTAAAAACCACATTAAGGCTAGATCTATAAAGTGCATTCAGTTGCTGCGTCGGTATTTCGAGTACGTAAATTTTCAAGCAATATCATTAGCTCCCGATACAATGCAGCTTTGAAAAACATTGTGCTTGAGAAGCTTCAATAATTGCAGCTGTTTTTCTAGTGAAACCAATTTCTCAAGTCCCAAGTAAAACAAATATAGATAGAGACCCGATATGAAAAAGTATAATTTGGTTGCAACAAAGATATTCTAAATCCTTCATTAGATGCAAAATATATTGTATCTTAGGCCAAATTCAAAAGGGGGCACAAACAGATCAAGGAGCAGTTCGAGGATTGAACGCATGAGTCTGCGTCAAAATAATACAAAGCAAACTCAAATTTATCTTGGTTTTTAAACCAGGTTTACCAACACTACAAAAGAAAAATACATATCACATATTTTCAATTATCATAATACCAAAACAACATCGCATCTAAAACATGTTACTTTGGTTTTAACTGTTAGAAATTTTAATTTCTAATATTGATTCATATAATTTAAGTAGTTGATAATTGTTATTGTTGTACACACGGTGATGATTAGTGTAGTATTGAAGAGACAATTATCGGGTGTAAATCCCTCCGTCCCATACGTGGAAAAATATAAGTTTGAGTGGTGTTATGTGTTACTAAAAGTAGAGGGTCTTTTAGTCATTTTGGGAATTAAAACATAATGGAACAGTTTTAATTCAAGTAGTAGCAGTTTTTTTTAAAAACAACGTCTTTTTCTTTTTTATTCGTCTCTTAAAAAAAAAAAAAAAACACTCTCTGTAAAGGGTTTGATTCATCATCAAGAATCAAACAAGTCTTGATATCATCACAAGGCGAATTGAGGAATACGGTATTGGGATTGGATAATATATTTTATTGTTGATTTCTTGGAATAGAATTATGGACTCAACAAGTAAGTTTTAATTCCTTTACTGTAACTTTAATAATTATGCAATGATCTTGATTTTTTTTTTGGTTGATTTAATTATCCTATTAGGATCCGTTTGTGTTAATTGCTTCCGCATTTAAATTAATTGAAAATCTAATATTTTGGTATCAGAGCAATCTAATAGGAATTAAATCACCAATTTAGGATTTATGAGAATTTGGGTATTTTATCAATTGAAGTTAATTAATTATAATTGATGTTGTAAATTAATTATTTATGGTATAATTGATATTGGGCAGCGTTTAATTATTTATCCTTGGCCTGAAAATTTCGTTTAATTGAGATAATGCTTCGGCATTGATTTTGTGTATTAACTTGCCCACGGCAATTGCCGTTTAGAAAAGATTCGATGGAAATAGCGTCTTTTGGTTTGATTCCCATGGCAATTTTGTGAATGTAAGGCCGAAAAGTTGAAATGTGTATGCGTGAGAAAGGAATCAAAGAATAGTGATCAGTGTGTGTTGTGTGAACAGTGCACGCATGTGCACTTTGCAAATTGAACAAATTGCTCTGCATGTGTTCTTGAATGAAAGAAATTTAATAATATAAATTTTATATAAAGATATTAATTTAATAATTCATTAATTTAAGTATTGTAATGATATTATTAAACTTAATAATTTAAGTTTATATGATTTAAATCTTTAATATTTTAGTGAGTGCGTTAGTCACCAAAGTGGCCCACTCAGAGTTCATTAAATGATTTAAATTATGTTTATAAATGTTTATTTGATATAGCATCATAAATGACATTTAAGAATAATAAACATTTATAGTTATTAACATGTAGTTATACGGTTACTCAAAGGTAGATCTTACTCATGGTTAATAACAATTGAAGTAGGTTATGAACTTTGTTTAATTAATATATAATGTACATCCAAAGATGACTTGTATGTTAAAGTGAACTTAATGATTGACCTTATATATGTTATATGAATGATGCATGTTTGATGATTGTTAGTTGTGTTTAGATTTAACCCAAAGGTGAATTTAAATGCGATGTTTTGGTATGTGTTATAGTCTGAATTGTGGTTTAAATTCAAAGCAATTAATATGTGAAATGTAAATGTTTGCAGTGGTCTCTACTATATCAAATATGACTGCCAATGGTATCAAGTTTAATGGGCAAAACTATGATGATTGGATTGAGTATGTCAAGCTAAATGCTGGCCTTTTGGGACTCGATTCAGCTCTAATTATGGATGAGCCCACTAAACCGACCGATACTAGTTCGGAGGCAGACAAGAAACTGTGGGAGAACTGGGAGAGGTCGAATAGGCTTATGATGAGCTTTCTTAAGCTTAGCATAGCGCCTAATGTTAAACCTTCCCAGCCCAAGACTGAAAATGTGAGGGAATTTGTGGCTGAAATTAAGAAGTGTACTATGACAGACATTGTAGATAAGTCTGTTGTTGCTGCTCTTATTAATGATTTATCTAATAGAGAGTACACCATAGCTCAGTCAATGGAGGAACATATTACTCACATGGTGAATACCTACAACCGGCTTAAGAGTTTGGATATGGATCTTGGTGAGCGAGTGTTGGTTGAGTTTCTGCTAAAATCATGTAAGGGTGATGATTTCAAGCAATTTCGGAGAACTTACAACCAACTTAAGGAAAAATGGTCTCTTTCGGATACTAAGGCCATGCTCATGCAAGAGGAGGCAAGGCAAAGGGAAGACCTTAAGGTCAAAATTCCCCAAGCCAACTTTGCCTATTATGGTAAATCAAATGCTGGTTCTAGTGGCGGCAAAGCTCCAAGTAAGAAATGGAAGAACAAGGGAAAGCAGCCATTTAAGGTGCAGCCCGGTAAAGGGCAAGGAGAGGTTGAAAAGATTCTGAAATGTTTCTTTTGCAACAAACCTGGGCACAAGAAGGCCGATTGCCTAAAGAGGAAGGCATGGTTTGAAAAGAGAGGTATACATTTTGCTTCCGTATGCTTTGAATCAAATCTGATTGAGGTACCTTCTAATACTTGGTGGCTTGATACTGGTGCAACCACTCATGTTTCTAATGTTATGCAGGGTTACCTAAATCTCCACCGAATGCCGGAAAGTGAAAGCTTTCTATTTATGGGAAACAGGATGAAAGCTAGAATTGAAGGTGTAGGGACATATAGAATTGTGTTAGATACGGGCTATTGCCTTGATCTAGAGAAGTGTCTATATGTTCCTGATTGCTCTAGAAATCTTGTTTCCGTTTCTAGGTTGGATGTTTTAGGATTTGATTTTAGGATTGGACATGGTTGTTTTTCATTGTATCGTGGAACAAACCTTTGTGGTACTGGTTTATTGTTGGATACTTTGTATTGTTTCAATCTGAATTCTACTTTTGTTAATTCCCTGTTTAATGTTGATGTTGAATGTGATGTTGGTATGAAAAGGAATGCACTTAATGAATCTTCTGCTGACTTGTGGCATAAAAGACTCGGTCATATATCCAAAGAGAGGATTTTGAGGCTAATTAAAAGTGGAGTTTTGTCTCAATTGGATTTTACCGATTGGAATGATACTTGTGTGGATTGCATTAAGGGTAAGCAAACCAAACATGTATCAAAACAGGCTGCCATAAGGAGTAGTGGATTACTTGATTTAATACATACAGATATTTGTGGTCCTTTCGATGTACCGTCTTGGGGCGGTGAGAGGTATTTCATCACCTTCATTGATGATTACTCTAGGTATTGTTACCTATATTTACTGCATGAAAGAACTCAATCGGTTGATGTCCTTGAGATATTCATTACAGAGGTTGAGAGGCAGTTAAATAGAAAGGTTAAGGTAATACGTTCCGATAGAGGTGGTGAATATTATGGAAAGACATCGGAAGTTGGACAAATTCCAGGTCCATTTAAGAAACTCCTTGAGTCCAAGGGCATTTGTGCGCAGTATACAATGCCCGGATCGCCACATCAAAATGGTGTAGCAGAAAGGCGTAATCGTACATTGATGGAAATGGTAAGGAGTATGGTGAATGATAGTTCTATACCTGTTTCATTGTGGATGTATGCATTGAGGACAGCCGCATACATATTGAATAGGGTACCTAGTAAAGCAGTTCTTAAGACACCTTATGAACTGTGGACATCTAGGAAGCCTAGTTTAAGACATCTTCACGTGTGGGGCTGTCAAGCCGAAGTGAGGATATATAATCCACATGAAAAGAAGTTGGATTCCAGGACCATTAGTGGTTATTTCATTGGATATCCGGAGAGGTCAAAAGGGTATAGATTCTATTGCCCTAACCATAGTACGAGAATTGTAGAGTCCGGGAATGCTCGCTTCATTGAAAATGGCAAAGTCAGTGGGAGTGTGGGAGCACGTGATGTAGAGATAAGAGAGTCATTGATGGACCAAAACCCATCAAATGATCCATCTCAAGTTGATGTTCCTATTATTGTAGCACAGCCACAAGGCATGAATATGGAACAACAACAAATAGATGCTCCAAACCCAATTATGGATGCCATTGTTCAAGAAGAGGAGGAAAATACTCAAGTTAATGAGCAAGTGCAACCTCAAGAAGAAATAGTATTAAGGAGGTCTACTAGAGAAAAGATCGGCTATTTCGAATGACTATATAGTTTATGCACTTGAGCATGAAAGTGACTTGAGCATTGATAATGACCCGGTCTCTTTTGACCAAGCCATGAGCGGTAAAAATTCCGATAAGTGGTTGATGGCCATGAAGGAAGAGTTGAAATCTATGGATGACAACAATGTTTGGGAAATGACGGAATTGCCGAAGGATTCTAAAAGAGTCGGCTGTAAGTGGGTCTTTAAGACCAAGCGAGACTCTAAGGGCAATGTCGAGAGGTACAAAGCCAGACTTGTTGCCAAAGGTTATACTCAAAAGGATGGCATTGACTACAAAGAGACTTTCTCTCCGGTTTCTAGAAAGGACTCTTTAAGGATTGTAATGGCTTTGGTGGCTCATTTTGATCTTGAGCTTCACCAAATGGATGTTAAAACAGCCTTTCTCAATGGAGATTTGGAAGAAGAGGTATATATGGATCAACCTCAAGGTTTTGAGACCACAAGTGAAGGAAATCTGGTATGTAGGTTGAAGAAATCAATCTATGGATTAAAACAAGCTTCTAGACAATGGTACTTGAAGTTTAATGATACCGTATTGTCATATGGGTTTGTAGAAATGACCGTTGACCGGTGTATCTACATGAAGGTTATGGGAAGCAAGTTTATAATCCTTGTGTTGTATGTAGATGATATTCTTCTTGCCGCTAGTGATCGTGGGTTATTGCATGATGTTAAGGATTACCTTTCTAGCAACTTTGAGATGAAGGATATGGGTGAGGCTTCCTATGTGATCGGAATAGAAATATTTCGGGATAGATCACAAGGAATTTTGGGATTGTCTCAAAAGGCTTACATCAACAAAGTTCTAGAAAGATTTAAGATGGAATCATGTGCACCTAGTCCAGTTCCCATCCAGAAAGGAGACAATTTCAGTCTATCCCAATGTCCCAAGAACGATTTGGAGCGTAAAGAAATGGATAATATCCCTTATGCTTCTTTAGTCGGGAGTTTGATGTATGCTCAGACTTGTACTAGGCCGGATATAAGCTTTGCGGTCGGTATGTTGGGTCGTTATCAATCAAATCCCGGACTGTTTCATTGGAGAGCTGCAAAGAAAGTTTTAAGGTACTTACAAGGCACTAAGGATCACATGCTCACATATAGAAGAACTAGTAACCTTGAGGTTGTTGGTTACTCGGACTCAGACTATGCCGGATGTTCGGATACCCGAAAATCCACATTTGGCTATTTGTTCCTTCTAGCTGATGGAGCTGTCTCATGGAAGAGTGGTAAGCAGTCTGTCATTGCTACTTCCACTATGGAGGCTGAATTTGTAGCATGCTTTGAAGCTACAGTTCAATCGTTGTGGCTGCGCAATTTTGTTGATGGTTTAGGCATCGTTGATACCATTGCCAAACCAATGAGGATTTATTGTGATAATGCGGCAGCTGTATTCTTCTCTAAGAACGATAGATACTCCAAGGGTGCCAAGCATATGGATTTAAAGTTTCTATCTGTCAAAGAAGAGGTGCAAAATCAAAGAGTTCAAATAGTGCACATTGGCACCAATGATATGATTGCGGATCCGTTGACTAAAGGACTAGCTCCTAAAACATTTATTGGCCATGTTAGTAAAATGGGAGTAGTCAAAGTCCTTGTATATCGGATGATTGGTCATACATGTATGAATTTATGTTTAGCACATTTATGTTTATTTGATACTCTAGATATCGATGTTTGTTTGGATTTTGCTTATCTATGAATCATATTTCAGTTATGCATATTTTATTATGATTATAGATATTGGGTCTTATTTTATACATTGTGGGGTAAGTATTTTAGGTGTCTACTTATCAAATTGTGACTGTTTGAATTGAATTGACTTGTGATACATGGAAGGAATCGGGAGTTTGTCAGGCCCGTGACCCATGATTCGGTCGGTTTAGTTCTTACAAGTTGTGACTTATATACATTATTTAAGTGAGCTCATTATGTTAATATGTTGTATACTTGTATATATGAATCAAGTGGGAGAATGTTAGAAATTTTGATTTCTAATTGATTCATATAATTTAAGTATTGATAATTGTTATGTTGTACACACGGTGATGATTAGTGTAGTATTGAAGAGACAATTATCGGTGTAAATCCCTCCGTCCCATACGTGGAAAAATATAAGTTTGAGTGGTGTTATGTGTTACTAAAAGTAGAGGGGTCTTTTAGTCATTTTGGGAATTAAAACATAATGGAACAGTTTTAATTCAAGTAGTAGCAGTTTTTTTAAAAAACAACGTCTTTTTCTTCTTTTATTCGGTCTCTTAAAAAAAAAAAAAAACACTCTCTGTAAAGGGTTTGATTCATCATCAAGAATCAAACAAGTCTTGATATCATCACAAGGCGAATTGAGGAATACGGTATTGGGATTGGATAATATATTTTATTGTTGATTTCTTGGAATAGAATTATGGACTCAACAAGTAAGTTTTAATTCCTTTACTGTAACTTTAATAATTATGCAATGATCTTGATTTTTTTTTGGTTGATTTAATTATCCTATTAGGATCCGTTTGTGTTAATCGCTTCCGCATTTAAATTAATTGAAAATCTAATATTAACAAAAGAAATCACATTTTTAACTTGCAATTTTGAAATTTTAGTATATTGCAAAATCACATGTTAAGCCTATAATTTACTATAAATGAAAAGTTTTACTATTTTTGTAGAAATCATATGAATTGCATGTAAAACATACAACATTCGTAGAAAAAGTAAAATCACATTTTATACATGCGATTTTACAATGGTATTTAGGTAAATATTTTTATATCACTGGTATATTTATAAATATTTTTGTAATGGATTGATAAACCGGCAATTTTCTTGTTTTTAGACCCTACTATTATGAAAAGAAATGTAAAATTGAATTTAGATCAGAATTCGATAAAATTCCAAATATATTCATTATTAATTACAATTGCAAAATTACAGTCTGAACTCGAGAACAATTTGATTAGCTGCTTACGTGATTCAAATTTAAGTTTGAGTTTAGGTCAATTTAACTAAAATTGTACTTGAAATAATTGCCACCTATTTAAGTATTTGGCAAATTATTTTGGAAGGTTTATATCCTTGTCTGCAATATTGTCGATGTCACTAGCAATCTATTTTACCGTTTAAAATGACTCCATAACAATATATGAATTATAAAAGGAAATTATCATTTCTAAAATGCAAATGAGATTAAATAACTAATACAATTAATTTTACTGAATCTTTTTGTGTAGGGTGGTATATTTAGAAAGATTTATTAAAAATTTATAAACGAATTTTTATACTTATGAAAAAGCTAAAAACATAATTTTTTTTTTTTTTATTTCTTAACAAGTACTTTAGGTACTATTTTTTTTTATATGAAAACCTATTATGCAAACCGGAACATCGACACTCTTTTAACTTTATAGCGTTCCGCATTTTCAAACGTGCGAATTTTCTCCAAGGACGGGACGTCCAGCTTCCCAGGGCCAGGAGGCCAGGAACGTGAACCAACGTCCCTCTCTCGTCTAGTATTAAATTATTAATTGGACAAGTGAAATACTTTGTCCTTGTGGCCCTGTGGCAACACTAATAAGGTAATGTTAAAGAAACTCAAAAAATTAGAGGTCTTTGGCTTAAGAGCCTATATTATGAACTTCAGACGTGAATGCATCAAAAAACATTACAATTAGGCAAGTTGAAGATATAACTTTTACATTTATTTTAACCATATTTAGTATTTTTTTAAAATAGTTCTCAAATATTTTTAAAAAGGTTGTATTTAGAGTCTATGGATAAGCAATTTCAGACTTGAGATTTTAGGTCCATACCAGTTTGTTTGAGACTGAACTGTTTGGTTCTTTAGCAATCTCCAGCCCTAGCCAGTTATGCAAAGTTAGACCAAGTTATTGTAGTCTATCACAATTAGGTCACTTCTTGCCGGTAAAAGAGATATTTAAAGTGCCTCAATTTTGTATTTTAGATAAAATTGTATCTAAATTTTTATTGTTTATATTTCTAGTATCTCTAAAGATATTAAAATTGTTAAAAAAGTAAAAATAGAGATATTAAAAATACAAAAAAAAAAGTTTAAAGACTATTTTATCCAAAATACGAAGTTAAAAGCCACTTTAAATGCCTTGTTTTTCCCTTCTTGCCTTATACCAGATCAGATACCTAGAGTGATTCCTCGGGGCTCTGATTGGTCTGGCCATCCTTACTCTAATCAGGCGGTCAGCAGTAAAGTGGTCAGTCCTTATTTTATTTTATTTTTTCCTTGTAAGTAGAGTGGCCAGTTGTTTCCAGCAGAATGCGATGATTTTGGAAAGCGTAATTTGCGGCTTTTTTTTTTTTTTTAATTTTAGGAATTAAAGATAATGACTAAGATTAAAAACTTTGGTAAATAAAATAAAAGAATCCAAAGTTTATTCGGCCAAAGTTCGAACGCCTACGGGCGACCAATAAAAGCGACGCGTACCAAGGTGTCTTACTATTATTATATATTGGGGGTCGTGGGGGAAAAATATTGGATTGGTTTTACATACCACGTAGATATATATATATATATATGATACGTAATTTTTAATTATATACTAATACATGAATAATATAACAAATAATTTTTAAAATAATTACTGTTTATATATCCACGTGTTAAAATACTATTAAAAGTTACATCTTACGTGTGCATTACACGTGACGTGTAATACCCACGCAATCTTTTCTCGTCGTGGGGAGACGGCCAATGGGACGTGTTAAAGGACGTGAGGGACGCGTTCCTTGACGATTTACGCTCAGAAGTCAGAATATTTATATTCCTATTCACATTGCATTGTATTAGAGGACGGGACGGGAGGGACGCGTTCCATCGTTCTCCACGGAGATTTTACACACAGAATATTTATATTCCTTTCAAACAATTCACAAGAATTAACCCTTTCATTTACTTTTATTTGCCAGCTATCTTCTTCTATTTATACTTTCTTCTCTTCTCTTCAGCTAGCTAAAACTTTCGTGTTTTGGGGACCGTCTTATTGACAAATCAATTGAAATCGTGGACTCATTCTTGAGCATGTCAATCCGGATTAAGGTAGTAAAACCCGCAATTTTACACGGAATTATCAAAAAGTTTGAAGAATGAAAACGTAGAAATCAAAATATAGACACGTAAATTTCTATAGTTATGTCAAATGGTTTTGAAAAATTATAAGCTTGCTTGCATCAGTGGTAAAAAAATAAAAACTTAAAATACGTAATAAATATTACAAAGAAATGAAAGAAAGTAAGCTCATCTCTCTTTTTTTTATAATAACTCTTTATATATAATATGTATAGAATAAGGGTAAGCAAAAGATAATAGAATTAAAAAGAATAAGTCTTTCAATTTATGTTAAATTCTCAATTAGTTAAAAATAAATAAATAAATTCTCATAAAATTTCCAATTATAATTTGAAATGTCAAACAAAGAAGAGAAAGAGATAGAGAGAGAAAGACAGTAGAAATAAAATTGGAATGTGATAAGAACGATTTAGTACCATAATAGTTGATGAGCTTATAAAAGTACGATTGTATATTTCATATTTTAATACATTAAACTTGAATAGATGAAATCGCTACACTCAATTAAAAATGTAATATTCTACCAAGTTTGTATGTAAACTAGGTCAAAATCGTAGAATTTAAAAAATAATAATTTTATACACAAATTAATTTAAAAAACCTTTTAAATTTGTAAACTCACAAAACCATATGAGTAAAATCATGATATTAATAACTATGCCAGGGATAAATGTAGGTAAATAGCATTTAGTTGCACAATTTGTCATGATATTAGATTAGACTATGGTCAATGTATCATGTTTCATTTACAAAAAGGTATTTCAGACTGAAAAAAACTTAAAATTTTTGCCTCTTATATTTCATAGTACAAAAATATTAATGCTAATAGAGAATTTTTGGCCATGACCTATTAGACTCAATCCCCACTCAATAGGCTAACAAGCCTAAGAGAAACCTCTTCAAGCGCTCTGGCCCAAAAACTACATGCATTGGGCCTTTAGCCATGTAGGGAGGCTTGACATCAACCTTTGATTCCACGAGGACTGAGGTTGCACTTGATCTTGGTTGCGACTCATTACTTGAAGCGCTACGACAACCTGCTCCGTATTCTTATCTCTTCGGGGAAGTGAGCACCAGCCCAACTACTTTTGTAAATGATCATGCCCACTATCTTTGGTTCAGGTCAATTGTCAAATTTTAGGATATGCCATGTAGATATTAAACATTCTGTGGACCGCATTCTAGTATGGTCATTTCCTATAAATAGACTCTCACTCCGAAGTTATAAGTGCCTTGGAAAATCTTGCATAATATGTGCATCATTATCACTATCGAAGCCTCCTTGTTTTCTCTCAAACCCATTGCTGAATTAAGTATTGGAGCAGGGGCATCAAAGAACCCCTGACCCATTATTGATTGTGTTCTATGTAGTAGGTACACGATGATTTTGCACTCTTACTCTACCAAAGGATTACCACCCGCAACAATTAGAAATGGATAAAAACGGAATCTCCTAATAAGAAGTTTGTCCATTATTGTGCCTACCAAATATGTATAAGAGAATTGTACCATTAAGTACTTCGTTTATTGTGATGTCTAGTCCTTTTTGTTCTATTTAGTTCGTATTACATAGAATCAAACAATTGGGGATTGGATCTACTCGCATTTTATATGTATTTTTTTTCTTTTACATAATTGCACTACAATAATCTCTAAATTTTAATATCATAGAAAATATTTAAATAATAATAAGATGCTTAATGCACTTTGTAAGAGGATAGAAGAATAATTTTTTACCTTTTCATTATAGCGTGTATATATATATTAATTGATATTTAATTATCAATTTATCAAAATGTAAAATCATAAAACTTATATTTTTTTAATAAAAAAAAAAGATCAAAGAAAATATTAAATAAGAGATTTGTAGATAGAATAAAAGGAGCAAATTAAATAAATATAGGTATTATATAATTTGTTATCATGATTATTTAATTAACAATATTAAGAAAATCATTTTAAATATAAGTTAATGAACAATCAATTATTTAATGATTAACATCCTAACATTAATGATAAAAAAAGGAAAAAAAAAAGAAATCTATTACTAAACCAAGCTATATAATTGATTATATATACTTAAAATTTATGCAATAATAGAAAAGTAAATTATTATTTATGATGCACTATTGATAAAAAGTAACAATCTAGTATAATTTAGGGTTAAAGAAAAATAAAATTTTAATATAAACATACAAAAATGCCACCAGGTCAAAAAATAAACCCAAAATCATGCAACTTAAACTCATCTTTTAAAGATCTCCTCAAGAGAAAAGTACAACACAATTACAATAAGATTGTCTCTTCAAGAAACTAGTTTGCAATGAACTTAAACATTAAATTTGTCTCTTTATCTAATAAAAAAGAAACTAACACCTTCCTCACTTCCTCACTCTTTGCATGCCTATTTTATCAAATGCCAAGAACTCAAATCCCTCTAATTCATTTTATCAAACATTATCTTCGTTTGATGCATTACATTACCCATTTACATGCTCATTTAACATCAAATGACAAAGCTCCATTCTTTATGTATTCAATAGCTTCTTTAACATTTTCTTCCTTCAATAGACTCGTCGTCAACCAAGTCAACTGTTTTTTTTAAATCAACACATAATGGATCCATGTGTTTTTGCTTCTTTAAGTCGCCATCATCGTTATTCTTAATAATCCTTTGAGTTTATCTTTTCCCCTTTTCTTTTTCCTTGTAATGAGTGTAGGATTGGTGAAGAGTGTGTATTAGCTAAGAGAGATTTTAAGGATGTTGGTGTTGGAGGTGGAGTCAGTGAGTAAAGGAGGCTTTAGGAAGGAAGAAGATAGGGGCTTTGGGTGGTTTGTAGATATATGAAAATTGAGGAAATTATTAGGTCAAGTTGCGTACGTATGGATGACTTGTAAACAAGTCATAAAGTGCTTAGTTAGTGTATTTTATACTAAGATTAGTACATTTTATGCTAGGGTAAAAAAAGTGCTAGGTTTATATATTTATACTAGATTAGTATATTTATGCTGGGGGTTAAAAAAGTGTTAGGTCATGTATTTATTTTGGGTGCAACTTGACTTAATACTAACCCATGAAAATTGGGTTGAGAACTTAACCAAGAATTCAAAAAGTTGTGAAGAGGTATTCATTACAAACTAATCTCTTCAAAAGACAAAATTCAATGTAAATAACGCTATATTCATCTTTTAAAAAGACAAATTCATTGTCATTTGAAGGATTGGTGGATAAGGAGGAGCTTTTTATTGAGCAAGCTTGAGGCTTTGTGCTATATAAAGCCCTTTGTGAAATTAAATAAGCTCATAGGGCGTAGTATAGTAAAGTTGATGCTCTGATTCAATGTGGCTTTAGAAGTAGCAAGAATGAAGCCACTTTGAATATGAAAGATGCTGGAAGGAAATTGTTAATTATTTCTGGTGACAATAGAATATAGCTATCGGCCCACTCAGTCTCTAAGCCCCTAAACCCCTACAACACTGGCAAACCCAAGAGAAGCCTACTATTTGTGACATCCCGACCTCTCGACCTTGTAGGAGGTCCATGAGATCAGTACCCCCGCTATGTGCCATGTCCCAAGGCCTCCTCTAAAGTCTTCATTTAGAAAAGACTAATTGAGCTAATGAGCTTGATTAGCCCCCAACTCAGCCTCGGGCCCTC
The DNA here is from genome assembly GCA_024138025.1 of Combretum micranthum. NCBI lineage: Eukaryota > Viridiplantae > Streptophyta > Magnoliopsida > Myrtales > Combretaceae > Combretum > Combretum micranthum. The sequence goes on along the minus strand of JAMXBD010000498.1, from coordinate 51,782 downwards.
ACTGCCTCCAGCTACAATAAACATCCTAGTGACACCTCGTGACCAGGGGTCATCAACAGTTCAGCCACACTCCATGAAGCTATGACTCTTCAGCTCAGGTACCCTTGCCACATCGAGTATCAGGCCTCTTATAACCTACCCTAGTATGACCCTAAAGCTTTATAAATACCTTTGTCCCCTCTCTGAAGAGGACAAAAGAATAGGAGAAGGAAAAGCAATCCTATATTTCTTTTATAGATATCTCATCTATACCCGCAGACTGACTTAGGCATTAGAGCAGTCGTATCGAGCAACCTCCGGCTTCTTCCTTTAAACCATCTTTTGTGTTCGCAAGAGCTAGCTCTACCAACTTAGATTCAACTCGTGCAACATTAGGTACTATATGTGGGAATCAAATCATTCTTCCTTCTCCTGTCATTCTTTTTACTAAAAAACCCTTCTAAAACCCATAACATACAAAAATGCCCTCTTATAATGCCTAAACCGCAACAAAGTAAGAATCAAGTTGATTTTGCTCCATTACCACCCACATCTCATCCTATAGAAAGTGAGGCCCCTCAAATGCCCCATCCTAATCCGGCTATTGTCATAAATGCCAGTTATCTAAACAAAGGCTGTATCTTGGAACTGGAACACCTGTGCAGGCATCTCGTACATAGGAATGTAGAAATAAATGATTGAATGCCCTCCTACAAGCTAAGATAGCAAAGTTAGAAGGGTTGAAAGACTTACATCTCAAAGGAACGGGTCCCCGGTGCATGGAGGAGTACCTCTCCAGTCTGTTCATTACCCTAACGTAATGAGAAATTGATTGAAAGAAATCGCGAACATACTGCAGGATCACCATGAGCTAGTACCTCTACCAGGGAACAGTCTTACTGCTTAAAGCCACCTAAGAGCACACATCAGAGAGCCTATGCTTCTGGAAGCCTAGTGAGAGCCACCCATAGTGCTTCATGAGGGCGTACAACCTCCTAATAGTTAGCTCGAGTTGCCATAAGACACCAGGTCGAGGACGGTCGACCCAAGAAAGGGAGGATGTTAGACCCAGTCCGGGCTAAGATCATGGGGGTGGTAGTTCCACTCTCGTCCTAAAAGACACATAACTCAGCTCCAACAAGGAGTGCACATTAGAAGAGATACGTGACATGACGAGGAGACTATCCACTATTAAAGAGGGCTTTAAAAGCGAGCCTACCATAGAAACACCCCCTGCCAAAACACCTTTTGTGCTCAAGATTCAATCTGAAGTACTCCCTACAGGAGCCCAATTGCCTACTCTAGAATCATACGACAAGACGGCAGACCTGATGGATCATATTGCCTAGTTTCAATGAACCATGGCGATACACAATTTTTCAGATGCCATATGGTGTAAAACCTTTCCTACCACCTTTCAAGGTGTAGCTAGGGTTTGGTTCAACAACATCGAGCTAAACACGGTGAGTTCCTTCTCTCAGCTCACCGACCTCTTCTTAGCGTACTTTATGGCAAGTAAACTACTAGAGAAAAATGCCTCTTACCTTTACACGATGCGGCAAAGACCAGTGAGCCCTTGAAAGACTATTTGGCAAGGTTCAACAAAGCATGCCTGGAAATCATAAACCTTAACTAAAGCGTGGCTTTGGAAGCCATCAAACAGAGGGTCCTCGCAGACAGCTCATTCTTTGACTCCTATTCCAAATATCAGCTCACCACATTCAAGCAGGTGAGGAAAAAAGCGTAGAAATACATCCACCAAGAAGACACAAGAAATGCTAGGATAGAAGCTGAAAATTAGAAGGGACAAGCCCGAGCTTACGATAATCCACCTCGAGAAAAGAACAACCAAGAGATCATCGTGACTTTAATAGATTTGACAAACACCAAGGTCTTAAGGATGGTGACAAACGAAAACTCTTCTCGACATACGATGAGTTCACCCCCCTTAGACTAGTGGTATACGGTATATTCCTCGAGATAAGAAACCGAGGCCTCCTAGCGCCACCACCCCAATGAAACTAAGTTCATGACAAAGGGATTCAAAGGAATATTGTGAGTATCACCATGATAGTAGGCATGATACAAGCAATTGTTGGCAGCCTAAAAGCGCCATAAAAGACACTATACGGCGTGGTTGGTTAAAGCAGTACATAGATCGCTACCTTAAGCCGGAACCCCTAACAAAGAAAAGAAAGGTCGACGAACCTAAGAAGACGGCAATCATCCAAAATCACCCTGATCGTCCATGTCCTAACCAATTATACAACGGAAAAATTAATACTATTATAGGCAAACCCATTACCTTGACAATAGCGAGGCTACTGTCCAGTTTGAGTATATCTCAACTAATCATGAATGTAGAACCCAAAAAGCTGAAAGTTGATTCTACAATTTCATTCTCTAACTAAGATTACGAAGGGATACAAACCTCTCATCAAGATGCCCTAGTAATTACTACTCGCATCTTGGGGTGAAAGGTTAAAAGGGTATTGATTAACACAGGAAGCAGTGCCAACATCCTCTTCAATTAGGCATATGAGCAAATGAAGCATGAGTTAAAACTAAAGCTAAGGCCATACGATCACGAGCTATACGGTTTTGACAATCAACTTGTTTGACCTTGAAGTATCATCACTCTGCCCCTCGAGCTAGGAGAAGAGCCATGCAACGTTGAGCACCAAATAGATTTCCTCGTGGTCGACTGTTGGTCCCCCTACAATGCTTTACTGAGATGGGGCAATCAGTCGGTGTTTGCCATGATCGTCTCTTAGCCCCATCTCAAGGCTAAGTTCCCTACACTAGTGGGGATAGGCATATACCAAGGAGACTAAGAACAATCTCGGCAACTATATATCAAAGCTCTAAAAGGAGATCGTGTATGCACGATTGATGCGGAATTAGAGTACAACCTAGAACATTGGAGCTAACCAACCGAGCTTGTGGAAGAAATCACGCTCAATGATAACCTTGAGCATACGACCAAAGTGGGCAAGGCCATCCTTTCTGACATTAAAGAAGACTTGATCACATTTTTGCGGGCAAATAAGGATGTCTTTGCTTGGTCACCAACTGATATGATAGGCATAAGTTCGAGTGTAATCACACACCAGCTAAACATCAACAGACCCCAGAAGCCAGTTCGCCATAAAATTTGACACTTTGCCCCAAAGAGGCAAGCCGCCATTGAAGAGGAAATCCAAAAGTTACTCCAAGCTGGGGCCATCAGCGAAAAGAAATAACCTACCTGGCTAGCTAATGTGGTCTTGGTTAAGAAACCCAATAGGAAATGGTGGATGTGTATAGATTATATGGACCTCAACAAAGCATGCCTGAAGGATTGTTTGCTACTCTGACAAATTGATTAGCTCATTGACAACACCTTAGGACATGAGTTGCTGAGCTTCATGGACACCTTCTTTGGTTACAACCAAATAAAAACGAAGGATACAAATGAGGTCCACACCTCATTTGTTACATCATTTGGCATGTACTGCTACAAAATGATGACATTGGAATTAAAGAATGCCAGTGCCACCTTTCAAAGGTTAGTCACCGAGGTGTTCAAACCCTAGATAAGTCGAAACATGGAGGTTTATATCGACAATATGATCGTGAAAAGTAAACAAGCCAAGGATCACCTATGCGACCTCCAAGAAACCTTTGACCAACTTTGTTTTTACAATCTGAAGCTTAACCTAAAAAAGAGCACATTTAGAGCCTCAACAGGAAAATTTTTAGGTTATGTCATATCCTAAAGAGGAATCAAAGCCAATCCCAACAAGATCATGGCAATCTTGGCAATGAACCCGCCCAAATCAATAAAAGAAGAGCAACAGCTCACGAGTGGGATAACCGTACTGAGTATTTTTCTTCCCATAAGTATAGATCGATGCTCGGAATTTTTCAAAATCCTTAAAAAATACATAAGTTTGAGTGGACAAAAAATTCCCACCAGGCTTTCGACGAGCTAAAACAATACTTAGCTACACCACCAACACTTAAAACCCCCGACTGCCGGTAAGATCCCATACCTCTACCTCATAGTAAGTGACCGAGCTTTACCATTTGTGCTTATGTGAGATGAAGGAAAACAACACCAACCAATATACTGCATTAGCCACATTCTCCAAGGACTAGAGCAGAGGTACACGAAAGTAAAAAATTTTGCCTTAGTTATTGTGATATCTATACATTGCTTGCACCTGTACTTTCAGGCGTACCAAGTCATCGTCCTCACCAACGTACTGATAAAAACAATTTTCTTGAAGCCGGATGTCTCTAGAAGAATGATGAAGCATGCAAGTGAGCTCAGTGCCTACAGAGTAGAATACCAACCTCATGATGCCATCAAGGCACAAGTTTTGGCGGAATTTATAGCTGAATACATTGGCTCCCCTGAAAAACCTGCCTGGACTCTCCATGTGGATGGATCCTCTACACGGGGGGAGGAACAAAGCTAGTCTAGTCCTAAAAGGACCCTATGGAGTCAAGATCAGTTATGCATTAAGATTTGGATCCCTTGCAAGCAATAATGAAGCGGAATATGAGGCTCTATTAGTTGGGCTCAGGCTCACCATGAATGTTGGAGCAGAAACAGGGGACGTCAAGATCTTCCCTGACTCCCAGCTTATGGTTCAACAAGTCAAAGGCGCATATGAAGCAAATAATGAAGAAATAGATAGATACCAAAGGCTGACAATACTGAAGGTGATAGACTTTCAAAATTTGTCTCCATTATAGCCCTCGACTTAAGAAAGATCGAAGAAAGAATATTCGTCGAGTTCCTACCCGAAACATCTATTGTTGCAAGAGCCTAAGAGTTGTTGGATCTACACAAAGAAGCTCCACCACCGAGATGGATGACATCGATATAAAAGTACCTTAAAGACGTCACTCTACCATTAAATAGAACAGAAGCCAAACAAATTGATGTATGGAGCAGCTAAACTATACCCTCATCAATGGGATCATGTATAAAAGGGGTTTTAGCTTTCCTATTCTCTGATGTTTACAACCAAAAGATGGATAGCGAGTTTTAGAAGAGCTCCATGATAGTGAATGTATCAATCAAATCAAAGCTTAGTCATTGTACCCCCGAGTTGTTTGAGCTGGCTATTTTTGGTCAACAATGGAGGCTGGTGCCAAAGAATTCATACAGCGATGTGAATGTTGCTAAAAGATCATTCCCATCTATCATACCCCAAGTGTTGATTTGCCTTGCCTCACTAGCCCATGGCCATTTGCCATGTAGGGACTGGACATACTCAAACATTTTCCTCTATCTAAAGGTCAAAGGAAGTTCACAATAGTGGGATGTGATTATTTTCCGACCACCAGGGTAGCCACACCTTTGCCCGCCCGAACCCTTAGGACTAACAACAACCTTAATACGATCTCGTTCGCTTATCACAACGACTTCAACATCGCCACCTCAATCAGCTTCCTCCTCATTATCATATTCTTCACCATAATCTTCTTCTACAACTTCCCACAAGCTGCCAAAAAATTGAGATTTAAATCAGGATAACTCTCTAGAAGGTCCTTTCTTATCAGCTTCACAGTATCTTTGACGAGCTTTACTTGGATCTCTTTCCACCCCTTGTTCTTAAAAAGGTTGCTCAAGATCTGTTTCTTGGTCGCCTTGGGAATAAGTCGACCACCCTACAAATCTGTGATGCAACCATGTAATAACAGCAAAAAATTAAATCAAACCAAAAGATGAGTGATAATAGCTCACCACACAACAATAAAATCAAATGACCTCACCTTTAATTTCTCAGGTTCAGGTTGGATGATCGCAAGCCCTCCATCAACTTGCCATTCTCTAACGTGATGAGCTCTAATTCCCTTTTCTACCTCGATATTCCAGTTGGGTGTTACTCAACAGACGAGAAAACTTATCACACTCTTCCTTCATACCTCTTCACTTATCTTTGAATTCGCCCGCCACTACATTTGTGAGAGATTGTTTCCTCCACGCCTCGACCACATCAACTCGACTACGCAAGATCTTGTCTTCTACCTCCGTGTGTAGCCTTTAGTGATCGCTGGTTAGAGTAAACCAGCTTGCTTTTTAATCGCACCTTGTTCTGCTTAACTTTGGCAAACTCCTTTTCCAAACTCGTTTTCTAAGCCTCAAGCTCCTTCGAGCCCTACTTAAACCAATGAAAAATGGAGTATTAAAAAAAAACAACAAAACAACAATAAACAAAAGAAGAGTGAAAGAGAAAACATAACATACCACCTTACGGTTCTCCCTTAGTAGTCGAAAAGCTTCAACAATTGTCAGTAGGGCCTAAAAACAAATAACAAAAAGTTTTTAATAAACAAGAAAAGTTCGGACTACCAACGAACTTCACGAGCACAGTAACATCCTTACCTCATAGGTCTTTTATGTCAAGAAATCTATGGCCAAGTCTATCGAAGATAGTTCACCATAAAGAGCCCTCAGCCTCTTCCTATCCTTGAGATGACTTATCTCCTCAAAAGAAGGCCAATACATAGCCACATCGCTCCATTTCAAGACCTCCCCTTCGATGAAGTCGATTGGGCCATCGGTGACAACTCTCCAGGCTTGACTCCCACGACCCCTAACCATAGCTTGACTACCCGAGCTACTATAGCTACTCCTAGCATCCTCTTTTATTGGCAAAGGCACACCATGAGCTCTAGCTGGCATGGAGGAAAGCTGAGCCGAACCTCACTCCTCTTGAGATCAAGCCAAATGAGGCGAGCTCACCATAATGACATCAGGGTCATCACCACTAACCTCGGTAGCAACATCACCAATCTCAATAGCAACACCTCCAACTTCACCAGCTATACCTACAACCTCAGCAACAGCATGCCCAACTTTGACACTAGCACCTCCTTCGTTTCATCTATCTAAATCAATAAGAGGTAGATTGATCACGACAGTCCGATCCTCAACCTCAACAAGTTGCTTCTCGTCTGCTGCTTTCTTCTTCGTTGAAGGCCTCTTTTGCTTCTTTGATGAGCCCGTAAGGACATCATCCACATCAACCAAAAGCATCTTTGGCTCTTAAAAAAAAAAGAAGAAAAAAAAAACACGGGTCAGAAATATGAACAAAATACTTGCCTAGTCGTGCTCAATAGCTCGAACCTTTCGACTCCTCACAATACCTTCTCCCTAAAGCTCGACTTGACAGGTGATTGGTAGGGAAAGAGAGAGAGAGAGAATTCGATCATATGAAGAACCAAGCCCCACCTCCATCGGTAATTGGTCTCCTACTTAAAAAATTCTTCACCACTAGCACGACATCATAAGGCCTCCTACCTCGTGTTCTCAAAAAACCCTCCAACTCCATCAACTCATAAGTGTCATGCGCCATCAACATCAGGGGTTTTGCATGACGAATGGGCTTGTACCACCCGACCTAGAAGCTGAAACCCCATTGCATGCCTTTCTCTATCCTAACTATCAAGAACTCACACTTCTAGTTAAACCCATTTGACTTGGAGAGCTCAATAAGGAGCTAAGGACACTTAGGATGCTTGGCAAGATATTAACACCCCTCCTTTGATCTTTTATAGAGAAAAAATTATTGGAACAAGACCAAAGTAGGTCGCACCGTGATACCAAGACAACTGGCTTCAAAAGCCATTAATATCCATTAAGCATTGGGCAATAGCTAAGCTGGGCACAACCGATGGTAATAAAAAAATTCCTTTTGAAAAGGAGAAAAAGGCAAACTTAAGCCGAACTTAAATGCCTTTTTATATAAGGCGAACAGTCGGCTACCGAAGAGGCATACTCGATCTAACTTCGTGGCCATAACAATCTGCCGTTCTTGTGGAGTACCTTGCATCTCCTCCTTGAATATGGCATCGAGCTCCTCCATGGATAGCTTACAGTAGATCCCATTGGGACCATCATCTCGGGTCGCCCCCTAATGCAAAACGATGACGACCCCCTTCTCCAAACCATCAAAAGGATACCTATCCACTAGCATCGATAGACCTAATTGGCTAACTTTGCATAAGAATATGCGTCTAAAACACCTTAACCTCTCACCAACGACATCAAGACTTCACCATACTTCTCCCCACGACCACTGACAAAAGTTAAACCCCTACTCTCTGATCTATGCCTATTACTCGACTCTGAGCCTCTCAACCTCAATATCATTTCTCTCTCATCTCGCTTCACCTCGTCAGCGAGTTACTATATCCTGCTGTTCGAATCATGTGAAAAAGATTAGGTGTTAGAAGTACCTGAGTTTGACATTGCCAAAAGCTTCAAGCACGCTGAAAAGTTAAGCACAATGGAGATATATGGTAACTTTATCAACAAAATATGAAAAGTGAAGTGAAGAAATCCTTGTCAAACATTGGTATTTAAAAAAGAGTAGGGGAAACATAGATAAAGGTGTTCACTGTTCGGTTAATCGGTTCGTAACCTTATTTTTTGAACATAACTGTAATGATCGATTTTTTAATATCCTGATTCTAAACCGATCCATTATAAACGGTTAACCCATTTTTTATTATTTTTTTTGTTTTCAGTTTTTAACCATTTAATATAATGGTTATGCAAAATTTGTAATTGACAGTATTTTTCAATATGTCTGTAAAAAATTAGGGCTTTTTTTTGCAATTATATTAAAAAATTGTAAATTAAGAATGTAAGACAAGTGAAAGAGTTGTCAACATATATTGGTACTATCAAGATAATCATTACGTTCATTTCGCAACGCTAAGCACCATGATACCCATCAAGTATACACATAACCAGAACAATTAAGTTAGGATAATTTATGATTTGAAACCTTCAAAGTTTAGGCCTCTAGGGTTTGAAAACTTCAATATTCAACTATTGATATTTTTAACAAAATAATTATATAAATATATTATAATGATATATACAAATACGGACGGTTAACCGAAACCGTCAGTTTTTTATTTTATAAATCGAAATCGAAAAAATTAAAAACTCCAATCTTAAACCTAAATTGATGGACCGTTTAACCCTTTTTTTCATATTGGTTTTTCGATTTCGATTCGGTAATCCTACACATTCGGTTTTTTTGCAACCCCTAAACATAGAGGCCCAAAACCCCTTGACACATGTGAGAAAGCCTTGCAGTCCTGATGTGACAGCTAATCATCGCAGCTATCAGACCCATATATAATTATTATTGAGACCTTTCAAATCCACAATACCCTTAGAAAAAACCGTACGTCCTCAAATATAGTAAAGTGTATTGAGTATGACACTCGATAGGAAAATAAATGATCCTCACCACCAAATACCTGTAAAATGGGGATACAGCTCAGATGAATAGCACAACTCGTCAAAAATAACCACCTCAAGCCAACGACCTCGTAGACTATACAATCTCTTTGCTCCTATAATGACAGTGAGGGGGACAAATGTTGACAGTATAATATAGCTATCGGCTCTAGAGCTGGGCATATGGGCCAAAGCCCGCGGGCCGGCCCGTTGACCCACTTAAAAAAGTGGGCTGCGGCAAAAAAAATTTGGCCCATTTAAAAACGGGCCAAAATTTACCCGCCCGTTAGCCCGCGGGCCAAAAGCGGGCTGGCCCATAACGGGCCGGGCTAGCCCGCAGGCCAAGAGTTAAAACTTGAAAAAAAAAAATTTAATGTTCAGTCAGAACTCAGAAACCCTAAAGCTAAACGCGTTTCTCAAAAAATAGTCCATTGCATCCTATTTGTCCGTCTCTCTCTCTCTCTCACCTAACCATTTAAAAGTACTAAATTGCTTAGGGATCCTGTTGTACTACGATATCATTTCTTCGTCTGTTCATTATTGGGTATTGGAATCTCCAACGTTGCTTTGAGTTTTGCTCATGGTGCCGGTGATTTCTAGATCCTGAAGGTTTGAGCTTTCTACAAAAAGGTATGCTTTGAAATTCCTACTTTTTTTTTTATTTTTTTCTTCTTCTTTTGAAGATCTTCCAGTTTCATTATGTCAACTCAGCTATAAGTGAGAACCTGATTTCATTTTCTGTTTATATTATCAAATTGTAGTAATTGCCATGTTCCTAAATATTTGTATGTATTTTCTTAATTAAGATTTAATGGATACAACCTCGAATATATGTAGTGACTGCTGATACATGCATTTCCGCTCACATGGATATATTTGAAAATAAAAAATTTATCCTATCATTTAAATTATTGATTTAGCAAATATTAAATTTCGGTAAAATTAAATAAATAAACAAATACGATCGTTTTCTTCTAAAAAAGCTTTTGTGAATTTTTGTTTACAAATTTGTGTATATATATATATATATATAGTATATAAGACAAAACAACATAAAATATTTAGCGTGGAATTCGATGAAGCAAAATCCTGAGCTTAAAAAAATGGTACCAGAAGAAAAAGTAGTTTTTTTTTTTTTTAATCATTCTCCCTTTTTTGGTTTGGTTGGGTTGAAAGCAAATTAATCAATGACGCCCAAAGTTGTCGAGAAGACTAGCTTGTTCGGTAAAAAGGAGAATAAAGAAAAATCATTTTTCGTGTGTGTCAACTTTGCATGTGGCTGCCATTAGTAGTGTCCTGTCCATTTTCTATGTTAAATGTGGAGTCAATATTTGTTTACTAACAACTGGGATCTCACATCCCCGTAACAACCAACAAGGTAACAACTTTTTCCCTCCTTTTTTCTGCCTTACTTTATTGCTGTATATTATTGTTTGTTACATTATTCATTCTTGTTGTGGCTTGTGATTGTGTGATGATGGTGTAAATTTGGAATAAAATGAGTTTTGGATTGGTGAGGTTGGTTTTTCAGATAACTAGCTGATTGTATTTGATTCTTGGCCTGATAAGAAGCTTGATTTGGTTATGGGAATTGGAATTGCCAATTTAGCTTAAACATTTCAGACTTACTAAAAAGGGATATGTTTTCTGATACTACAGCCTATGACATTGTTATTGAGGGATCCTCAACTGTTTGTGGCCATTTATGTGCTTGATGGTATTTCTTAGCCAATGTCTTTTCATAAGTGCAAGTTAAGATCATATTTGTGATGTTTAATGATGTATTAATACGTTTGACTCTGTGTTGGGCATTTTACTGCTTTAATTATTGATGAGCAGAATTTCTGAAAAAAAAAAATACTTGTATTATGCTAAACTTTAGAATGGATGATGCTACTGCCTACTGCCTACTGCCTACTGGTCATATATTATAGTCTGATGCATTCTTTTGTGGTCTCTTTTTAGAATGGATGATGCTACTGGTCATGATACTTACACTACCATCCAGGACATTGATGTGGTTGTGGATGATGAGCACGATGCTTGTGGAGGCAATGTTATTATACCATCGGAATTAGAGTCTGAAGAACCTACAGGTAAGAAAGCTAGAACAAATACTTCTAAAGTTTGGAAAGCATTTACAAAGATTGGAATAGGAGAAGATAGTAAAGAAAGAGCAAAATGTAATGGATGTGGAAAAAAATATGTTATTGGGGGATCAAAGTATGGGACATCACATCTACAACGCCATATGGACAAGTGTCGTTTGCTTCCTAAGTTCCTTGATGTAGGTGAGATGATAATAGATCATAGTGGAAAGTTAAAGTCTAGAAAACCAAATTATAAACATGCTCGTGATGTTTTGACAATGGCAGTTGTTGAGCATGATCTTCCATTTTCATTCATTGAATATAGAAGGATCACAGAGTTTATAAGAGTTTTCTATCCTGAATATGTTCCTATTTCCAGAAAAACACTTACATCTGATGTGCAAAATTTGTACTTAGCAGAAAAGCAGAAATTGAAGCAGGTTTTGGAGAGGATTCCTAGTAGAGTATGTTTGACTTCTGACCTATGGACTGCTTCTACAAATGAGGGTTATATGTGCTTGACTGGTCATTTTGTAGATGAAAATTGGAAGCTTAATAGTAAAATTCTTTCTTTTTGCTATATGCCCCCTCCACATACAGGCTTTGAATTATCAAAGAAAATGTATGATTTTTTAAAAGATTGGGGTATAGATAAGAAAGTATTTTCCCTTACCTTGGACAACGCTTCTGCTAATGATTGCATGCAAGAGCTTTTGAAAGACCAACTTAAATTGCATGGTGGCTTGCTTTGTGATGGTGAATTTTTTCATGTTAGATGTTGTGCTCATATACTTCATTTAATTGTTAAAGAAGGTTTAACTATAGGTAGTGAGGCTTTACACAAGATAAGGGACAGTGTGAAGTATGTGAAGGGATCAGAGAGTAGAATGAAAAATTTCTGGGAGTGTGTTAAACAGGTTGGGAATATTGATACAGGTGTTGGGCTACGTTTAGATGTAGCCACCAGATGGAATTCCACCTATCTTATGCTTGACAGTGCACTTAAATATCAACGTGCCTTTTCTTGCTTTCAATTAAATGACTCAAATTACAAATATTGTCCATCAGAGGAAGAGTGGGAAAGAGCACAAAGGTTATGCAATTTTTTGTCTCCTTTTTACACCATTACAAATTTAATGTCTGGATCTACTTACCCAACGTCAAACTTGTACTTCTTACAAGTATGGAGAATTGAGTGTATGTTGAATGAGAATATGATGAGTGAGGATGGTCATAAGGGGCATGTGTACTAAAATGAAACAAAAATTTGATAAGTATTGGAGAGAGTATAGCATTGTTCTTGCTCTTGGAGCTGTTCTTGATCCTAGAATGAAGTTCTCCTTCTTAAAGTTTTGCTTTAATAAGATTGATCCACTTACTTGTGAGGAGAAGTTGGCTAAAATTAAGAGCAAGTTATGCAAACTTTTTGATGAATACCGCAAAGGTAAGGCGAGTGAAGCAAGTTCCAGTAGCTCTATACCCGTGTCTTCTCATTGTGAACAAAGACTTCTGGGACGAGGTAAAGGATTATTGACTGGGGGATTTGGAAAAAGTTTGGGCATTGATCTTGCTACTCTTAATGTAAGTTCAACAATCACTATTTATTTATAATGTTTCTTTTTAAATGATCAATATTCATAACTATCTTTTTTCTTCTTTTTTTTTTTTCATTGATGTAGGAGTATTGTCAAGTTGAAGTTGAGACTACCGGTAAGTCTTCTTTAGATCTTTATTTGGAGGAACCGGTAATGGATATGAATTTCTATCAAGAGTTGGATGTTTTGGAATATTGGAAGACTCAACATCAAAGATATTCAGATTTATGTATTATGGCTTCTGATGTGCTTAGTATTCCAATCACTACAGTAGCATCTGAGTCTGCATTTAGTATTGGTGCTCGAATTCTTACTAAGTATAGGAGTTCGCTTCATCCTAGTAATGTGGAAGCTTTAGTATGTACACGTAATTGGTTACAAGGCTATACTTTGGAAGGTAGTTTTTTCATTATATATTATTTAACTTAATTTGAATTTTACTTTTTTAATATTTCAATCTAATTTATTACATTATTTGGTTAATTGCAGATGAAAATGCAACACAGCTCGAGGTAACATTATCAAAGGCGGACTCTAATGTGACCATTGATGATTGATGGATAGACATGTTCACAATCTTCTTTTAGATATTCAAGTGGTTGGATAGTTGTATTTGAGTGATTTGAGATTTAATTTGCTGTCATATGGAAATTGTACTTGTTCCTTTCTCCTCCTTTTGTTCTTCTTCTTTGTTTAAGTGAGATGGGTAGGAGAACTGTTTTGTTTTGGGAACACATGGTGCGGACTGCGGACAGACATTATATATTTATATTGTGTTGTCAGTTGTGGTTTTTGGGTTGATGTCACATTGGTGGCATTATATGGAATCAACAGGAAAATGCAGGTGTCCTTGTGGGAGTTATTTGGAGTTGGAATCGATCTATGGATGAATTAATTAGTTTCATAATATGTTTTATCATTTTTGCAGGTGTTCCTTGTGGGAGTCTCGTAGATGTAGTTCCAGGTTGAAAGTTGAATTGACACGACTAGCAGGCACAGTGCCGACCTGATTATTATTACTGCTGCTTGAAAAATGGTCCGAATTTTTGCTTTTATTGTTGATTAAAAAAAAAATTGTTTTACTTCCATTTTACAATGCTGTACACTTGTATCTAAGAATAATATGTATTGCATTTCATTGAGGCCACTTTAATGCAAGACAGCAAGAGCAAGTTAAGGACGTGAAGTTGGGGTATTTTTTTTTTTCCTTTTCATTATAAGATTTTACGGATGTAGAGGCAATAAATCCAAAAAAAAAAAATTTTAAAAAATTATTAAAATTTCCCAATAAAATGATAGATTGGCCTCTTTCCAAATCATCAATAAAAGTATCAGCGAAAAAAAAAAACTCACTGTGGAAAGTTTAAAATTATAATATAAAATTCCAAAACTTCATCTAAGTAACACTAATTCAGAAAACGATAATTGATGTTCTAGACTATTCGTTAAAAATAACGTGATATCTTTGCATCCAAAATTGATATTTCTACATTTTCGTTCGTATTTATCCTTTATTATTCGATATGACATGTAATACAATAAAAAAACAAAATCTTTTTTTTTTTTTTTTGCCCTTTCAATCATTAGACAGCGTGAAACCAAGGCAGGAATATGATAGAAGGTGAAAAATTGTGTCTACAAAAGCGAACATTAGTCAATAAGCGTTGATAATAATGATAGTTTCTGCTGAGAGAAATAAAATATTTTAGTATTCGTTGCGTACGTGGTTGGTAGATTTCATTTCTAAAGGTTTGTGCGTGTGTAGTGTATATTTCTCTATGGTTTACCTTTTGAAACATTATCATGTCTGAAAATATATCAAGTTTTATTATTATTATTATTATTTTGGACATAGACGCCATATGTCTATATTGACCCAATTTATCTTTAAGTCAAGTTTTTTAGGATCAATTTGACCTAATTCAATAACTTAGTCTCGCACTAACAACTTCAAAAATTAAAAAAAAAGGCATAAAATGCGGGCCAAACGGGCCAGCAAACGGGCCAGCCCGTTAGCCCGCGGGCTAAATGCGGGCCGGGCCCGGGCCAAGTGATTTTGGCCCATTCTTAAAACGGGCCAAAAATTTATGGCCCGTTTAGCCCGCGGGCCGAAGTGGGCCGGCCCGTCAGGCCCGTATGCCCAGCTCTAATCGGCTCACTTGGTCTATTGGACCCTTAAACTCCTACAACACTAGCAGGCCTAAGAGAAGCCCATTGCTTGTGACATCTGACCTCTCGACCTCCGAGGATCTCAATAAGATCAGCAAGATATCTTATCTATACCCATAGACTAACTTAGGCATCGGAGTGGCCGCGCCGGACAACCTCCAGCGTCCTCCTCTGACCCATTTTTTGTGTTCGTAGGAGCTATCTCTACTAGCTCAGATTCAGCTCATGCAACAATTTCTATTTATGTTGATGATGCATTGGTTACTAAAAATGGTTCTTCAATAATAACCAACTTAAAGAAGGAAATGGAGTCAGTGTTTGAAATGTTTGATTTTGGTCTCATGGAAAATTTCCTTGGCACGGTGATTAACCTAACAAATTATGGAATCTTTGTATCCAAAATATGTGTGCGTGCGCGCGCGCGCGCACATTGGATTTATTGAAAGGATTGAAAATGGAGAGGAGTAATTCAGTTACATGTCCTTTAATTGTTCATGAGAAGTTGTCAAAGGTAGAAAAAGGAGACAAAGACAATGATAGCAATTATAAAATTCTTGTTGGACGTTTAATGCATTTAACTTCATCAAGACCCGATATAATGTTTATTCTTAGTGTTCAATCCTAATAAATGAAACACCAAGTTATGTTCATTTTCATGTAGCTAACCATGCTTTGAGGTATATTAAGGGACATTAGATTTTGGGATTCGATATACAAAAACAATCGATGGAGAATTGATTAGGTACCCTAATAGTGATTAGGCTTAATGCCCAAATGACATGAAAGGCATTGTACGGTATGTGTTTTCTATTGGTTCTAGAGTGTTTTCATGGAGTTCAAAGAAAAATGGGTAGCTCAATCTACATCAAAGGCTAAGTATATTGCTTCTACAATAACAACAAACCAAGCTATTTGGTTATAAATTGTTTAACAAATCTTCACAAAGTTTGAGAAGAAAGCAATTGTCATCAAAGTTGAGAATGAATAAGCTATACCAATAGCAAAATATCTAATTCTTTATAGTAGGAAAAATCACATAAATGTCAATATTCGTGCTATAAGACAAGAAGAAAGGAAAGGTAAAGTTCAACAAGTCTTTTAAGTTAGAAGACCAGCTAAGCTAGTTGACATCATAACCAAGGCATTACCACATACAAGAATTTTCAATATGCTTTTTAGTCATGATCACTCAATATTTTTATTGTATTTTGTTAATTGTTGTGAGACATGGAATCCATATTTTGATGAGTTTTTAGAGCATCCATATCTGCTATTTTTTTTACAAAATCCTTAAGGTGCCGTATTAGTACCTTAAGGAACTTTCCTTATGATGATGAACCTCACCACCTTATCCACAAAGTTCTTCCGATGAGTTCCTTTATTTATTTTTATACTTTTATGGTTTCATTTATTTTATATAATACTCTTTTTTTACATAGTAATATTATTATTATGAAGAAACTCAGTCTTTTGAGATCCGTCATAAGAACTCTAAAAAGTTGAAGGAACTCTTTACTTCCAGAAGGACTTGATAACGATGTCATTCGCCAAGAAACTCTTGTCAAAAACCTCGGATGTAGATACAATTATTTGAGTACAATAAGAGTAGTTGGTGAAGCTAGACCCATGACTATGGATCTATTTGGTTAGTTTTTTTTTACAGATATAGAAATTCTTTTTAAACTTTTTTAACAAATTATTTATCAAGAAATAGATATAGATAAAAAAAAAGTTGGTAGTTCTTATGAAAAGATTAAATGGATTAAATATAGATAAAATATAAATACAAATCGAATATATTTACATATATCATTTTGATACAGATATAAATATATATAAAAAACAGATAATTCAAACATGCCCTATATTTACTTTACCAACTAGACTATTCTTTGTAAATGTTGAGATGATGGTTGGTGTATTAAATAAATTTATAAGCTTATCGATATAAGCTTTGAGAGAATATTATTTCCATTTTACTTTCTCACTTACTTTCTGGTTTTACATTACTTTCTGGTTTTACATTTTCACCTTGTGCCTTATTATTTTGATCCTCTACGGGTCTACCTCTTTACTCCGTTATGCTCTATTTATTTATTATATCATTACAGCTCCTATGGAGCTATATGACTCGTTGTCGTGCTTAAGAAAGTGTTCTGGTACATGACATGCCCTAACCCTATCATCCTTCTCTGAGGAAAATATATCTATTAAAAATGTGTAATTAACGGTTTTAAGTTATATATAATTAATTATAAAAATAAATAAATTGTTATTATTTTATTTTGTTAGTCTCACAATAAACTTTTCATTTTACTGATATATATTTAATAATAAGATACTTCATCAACACTAATACAATAATACATATATATATATATATATTTTCATTCTATCAAAATCCACAGTCTGGTACCGTAAATAGCGATTTGGCAGATTTCATTTTCTTTCTCCAAACATCTATAACAGTGATTGGAAATTTTAATATTATAGGATTGGGAGAACGGGACGATGAAGTACGATACGATAATAACCAGGGACGCGTTCCAGGTCGATTGTATATTATTATTTTTGGGGGGACGTGACACGGGACGTTGTTAAAGAACGTGAGGGACGCGTTCCTGGATGTCTCGCTGGGCATTTACGGCTTTTTTGGATAAATATAGATATATTTTTTAAAGAAATTATTTATAAAAAAGTTGATATAGATAAAAAAAATTAATAGTTCTTATCAAAAGATCAAATATATATAATATATATATAAATCGAACATATTTATATATATCATTTTAAAAAAAATACAATACAAATATAAATACAGATACAGATACAGATGCAAATAAAAAACAAACAATCCAAAACATGCCCATTTGCTAACAAATTTCATAATAATATGATTGATCCTTTACAATAACCTACTCTCTCTTGACTCTTTCTTTCTATTCTAGCACCAACACCAATATTCTTCGTCCCGGTCTCAAACATCCACAACAATCAAGCAAACATCCACAACAATCAAGCTTTTATTGCTTGCCAGGTATCTTCTTCCATTATACTTTACTTTCTTCTCATCAGCTAGCTTAAACTTTGCAGTCTTTGTGATTTTTGTTATTGACAAATCAATTGAAATCGTAGATCTGATACATGAGAATGTTAATTTAGTTTTACAGTATCCATCAAGATAAAAGAATAGTGACGAATTTGGAAGCACGTGACCGTACATTACTACAGAAAATTCAACTTCATGGACATAACTTATGCAATTTTTACTATAGAAATTTATATTTAGAAATACAAATTTTATTTCCAGAGCTCTTTTTTCTTGTATTAATTATATGTCAAAAGATGTTCTCCGTTCCACTAATAGTTTGATTCATCTAGAACTGTTAAGAGCATAGTATACCTAATATGTGTGTAGTGTGGCTATATACTTTACTGGGATGTGCGTAGATATCGCAAAAGCAAACTTTTATCTCTCTTCGTTGGGTGAACATTTTTTTTCTTGTTTTTTTCGGTTGGATATCTTCACTATGCAGCCTTTTCCTTTGCACTCAATCGAAAATAGTGACCGACACTGCTTTGCATTCACCAAAACGATGGTACGTACATTTCACATTCTACTTAGGAATTCCTGCGTGATGATAATTTAAGAGGACTATAAAGAATATTTTTCGTTTTACCCATTTGTTGTTTGACATTTTTGAATTACTTGTCTACTTATTTTTTTCCTAGCGATCATCTTGTTTATAGGACAATAATAGAGTGGTTAGGAGCAAAGCAGAAGCTTGGGACTATGTCGAAAAACTTTCTCAGGATCGCTGGATCTGTAAGTTCTGTAAAGAGGAGAAAACGGGAAAAGTTCAAAGAATAGTGGCACAGGTTTCGGCATTGCAGGTTGCAAAGGAGATGTCCCGCCTGAGCTAAAGTCGAAAATGAAGCTGAAGTTAGGTAGCGGAAGTAGTAGAAGCAAACCGACTATTGCTGAACCACCTCCTCCATCAGGTGCATCAAATTGAAGTCTACCGAGTGAGAACACTACCATCTTTGGAGCGAACACGTGGAGTATGGAAAATCTTGGAAACTTAGTTGGGGAAACAGGTCCTTGGGTTAACTATCCACAACAGGGTTCCCTTTCTCTATTTAATTATATTCATTTTCCACAAGAAACCAGGGACACAGTCTTGAGGACTTCTCTGGACGACTTTGACCTGTTTAGTCATGCTCTAGGGATGGCTGATCTACAAAATACAGACACTCTCGGGGAAGCAAGGGCTAGTAGCAATTTAGCATGTGAACAAACGCAAGTAAACATAACTTTCAATAGACGAGGTGTTAATGCTGGTGTTCAAGCACCTGAGGAAGAAGGAAGAGGAGTAGGATGGAATATGTTTGGAGCTGGCTTATGTCAACCTTAGGCCTCAACCAATACTCCTGAGGCCAACACTAGTGTTCAGGCACCGGAGGAAGAAGGAAGAGAAAATGGCATACGAAAGAATACGTCTGGAGCTGGCTCATGTCAACCTCGGACATCGACTCAAAGTGCTCAGCTAAAATTTGATACTGTCCCGTCAATCAACATCCAAGACGATTCTACAGCACCTTTAAAAAACTTGGATGAAATTGAAGCCGTCCTCGAGGAGGCCTTGGCATCTTGTGCAAACCAACAGCAGTGTCATGAATCCACTTCAAGTTCGCAAAGCCAGCTCAGGACACATTTGGAGCTTTTTGATTCTCCTCCTCAAGTGAGATCATCAATGCAGTCTAGTGGAAACTACAATCTATTAGGTTACGGTCCTGGTCGTGGTCCGTCACAAGGTATGTCTTGTTCACAAGCCTTTGGTTTCAAAAGGATATTTCTTTGGACTTGTTGGAACCTATTCGGTTATCTCTTTCTATCTTTTGGTCATTCACTATTAAGCAAAGAGTTTGAAGAAAACTAACAAGTCTTCTCTGCTCTTGCCCTGCTTTATCACTTTATATGATCTCGCATCACTTTGTTATCATTTATTAATAACTAGGAACAGAAGACTTCGCAAGTTTGGCAGAAAGGTTTAGAGAACTTCCTCAGATGGAGGTAGATGCTAGGAGAGAGCTCGTGCAAAAGATGTTGGACGTTGTAAGAAAATTAAAAACTCTTACCAGCACCATGAAGAAAATGAAGGAACAAGTCGATAATTGTCTGCAACATGTAGATCAAGTGAAGGAGGAGGTTGTTCACGAGATCAACAATAATAACCAAGTTTTAAGGCCTGCGTTCATGAGCTTTTCTTACGGTTGTGTTCACGAGATCTACAATTATTACGATGATTCCCCGCTTTGTCGGTCTCCTACGCCGAAATCCCTTACTCGGCTTCCTTGTGCCCGTCATATTTCTTCTTTTACTGTTAAAAGACGAAACTTCCTAATCAGATCTCGTATGCAGGACGATTTTTTGTATACTAAGTTCTTATTGACAGATGTAAAATGGAAAAATGTTCGCATATTAGGAATCACTAAAGAAGTGGATGAACTCCCTGAGGAAGGCGAATTATTGTTGGATCTCACAGTAGATGTGGTATTACAGCGAAAACTCATAACTGTCGGTCCCAACTGTAGCAGTTTGTGGAACAGCATTTCAAACCAATCTTGGAAACGACGTGAGGTTATGCTCAACAATTAAGAATATTAAGAGGATAGAAAGTTCTTGAAAATGCAATTATGGGTCTGTTTCGATTGTCTGTTTTTCATCTGTATCTGTATCTTTTTTAAAATGATTTGTGTAAATATATCCGATTTGCATCTAAATTTTATCTATATTTGTTCTATTTGATCTTTTGATGAGAACCGTCAATTTTTTTTTATCTATATCTATTTCTTGATAAATAATTTGTTAGCAAAAAGTTTAAAAAAGTGTCTGTATCTGCCGGAAAAAAGCTAAAACAAACAGATCCTATATATGAAGAAGGAATAGGAGATCATTACAAAATGGTCTCTGTCCTCCTTCAGAGCAAGTTGTAGTTTTTATTGTTTCTTATTCTCGTAATCTTCCTTATTGATGAGCATTCCAAATGATGTGCTTAACATTTGTAGCCGAACATAGTCTTTAGTTATTGAAATCCCATTTATTACTCATTTTTGTTGAGACCTTGATAGAATTAATGCGAAGGAGATAATGTATTTGAATATGAACTCATAGAACTCTTTTTTTTTGGGGGTTTCTTTAGGACATGTATCTCTCCCGAACAGCGTTTGAGCTCCCTCTTGACGGGACTCAAAACCTGCTTTATGTAATAGAGTTGCTGCTTCACTTGTGTACTAAATTCAATGTGTTATCTGGAATCTGATATATAAAGATGTGGTGATTGGAAGAACAGAATATAAGGTACTACGTTTATAGAAATATGGGAAATGTAAATTTCAAGTTAAGTCAGCATCACCTGCTGTAGTTGAGCCGTGAAGCTTATTAGATATGGCCGGGTAAGCTATTCAACGAAACCTTTTTATGGAAGTCCAACATTAAACTTTAAAGGGTTGGTTTAGAATGTTGGATTTAGTATAAACATTTCTTAATTTGCAATTAATTATTTCAAATTTATCAAATTTTATAATTAGCTATTTAAACTTTACATAATTTTTTAATTAACTACTTCATTTAACTACTATACAAAAATTCATATATAGTAAATTGATACTTTTGAAATAGAGGTTTACCGAAGACATGGCAAACACAATTACACGAACACTCATTGGTCAAAGATATATATATATATATATATATAAAGAGAGAGATACATCATTTAAAAAAGTATTATAACCTATAAAAATATCATAGCAAAACTTTATGAATGGCAACAACTTTATCGTTTTATATTTAATTACGTATAATTTGTAACTATTATAAAATGGGCAGCATATACAAAAAGGAATGCGTCTCTTGAGCAGAAGTTATATAAAATATAGTTAAAAAAAAAATAAAGGGAGAAAAGTACAAATCCATATTTTAATTTTTAACGAATTGGAAGATGAACGGAATGTCTCTTTTGAACGCCCACACGGTTCAGCAAAAGGACAAAGGCCGAACGTCCCGTGTTTCTTATAACTCTTCACTTTTAAAGAACATTAAAAATAGAGAGTTTAGAAAATATTAAACTAAGAGAGATTTTGAGACGGAGGAAATAAAAAGATTTACCTAACCTAACTGCAAGTGTCATCGATCATAAAATTACAATCTATCAAAATATCATTTTAAAAGAAATGATAATAGTAAAAGGGTTGATTGGTGATTGGGCACCTGGACGTTTGAACATAAGGGGAATGCTGCTGGGACGTCCCGGCTACAACACGCGCAAATTGCACACACGCTGATCAAAACTAATTAATGCACCACACAATAACCATTATTTTCTTTGATTAAAAGATAAATTACAAGTTATATAAGAAACGTAACTCTAAATTGCATAAAAAGTATTCACGAAAAAGATTTATGTAATTAACTTGTTAACAATATATATTTATATATTATTATAATAATATGTTAAAACCTATTATTTAATTATAAACATAATGCATTAAAGTCATATTTGATTATCATAAATTACACTCGAAAGTATCTATATTTAAGGTAAGTTCATTTAAAGTATTAATGTTTGAAGTTGTATGTTCATCCCTTTTTATAACTACTCAAATATTGATAACTAATTTATCCTCCAAACGTTGATACTTTTTTTTAACTACTCCAAATATTTATATCTTAAATAAATTTACCTCAAATATTAATATTTTTTAATATAATTTGCTCATATAGGTTTTCTTTTTTCCTTCTTTTTTATAGACTGGTACATCATTTTTTCCCTCATAATGATGCATCATTTAAAAAAGTAATATAACTATAACCTATAAAGATACCATATTAAAACTTTGTGAGTGCATTCTTTTGTGTTAAATCATGCATAATCCATAACTATTATAAAAGGGGCATTATATATATAAAAGTTGACTTTTCTTGAATAGAATTTTCTGAAATCATATGTAAATAAAATTATATTACTTAAAAATATAAAATATAGTAGAAAAATAAATTTAAAAAAAAAAATAGATGGAGGGAGAAAGATACAAATCCATATTTTAAATTTTTTTAAGGAAATGAAAGTTGAATCTCGTCAAACGCGTGCGGACGTTCCAGCCAAAGGAAAAGGGCGGACGTCCCGTCCCGTGCTTCCTGTAAATCATAAAGAGGTGGCATCCCTCTCCCCTTTTCACCAACATTAACATACCGCATCCTAAAACTCTCTCTCTCCGGTGCTTCCTGGAAATCAGTTTCTTTCTTTTGAGGTAAGTGTTTCTTGGACTTGTAATTCTTATCAAACCATGAATTTTCCTATTCTTCAGCTTTCGCGAGATTTTTTTCTCTCTTTTTCTTTTCCTTTCTTTTTATCATCTTGATAGTCATGTTGCTACTTTAGATTATAATTTATTTCACCCTGTTTTGCCCTAGTAACGTCTCTCATGAATGCAAATTTGTGAATATGGATTGATCTCAACCAGAAATGGTTAGGTGAGTCGGATTTTATAGCGGTCACACGTTGACTTTAGTCGGTGCTCTTCGAGCAATTCCTTGTAAAGGGAGAATCTTGATGTTCAGTCACGAGGAAATATGTTTAAATATAAAAGACAAAAGATGGGTTTTGAGCTGGTTCGTGTCGAATGTGCTTTCCATTTTTCTTTTCTTTCTTTTTAAGATTTAACTGTATATAGAAGCGTGAATAAGCAGAAATTTATGGGTGCTTTGTCTCGATAAGTTCATTTTTAATTACTAATTTCAAATTTAAATCGTTATGTATCTTTGTGACTGAAAGATGGTAAGATTTTCCCAGCTGCTATCAAATTGATGAGATTTGGCTTATGAACAATTCAAGAAGCAGCATCTCTTATTCTCTTCCTCCATTAGTTTTTTGCCCCTTGTAAGCTGTACTCAGCCTTTTATTCTAATTCTTGGAGTTCCTGGACCATAAGGACCATTTTTCATTAAAATGTGCGAAAGTTAATTCAATTGATAGGCATAACTGTACAAGAGAGGATTCTTTTATGTAATTTTGATGCATTATACTCTGCCTGAGTCATATTGTAGAAGGAAATTTGTTTTGGTTTTTAAGGACACATCAATACTTGTTAGAAATTTTGAGTTAAGTTGTTAGAAAAAGGCTCATTAGTGTCTATTGGCTTAATTATTGGCTACTTTTGACTTAGATGTTACATATATCATCTCTTATGTTGAGTTGATCTGTTTTTATAGTCATACCTAAGTTAGGAAGATTCGGGGAAAAATCTTTTAGATATTCTTACTTTGATAGTTGATCTTTCTTCTTGCTACAGGGTTGAATCAGTATGGCTAAGCAGCAGAAGATGATACTCAAAGAACATGTCATGTTCGAGGAAAATAACTGTTGGAAGTGCAGATCTTGTCAACTCAAGAGCAATGGGCATCCCAACAGAATTGTTGCACATCTGGCTGGTATTCGAGGAAAGGGTATTAAGGTATGCCCGAACATGACTCCTGAAAAGGAGGAGGAATTTAAAAGGGAACTCCAGTTAACACCTCGACCAATGGACATAGAAGGACAGCTTCAGAGACAATCAAGAGAAGAAGATGATATGGTCAACAATTTGGGGGATATGGAAAATACTTTATCTAGGGCTGTAAGTTCTGATCTTCGCCCAAACCAGGAACGTTGCCATAATTTTCCAGATTTAGGCATTGCAAACCGCGGAGGAGGTTCCCACCTGATGTGAGGACAAGAATGCAGAACGCGGTAAGGCTGAAGGAAAAAGGAAAAAAGAAAAGGAAGCGTGCATCAGGCTCTAAGGAAATAGATTTGTTTGATGCGATTAGAAGTTTAAACTCAATAAAAGATTTCCTCCTTGGGTTAGGACCTCGTTCAATGGACGTAGAAGGACAGCAACAGATGCAGCCAGGAGAAGCAGATGATATTGTGAACAGCTCGGAGATACAGAATATACTTCGTCAGGAGCTGCAATTTTTAATTTTTTTCCCAAACCGGGAGGAACACTACTGCAATGCTCCAGACTTGCGCATTGCAAACAGTAAAAGAGGTTCCCCGTCTAATGTGAGGATGGTAATGCAGGATGTAAACTCAATAAAAAATTACCTTCTCGGGTTAATACCTCGTTCAATGGACGTAGGACAGCAACAGATACAGCCAGGAGAAGAAGAAAATATTATACTCAGAATGATAGACAGAGACTTTTTAGGTTTTGATCTTGAGAACTGCAATGCTCCGGATATGAAGGAGGCGTGCGAGCGATGCCGGATTTTCAGGCGGCATTGAACATGAGGATGAAGCATGGGTAAATTTATATCTGAATTTTTTTATTTGTAACAGTTTAATACATAAAAAAATATATTCAAATAAGAAAATTCTCCAATCACATATCTTTGGACAAATTTTATCTATTTTTTTCGGTCCGATTGCTGACGTGACAAGCCGATGTAATTAAAATATTCTTTATCCATCTACATTGGCATATTTCTTTTTTTCTTTTACTTTTCCTCTTCTCTCTCCCTGCTTGTACTTTTGTCTTCCTAAACAGAATTTCGATATGGGTTTTAGTTTTTTGTATCAATCTAGTAGGATTTTTCAGTGTTACTGGATCTAATTAGTTGGTTTTGGTTAAATGATCAATCATCCTGCGTAAATCATTTCTTATTTTTTCCTTGTATTAATCTCAAAGGTTCCTTATGTTTTGAAAAGTTGGGTCTTTTCTAGATTCCCAAATTTTGTGGTTCTCCCAAAAAGGGTCTTTAGATTCTCCTTATTTAAAAAAAAAAAAAAAAAAAAAACTTTGAATCGAACCTCCCCCAACCCCGTCTTCTCTTGCATTTCTTCGTTACATGTGTTGAACTACTTGGTTAGTATTAAAAGCTTTCTTGAGCCTTTGACTTGTTAAAAATGGACCCGAATTTGATTCGAGCTAAAAATGAGAAGGGGAATCGAAATTCTATCATCAGCTTCATATCTTTAAGATTCTAATTGGTTGTATCAGGAAAAGCAAGGAACAAAATGGACTCCAGAAGAGATCAAACGGTTTGAGAATGCGTTGGCCTACTATGATAAAGATACTTCGGACCGGTGGTTTAAGGTGGCAGCTATGTTCCCAAGAAAGACTGTTCGTGATGTGATCAAGCAATACCGGCAATTGGTGAAAGATGCGTGGGAGGCCGCATTTAATATTGAGGATAAAGGATGGGTAAGTTTTATTTATTGCACCTGAATTTTTTAGTTTGTAACAGTTTAATATCTAAAATAAATTTATATTAAGTAAATATCTGAGCTTTTTAAAACGTTCACTTACAGTATTTATGAATAGATTCTGTAAAAAATTTATATTAAGCAAATATCTGAGCTTTTTAAAATGTTTACTCACGGTGCTTATGAACAGATTCCGTCTATTTTTTCATTCAGTAATGACATTAGCTTTTTTTTTTTAATTATTTTTACTTTTCCGTCTCTCTCTTCCAACACAGCAACCCCCCCCCCCCCTTCTTACTTTGTCTTCCTAAACAGTATTTCAATTTGGGTTTTAGATTTTTCGTATCAATTTGGCAAATTTTTTTAGTGTTACTGGATCTAATTAGTTGGTTTTGGCTTATTGATCAATCTTCCTGCTTTCATATCTTACTTTTCCTTTTTTGTTTCTTGAAGGTTCCTTGGTCTTGGAAAATTGGGTCTTTTCTGGATTCCCAAATTATTTGGTTCTCCCAAAATGGGGTCTTTAGATTCTCTTAAAAATATATATATATTTCTTTGAATCAAACCCTCCCCCAGTCGCACCTTCTCTTGCATTTCTTCTTTACATGTGTTGAACTACTTAATTAGTTAGTATTGAAAGCTTTCTTGAGCTT
Source organism: Combretum micranthum (assembly GCA_024138025.1). Classification (NCBI taxonomy): domain Eukaryota; kingdom Viridiplantae; phylum Streptophyta; class Magnoliopsida; order Myrtales; family Combretaceae; genus Combretum; species Combretum micranthum. Next base: position 24,794 of record JAMXBD010000498.1, on the reverse strand, counting down.
TTGACTTGTTAAACATGGACCCGAATTTGAATCGAGCTTAATAGATGCCCTTTCATTTTTAGTCAAAAATGAGAAGGGGAATCAAAGTTCTATCAACAGCTTCATATCTTCAAGATTCTAATTGGTTGTATCAGGAAAAGCAAGGAACAAAATGGACTCCGGAAGAGAACAAGCGGTTTGAGAATGCGTTGGCGTACTATGATAAAAATACTCCGAGCCGGTGGTTTAAGGTGGCATCTTTGATCCCGGGAAAGACTGTTGGTGATGTGATCAAGCAGTACAGGGACTTGGTGAAAGATGTGCAGGATGTGGCATTTAATATCGAGGATAAAACATGGGTACCTGAAGTTTTTAGTTTGTAACAATTTTATTTCTAAAACAAATATTATACCATCAAAATATTTGAACATTTTAAAAATTTCACCACCTCGGATTCCGTTGATTTTTTCGTTCATTTGCTTACCGAGGACGAACTCTATAGCACTCGCAGTATTCTGAGACAGCTTTTTATCCTTCGCTTGCTTTTTCTGATGGAGGGATCCTGCCTCATCTGATGGCCGACTACACTTCAGCGATCTTTGACCTCGTTCACTGCTCCAGCGGAGTTGACTTCCGACTGAAAGGTCCTGCTTTGCTTGCCGGCGACACTAATGATGGGATTTAGCCCAGTCTCGTGCCAGTTTCATTTTCTGCTTCAACTTTGAGGCTCAGATTTATTCTTATACATCTGCACATCCATATATATCCATGTGGACTTGTTTTAAATATATGATGTCACTAATACAACATTTATGTATTCCGTTGCTTATCCAGTATTTTATAAAAGATCAATATACATGCGGGGATGAAAAAAGTGCTTTTGTTACTGTCTGTTTTCAAATTAATATGTAAATAGTTTTTTTGAATAATTAACTCTACAAAACTGACCTTTATTGTCTAATGATTAATTATAGTAGCAATTACCTCAACTCTGGCAATTCCACCTTGATCAGCTTTTACACCCACGTTTGCTATAAGGCAACATTTTCTTCTTGTTATTTATTTATTTTTTTTTTTCCAAATACACATTCAAAGTTTGCATATTGGATATTACATTGATCTCCCAATTCAGATATACCAAATTTGAAACTTCCCTTCCATAATAATGGCAAAAAAAATTACATATTTTACACTGGAACACAAACTTAATCCATATATTCGTGGCTTTTGAATTTGAAAACGTGGTCACAATATTAAAGCCATTGAGAGATTTGGTATTCTATATATGTACATAGATCTGAAAAGAATAATTAATTCAAATAAGCTATGCCTTTTTAATTAACTCATTTGTAATTGATTAAATAAATCATTTTTATTATTTTAGCAGCCTTTTTATAGGTGTAGCATTTGCTATTATGATGTGTAAAAGAAATAAAAAATAATAATAAAGTATTGCTATTATAGTTCGAAATATTTTAGTTATTGTCTCCTCTTTCTTAGAAGTACAAAATTGAGTCTTCTTTCATCTTATATGCATAATCCAATCCCCTAGATCTGCAATAACTTAACCATATCATCACGGTTCCTAGAGAAATAATTAATAATGCTGAACATATCGTGTTTATTTATGGTTCACTTCCATGTACTCATATAAATTTGAGTAGACAATAGTCTGATTGGTCATAGTGTCCATGTACCCCAATATAGACTAGAAATATAATTTTATCATAGCAATATATACATACATATATATATATATATATATTGTCATTTCAGATAGAATGGGACTTCTTGCAAATATAAGTTTGTATAAAATAATACGTAAATATAAAAGATTTCATACATTTATTAGTAATTAATAGATCTATTAAGAGATATAGGATGATGATGCATATATGTCAATTAAAACATTAAATATATAGAAAATAAAACATAAAAAAAATGAAATACTATATAAAATTATTGCAAAGTTCAATTTCACGATCCTAAAATTATGAACATACTTGTAATTAGGCATGATAAATAGGTCATGGCATGCATGGATCAACATGTAGGCCGTGAGCTTGGCATAAAAAAAAAAAAAAAAAGACAAAAGCACGAGCATGAGTAAGTTGGCATGCAACACATGGTAAGTGAAGCACATGAAATAAGTGGGCCAACATGGCATGATACGGCACACAAGACACGTGAACCAAACTCTTTCATTACCATTTGCAAAATATTTGATGAAATATTTTTGTTTTTTCCATTGGCTTGAGGTTTGAAAGGTTACCTTGAAACCCATCCATCATACCTTTTGTTCAAATTCCGGTTAGCAACATTATGAACGTTTTGACCTTTAGAGACTTACTCTTCTTAGAAATATTTCTCTCACTCATTTAATTTGCACTCTTGTATGCTTGCAAGCCTTACTTCAGTCGTTTTCTACTTAGCTTCCATTTGAGAACTTAATCTTGCTTTTACCTATTCAAGCCTCTATTTTCACTTAGCATTCCTATCAACAAGCCTCTTAACTATTAATTCCTTCAAATGCTTGGATGTCTCTACCTTCTTAAGATGAGATCTCAAGCCCTAAATAAGTTTTCCCCTCACTCCACTTCTTGTGCCTTATGTCACAAGATGGGAGGTTCTCCCCTCCTAAAGTGCCTATGTGGCCCTCGACCATCCCTTATGTCATCGTATACACTTATTCTAGATGGTGAGCTAGTCTCTTCTTCCCTGATTTTCCTAAATTTGTTCCAGGTCCAATATTCTCATAAAGAGTGTCCTCTTGGTTTTGTCACAATCCTCTTTATGTTTGGGAGCCTCAACATTTCCAGCTGGTTTTAGCCTATCGTGGTCTCATCAAAAGTTCGACAATAGTTCTCGACTAGTTTTCTCATAGGAGGCTAAACCTACCTTTAAAGTTAACACTCTCCCCACATAAACCATTATGCTAATGCCACTTGTAGAACTCTCCCATAAGGCTTTCAACTCTTAGACCGTGACATTCTCCCCTACCAAAATTTATGATACCCTCATTATGAGGTAAGTCTGCTACCATTACCCACTTACTTTAGATCCACAACCCTCCTTCACATCCGTCGTTAACCCATCCAAGATCATATCAGTAGTATCTCAAGCTTCTACAGGCTTCTTCTTGCCCTCACCCATTCCTTCATCCTTCGAGATCACTACTTGTTGAGTTACCTAATGGTAGGGTTTGACCATAAAGTTCTTACTTCAACCCCAACTCATGTCTAGCAATGATGTCCTCCTCCAATGGGCACTTCTAACCTTAAGCTTTATCCACACAAGTTGAATTGACAAGAAGATTTAGGCAAATTCTTGTTTTCACGACTCGTGACATCTTACCTCTGATGGTTGCTCCTCTCCACAAGCTTCATCCACACAAGCTGCATCAACATAAGAACTACCTACTCATTAAGTATATTAGGTAGTAGTTAAGCAACTTGATGAAGCTAGAACACTTTCTCTTATAACACTTGTCATGGGACAAGAGGTTCTCCACTCCTAGAGTATCTATGTGGCGCTTGACCATCCATCATATCATTATTAACTATTGTTCTAGGGTGAACCAACCTCCTCTTTCCTAATTTTCCCAAGTCTGTTCTAGGCTAACATTCTTAAAGGAGGTCCTTTTGGCTTGGCCACAGTCCTCCATATATTTAAGAGGTTCAACTGTTCCAACTGGTTTCGGCTTGTCGTGGCCTCATTAGGAGAACAACATTAGCTCACGACTAGTTTACTTATGGGATGCTAAACCCAACTTTAGAGTTAACCTTTTCCTAAAACAAACCATTTTACTAATGCCACTCGCAGCGCTACATTCCCAAGTTGAACACTCCCATAAGGCTTCCAACTCTCAAACCAAAATGTATTGGCTACTCTTCCTAACACAAAGTCTGTCACTGTCTTGATCCTGCCTTAAATCATGTTCACATCAATTACTTTGCGCTCTTTTATGGATTGGTTTTCCCTACTAAAACTTTATATCCACATGCCTCGCCAATGCCGAGGTCCTCTCTTCTTTTCCCATCTTTACCATTAGCATATTTTCCCCACCTCTACCCACACCGAAGACAATTATAACACCACCTTCCCTTTAACTTCCCTTTTGTTTTCTCATTGAGCCCTCCTATTCCTCAACATCTACTTTAATGGCTACTACTCCAAGTGTCTCTCACATCTCCATCGCTCCTTGCTAACCAATTGGCAATTACTTATGTTGATTGTCCTCGGTTTGCCTTCCTTTATCCTCCACCCCCATTGAGCCACCTCATACTTTCACCATTCCATCAGCCATGAAAATTTTGTATAAAAATACAATGCTAAAGGATAGTTTGAGCATCATAAATCTTGCCTTGTTACCTAAGAGTTTACTTAGAAGGAAGGTATGAATTGCAAAAAAAACATTCTACATTATTATCAAACCCACCACCATCCATTTAATCCTCTCTTATGATGTCTTAGCTCTGATGAACTATGAGTGGTTACAATCTTATTTTGATAAGAAAATGTATTACACAAATGCTCCATAACTTAGTTAAGTTACATTTAATAAGCAAAAATTGTTTTTGATATATTTTAGCTTTAATCTACATATATGTGTAAGTTGCGTGTTTTTATGGAGATTATGCAAGTTTTAGTAAGATCAATTTTTAAGTGTCATGGCCTTGGTTGTGGCCTAAACTTGTGGAGCGAATCGAGGACTCTACATGTTTGATTCAAGGTGTGATAAGTGTAAAACCAAGGTGCGGCAAATGGAACAAAACAAGTTGAACACGCTTAGTTGAAGGCCACGTTGAGGGCTCAACATGCTAAGTGGTTTAGGGTATGAAAAGCTCAAAACACGCACTCGATAACCTCAAGTCTCAACTCAACGAGATAAAAATAACAGACTTGGTCAAAGGGCTAAATTGAGGCGCGATAAGTTAAGGCGTGACATGCTCCAAGGTGCAGTAAGTTTGAATATGAGGCTCGACAACAAAGACTTGGTTAAGGGTCAATTTGAGGCGCAACAAGTTTGAGGCACGACAAAGTTTAGGACACGACAGTTTAATAAATAATCATTATAGAATTTTAAATTTGACCGTTTAAGGTTCTTTTGAGGTGAATGGCTATGTTTTGAAACTACTATATATTGTATGTTTTGGGGTGATTTTCAACATGAGATTCATGCTTAACTTGTAGAAATTATGATAGAATACTCTCTGTTTGTGGTTGTTTTTGCTACGTGAATAGTGCCAGTCGTGAGATTAGTGGGCTAATATTGTAAGACACTATTCATATGTTTTATTTGAGTGTTTAAGTGAAGTCCTCATATGTTGAGATACCTGTGTGAAGTCTTACATGTTTGTAAGCATTTGTGAAGTCCTCGTGTAGAGGTATTGAGTAAAATCCTCTTCATAAGGCAATTTGTTTTGATTGAACGATATGTGCGAAGTTATCTTTGAGTGAGGCAATTGTGGACAGTGAAGACTAGGAGGTGGGTCGAACTCCACGTTAAATCTTATGTAAATATTCTCCTTCCCTTATCCAAGTGTTACAAACTCTACAACACATGCACAACAATGAGTTCATGAAGAGCAAGATGAAGATTCAAGTAAAAGTCAGCTAATTTTGGCTTCAAAATCATCAATTTTACTAGCATTATCCAAGTTTGCTTTTACAAGTTATTAGTATATTTTGGTTACAATTTTATAAAAGGGATAAGTAACTTAACGACATGTTATTAAGATTTTATGTAGTTTGTATCGTTAAGATATTATTTGGGGATTTTATTTTTAATTTTATAGTTTATAGAATATTATATAGTTTCCTTTTCTATTTAGATCATCTAAGGTTTTATTTTATGTATATAAATAGGCATGGTTGTTAAATAATTCATTAATGAACTATGAGTCTATCAAAATCTATACGTTGGGAGTTATCTCTTCTTTAAAAAGAAAAGGAAAAAAAAAAAAAGATGCTCATCAAGAACTTTAATTCCTATAACATTCACTTCACTTATACTAAGTTTCTAGGCTATTGTATAATTAGTGTGTTGGGGTTTTATTCAATCATGCAAGATTCTTGGTTAATATAATTTAATGGTTCAAGTTCAATATATGACTTTGATTCTTAATTTTGTTTAGCCAATAAGTCGAGATCCGCCTACAATTTGATTTTACAATTTTTGGGTTTTTGTATTTCTCCATCACTTTTGAATATTTATAATGTCCTTTACAATTTTGTAATATTTTTAGCATATCTTTGGTCATTTCAAACTAAATAATGAGTTAAAGAATGGCCCTCTTTTTGCCACTAGATCTCACATAGAAAGAGAAAATATGGCTCATGAATGATCCATGAAACTTATTTGCTTGACATATCTCTTTAGTTTCATTACAACATTCAATTTACAAATGGATTCAGGTAGAAGCCTCTCTCACAAAGCATTATAAATTGCAATTAGACATAGCACAAGGTTGAACCTCTATCAAATCTATGATGGTGCCTTCTACATCCATTATTGACAAAGAAAACTTTGCTTGTGGGGTCAATTGTAAGGGCTTCTCAGGTCCTTTTCGGGGTTAATTCCAAAGGGAAGGGCAAAGAAAACAAAAGGCTCTTGTTTTCCTACAAATATGACAATGGTTAGTAAGATTCTAGTACAACAGTTGGAAAGTGGCCTTTAACCCCCAGCAATTATAGTAATTTAGGAAAGGGAAATTGGAAAGTCCAAATACCAAATAAAGTAACAAGAATATTCCTGAGCTACATTATAAGGTGATAGAGTCATATTCTAATATTATCAAGCTTAAAATCTAGGCTTAAGGTTGACTCGTTTAGCTAAACGAATTTTATTTTGATATTGAAATCGACTCGTTTACAAATTAAGCTTGAATTGAACCAAGTTTTTTATCCAGCTTAATGCTCTTTTATTGAGCTTGAAATTAAAGTTTGAGTTCGTCTCGTTTACATAGCTTGTTTTCCATGCTTTTGAAAGAGTTGTTGAATATATATATATATATATATATATTAAATAAAAATTAGTTTTATTATATATTAATTCATATCATAAATATAAAACTTATAAATTTGCTAACAAGTTTATTCACAAGCCTACTAACGAGCTTACTCACAAGACTATTCATAAGTCTAAACGAGCATGGTCATGAGCTAGCTTGCAAGCTTATTTATGAGCCAACTCGCGAGCCTAAATTGAAGCTCGAGCTCGGCTTGTTTAATAATCGAGCTTAAGTTGAGCTTGAAGCATGCCAAACTCAGGTTAGCTTGCGAGGATCTTGGCTCATTATAGCCCTACCCCAAATAAATACAAGTTTGAAAATAAAAACAACAAATTTCATCAAGAATATATAAGATTCCACAATCCTAATCATTCCACTTGTCAATAAGATTGTCTAGGTCCCTCATATAGCTGCAATAATCACAAGCATCAAGTTGACAACATCATCACCTAAAAATGAAGGAAATAAACTGAGCCCATTACGATAGCAACACAAGTACCGCTCATAGACTAAATGCAAATTCAACAACCAGTAATTTAAATCTGTAATTTAAGTGTGGTAAATCAAACAAAAGAGCACCCACAATTCGACAATACTATAAGGTAATAAATAAAATGTTAGAGAATAATGAATTGTTCAAATATCAATAAGCACAATGACAATATTTTTATTTTGTTAATTTTAGTTGATCAGATTTCGTATCGATCACAATTATGACCCATAACCCTATAAGGTCATAAATAAATTTTCCAAAACCCATAAGGTTTTTAGCGGATCAGACGGGTTGAGTACCTTGTAACAACCCACCCAGTTGCATCCCTATCTAAAACATCATAGACAGGTTATTTATTGGTTATGTATGATGATAACTAATAAATGATTAACACACATAAATTAATGATATCGTATGCTAGAAACTCTAAGTTTAGAAGAATTTTTCCAAGTAATAATAATTAAAAAACAATGTCTAGTAGATCTAAAAATAGATGGATATTATGATTGTCAATTGAAAAAGACACATTATTTGGGACTTGTTTTAGGAATAATTAATATAAAAAGAAATGGAAATAAATAAATCATAAACAATGTGGGGAGAATGAGAAACAAAAATATTATTTTTCATATACATAAGGATGCCGCTGAAATAGTATGAGATTTGGTTTATCTCTCATATATATATATATATATATACACTGATAATATATAAAATTAAAATCATTATAAGAAATTAAGGCTTTAAAGATAAAAATTATGTTTCTAAACATAAATTTCCATCATAAAAACCATAATCACTGATTCTATTTGTAAAAATATAACTTATTTTATCCATTTTTTGTTACAAAATTTTTATCTTCAAATATCAGTTTTCTTATAGTATCATATGGGCAAAACTTAATGTAGACGATGTTCTCATTTGACTGTATATGTACTAATTTTATGTTGCCATACAAAAAAATTGAATAAATAGTAATATATTTTTAGACTTGATACTACCGTAATTAGGTTGGAGAAAAATCCAGAGGAAATGCTTACAATTATGCGCAAAAAAGAAAGGCCTGATTTCACAAAATCCATTGGGAACACGTTATCAAAAACTCAAGCCATTTGTCATACAAACTGTAGAGATTTGAGACTCTCCTTTTGCGTTTATCTACTGGTTTTTTGGACTATAAACAGATAAGCAAGCTAAATATTTTATTTTAAAGGTGATGAAAAATTCGGGCAAAACGAGAATAATGGCCGACAGCTGGGACGTCCCAAGTTAAAATACTAATAAATTAGAATGCTTTGCATGGACAATTGGTAGAGTGAGTCTTGACCAAACCATACAATACAATACAACCTCTCTCTCTCTCTGCTGCACTTTCCTCTCTTCCTGCAAAATGTAGCTTCTGGTCTTCCACAACCACTATAAAAACCACTTTGCTCAGGTTGGTCTCACTTATTCTATGTTGTTGAATTTGATTTTTTGGTTCCGAGCATTTTTTTTCCTCTAAGGTGCGTTCTTTTTACTTTTTATTTTTTGGAAACTGTGATTATAGTCATGGATGGAACTTATTTCTTAACTTACTTTTCCTCAGTAATTTAGCTTCAGGAGATTTCGATAAAATTGACTAGGATAACATCGATTTGAAGCAAATCTATTGAATTAGATGAAATCTTCGAGTAGTTACCACATATTGACTTTTAGCCAAAAATTTCCTAAACTATAGCTACAAACAAGTTAAGCCGAGCAAAGTATTTAAAGATTTGGGCTTGGCTCATCTAAAATTTATTGAGCTCGAGAACAAGCCGAGCTTTTTATCGAGTTTGAAATTTAGGCACAAGGTCAGCTCTTCGCTCAAGCTCGAACTTGGCTCATTTACAAATAAAGCTTGAGCCGAGCTAAGCTAATTTTTTTATCAAACCTATCACGGTTTAATTGAATTTGAAATTTAAATTTGAACTCGACTCATATAAATAGTTAGTTTTTCTTTTTTTTTTTTTAACATAAATTATAATACATAAATGTTGGTATAAATATATAAATAATATAGAAATTAGTTCCCATTGTTTTACTTTTAAAGTTATGTATAATATGCCATGCATATATAATTCATAAATCTGCAAATAAGCTTATTAACCAATTTATTAACAAGCTTATTCACGAACTGGCTCGTGAGCTTAAATCAAAGCTCAAGCTCAACTCATCTAGATAAACAAACTTCACTTTAGGTTAGAGTTCGGCTCGTTTGCAACTCTAACTCTAGCTAACCAAATAATTTTTTTTTAATTCTTAAGAGTTTTTGAAAACAATAAGTCCTCTGACTTAGTTTATAGAAAGAGAGAGAATCTAACAAAGGAATGAAATCAATAGGCATAGCACTAGTCTTAATATCGTCTAATTAAGCTATTTTTTTCCACTTGTTTAGGCTAGAAAATCGTATAATTGGCCTTAAAGAAGTAAGTTTTGTTGTTTTGCCAAAAAAATTGATAAAACAAGTGAGGCACACCCTTGACTAAGATAAAAAGGCGAGTCTCGCCTCGTTGCCCACGTGGACATGCCATGCTGCTCGTCTCTTTATCCTAGTTAGAGACGAAGCTTGCCTCTTTATCCTAATTAAAGGCAAGTCTCCCCTCCATTAGCTAACTCATCTCTCTATGATGCCAAAGCAAAAGTGGTGGTTAAGGGGGGTAGGGGACTGGCTTAAGGCATGTAGTATGAGTTAAGATACAGCTGCTATGACCATAAAGGAGCATACTAAGATGATCCTAGTCCTGGTGATGGAGCTATGCTAGGGAATGGATAGGAGTTGTGAGCCTAAGTCAATGAACCCCAGGTAGTCTATGATGTCGAGGCATAAACAATAAGACCTGATGATGGGAAATATCAGCAAGTATGGGGGTACGGTATGAGTCAGGATATGACAGTCACAATATCAAAGGATCATGTTGAGACAATTCTAGTCCCAGTATTGGAGCCATGCCAAGGAATGGATAGAAGCCATGGGTGGGTTGATATTGGGTGGATAGGCCTATTGGGGTGCTCCCCATGTTATTAGTAGGGAGGCATGGCATATATCCTAATGCTGGCGCCTAGCCCTGCTACCGTGAGGAGTTACCTGCGATCTAGATAGTGGCAAAGGCAATGGCTTAACATATCTAGATGATTGGCTTAACATGCAGCAATATCTATAGTAGTACAACTGTGGAGGCAAAGCAACTAATATAGATTATTCGAAGTAGGATACAACTAGAGCCACTATTGGTAGTACTTGAAGACGCTGGCGACTGAAAGTAAGATGGGTACTATCCATGATATGGCATGGGAGGCTGATTCATCAACGCATGATGAATTTGATCCATCTCCGTGAAGTTTTGCATGAATGCCTCCATATCAACACTGTCTGAGTTGATGCTAGACTGATCAAGGGTAGACATCATCATAGGTCAATTTCAAAATGCATAACCAACTTGACTTATCACTGGCGATTCCTAAACTGAGAACCGGCTTAGGGATAGCAGTTCCGAACCAATAAAGGACCTCTGGTTCTAGCAAGTTCTTATGGTTCCACTATCCAAAACCACCTGACTCAGTGGTTTTGGAACTGCTGGTTCGAGAAGTTGTTGAGAACTAGCGGTTCTCACAGTTTTACGTCAAAAAAATTATAAAACAAAAGAAAATTATAATAAATTTGTAATTAAAAAAATATTTAAAATTATTTTTGCATGAATAACAAAAAATTTATTTCTTATTCAAGACATTTAATGTGTTGTTATTAACAACATAAGTAACAAATATATTTGAAATCATATGATGTTGAGTTTATGTAGACTTTTAACCAAAGTGGACTTTTATTTCTTAACAATTATGACTTATTTTTGTGTTGTTGAGATTTATTTGTATCTTGAATATTTTATAGTGCCATATTGCTAACATGTTAACTAAAAAAGTGCAAGTAATTGTATATAAATAAATGCATAATCGTACAATTTCTTTTAGCTAATAGGCTATAAGAGCATCTTTATTCTTAGGTTACTTAAGGAATTACTTAAAGTCTCACGTCAGCATTTGAAACAACTCTACCTGTTAAGCAACCCTCTACTTTATCCCTAGTTACTTATCTACATTTTTTTAAATTGTTGTAGGTCCCATTTTATTTTACTACCTTAAAATAATGTTTATTTTTTTTCATAAAGATTAAATGAGCATGAAAGGACCAATGAGAGAATTAGGGAGAGAGTTACTTTTTGTAAAAATTATATAAGTATGTAATGACCAATAATAGGAGAAGTGAGAAGATTGCTTGCCCAAGTAACTTTAGTTTCTAAGCAATCCAATAAACAATCCACTTTATTACATAAGTAACAATCACATCTCCTATATCTCTTGAAATTTTCATCAAGTACCAAATAATAAAGATGTTCTAAACAATTATTATTAGGCTCAATGTTATTTCAAGTTATAAATTTATTTTGTATTTTTTCTTACTTAAATTAAATAAATTATTTAATTGGTTTTTTATTTTTTTATTTCATGGTTCTTGATTCCGCTGGAACTGGAACTGGAACCAAACCATAGGAACTAGACTAGCTCCCATGGGTCTGATTCTGGTTCCACCATTTTTGGAACTAGGAACCGGCGGTGCGAGTTCGATTTTGATTCTAGACTCAAACCAACCCATGATGACGTCTATCCTAAGGCTACTCACAGTAGTCACATCTCACCTCAACGATCGACACGCCTTACCCCATGCCATGTTGATGTCTTGACTTGTGCCTTAAAAAACTTCCTCCATGATAGTGGCATCGCTCTTTAGCTCCTGGTTTATTTCAGTAACTCTAATATCCTCCTCCTCCCTCTTAGTAATCATCCTAGCCTTATTGAAATAAAGACACGATTATGTTATTAGTACTATGTAAAAATAGATATATTATATTACCATAAAAATGACAGTCAAATATTTGTACATGATTAGCTGTGCCTCCTCAAACACCCTCTCCAGTGTGGTTTGCCTTTTCCTCTTCTTGGTGAGTTGATCGAGAGGTTCAAGTATCTGACATGTGAACTAATGGGTCTTAATGCTATTGGACTTGGGCCAAAGGTTCGGAATAGCATATAATCCAAGTGCAACAGTCACACTCCTGGGCTGATCCGAAATAAGAAAAGAAGGGCTGGTTATAATTTAAACGGCTTGTTCGGTTTGCAACTAAAATTTGGAAAAAAAAAAAAAAATGATCCTGGTTAGTTCATTGAAGACTGGTGGACAATAAATAAATAAAGTACGATAGTGTTGCTTTTCTTCCTCTCTGGCTGACTAATATTAACTGTGAGTAGCTGTGTGATTTTGGATTGAGTTTGCTAGACTAGCGTTTTCCCGGCTTTATTTGTTCAGTGTTTTGGTCATGACCAGAATGATTTAATATATACTAATGGTACTACGTATCTAAACTTTAAAATTAATCAATTTAGTATCTAATTTTGGAAATTGATTAATTTAGTATAAAAAAAAACTGATCAATTTAAAATTTAAGTTTTTAATTATATATCTCGTCAAAATAGATATCATTAGTGAAAATAACCCTTTAATATAACACATATTATTAGCCTTGTCTTATACTTTATTCCTTCCCCATATCGATTTATTTTAATATTTCATATTATCGGTGGGTTCCATACTTTAATCATGAATGCTCCACGTGTATATATATATATATATATACTGGCATATCGTTGCTTGTATTATGGATTTTGCAGTATGTTTGATTTCACGTTCCTATATACTTCGAGGTCGTGTTACTTGGTTTACGAGAAAACAAAAGCTATGGTACGTCTTCTATTCGTGACTCTCTTATTAAGTTGATAAGGTTTGGCAATCTATATGATATTGCCACTGAAAAGGAAGAAAATGCATCCTATGAAGAATGTTTTGCATTTTAATAAGCTTTCTTGTCCCCAGGCAAACTTGTCAGTTAATATTTTGCTCAAGAAAATTTCTAAACAAGAAAAAACCGTGTTAGCTTCCCGATAGCGAATTAGTTGAGTTACTCGAAACTTAGTTTGATTGCTAGAAAATAAGCAGGATATTATCTTGCTAAATTGAATTTATTTAAAATATGTTTATAATATTGATACAGACAATAGAGCAGATAGTTATTTGAACAAGAATGAGTGGTCCAAGAAAGAGAGAAAGAAGCAGCACTAGGCCACCCTTTTAAGCCACCGGCCTTGGAAATCTATACCGTTGGTTGTGGAGACGGCCTACATTGTTCTAGTTCCATATTTGGACTGCTAGCTTTTATTTCTTTTATCTTTTTAGAGTTTTTCCATGTATAGTATAAATAGTCCTTTAACTTATCTTTTTGGGGAAGAACTTATCAAATACTTTGAAACCTTAAAATTGAGAGAGTTTTCTCTTTGAGATTGCATCTTTTGCAATTCTTGTGCGATTAAGATCACTCGGTGAGTGTTCTTGTTTTGTTTACGTTAACTCGTTGCGTCAAAGTTATGTCAGAGCAGGAAAATTCTTGTGGAGATGTCCGGAGACGACAGCTTAGGAGGCGCTCATGTCCCAGACGTTGTTAGGGAGGTGGACGCCCTACGAACTGAGTCACAGGCTTGAAGGATAGTGTTGGATACCATGGATTAGAGAATCCAACATTTAGAATAGCTTTTTGAAGATATGATTGAGCGTGTATCGACACGATGGGACCTAATACCAATGGAGACAAGGGATGTTGGCGTGAGACAACCAAGGGTAAGATATGCTTACGGCAATTGACCTATAGTTGCAAATCGAAGAGCTCAGAAATTTGATGAAGAATTTGATGAGGAAGATGTGATTTTGTATGAAGAAAGACAACCATGGAGGAGAGGTAGTAGTGGTAGTGTAGTGGTAGTGGTGGATACCAAAGGGGTTACTATGGGTATGATCAAGGGGACAGTGGTGATTTTTGCCTAAAGGTAGATATCCTTAGCTTTAATGATAATCTCAATATTGAAGAATTCTTAGATTGGCTGGCTGAAGCGATAGATTTTTCAATTGCACGGAGATTCCTAAAGAGTGTAGGGTTAGGTTAGTAGCGTGCTGATTGAAAGGCGATGCATCAGCTTGGTAAGAGAGGCTGTAGAATAGGAGGTGCCGTGAGGGTAGACAACCAGTAAGAACCTGGTATAAGATAAAGCAGTTGTTGCAGTGGGATTTCCTACCTCCCAAATGAGCAAATCCTCTTTCAGTAATACCAGTGGTGTCACCAGGGACAAAGGACTGTGCATGAATATATAGTAGAATTTATGCAGTTGGCGGAAAGGAATGACCTGAGGGGAAGTGATGGTCACTAGGTGGCTAGATATCTAGACAAATTAGAACTGCAAATTCGGGATAAGATTGGAGTCTATGTTCTTCGGAATTTGAATGAGGCTAAAAACATGGCTCTCAAAGTAGAATTGATGTTGCAAGAGAAAAGTAGTCAATTTGATGGTGGTAGTAGGAGATTCGTTGCTGAAAGTTTACGTAGAGCTGTGATTGAGAAGAGTAAGACCATACTGGGGATATAAGGAGGAGTTAATGATAAAAAGGAAAATAAAGCAGAGGGTAATAAGCTAGTTGAGACAAAGGATGTGCCAAAATAGAACAATCCCTATGCAAAGCCAATATTAGGGAAATGTTGTCGTTGTAACCAACCGGGCCATCGATCTAATGAGTACCCCAGTAGAAGAGGAATTAACATAGTCCAGAGAGATAAAAGGGTGAAATTCACTGTGAACCTGATGGAGGTGATGAATACTATGAGGATGAAGATGAGGATGATAAGCAGGCGTACGTGATCAAGAAGTTGATGCTGGCACGAAAGCAAGAGGAGAAAACTCAGCAGCATTAGTTGTTCTGCACTAGATATACAATTGATGGTCGAGTCTCTGAGTTAATAGTACATAATGGTAGTTTTGAGAACATCATAAGAAGAGAAGCTATGCAAATGTTGCAATTTACTGATTAAGAAGCATCCTAACCCATATACCATTAGGTGGATTAAGGCAACAAAGAAGATTGAAGTTAAAGAATGCTGCAAAGTGCCTTTCTCCATGGCAAATATCGAGATGAGGTATACTATGATGTGGTGGATATGGATTCCTGTCATTTGTTGTTTAGGAGACCTTGGTAATACAACGTCAATGCCCAACATGTAGGTAGAGAGAATGTGTATAAATTGGAGAAAGATGGAGTGAAGTTTTCTCTCTTACCCTCAAAGTTAACAAGTCGTTCCAAACCTTCCAAAGTGGAGGGATGTTTCTTCCTCACAATTACACAGTCAGAGAAGGAGATGGAGGATGCTATAAGGGAGTCCAAAACTGTACATACATTGATTGTAAAACAACTGCTGACAGTTGATAAGGAGGAGAAGACTGAAGAGGTGCCAGACAGTATTAGGGGTCAATTGGATGAGTTCAGTGAAGTGTTACCCAACGACTTACTAGATGGTTTGCCACCCACGAGGAACATACAACACCACATTAATTTAATTACTGGTGCAAAGTTGCCGAACCTTCTATATTACAGGATGAGCCCAAAGGAGACAGAAGTGTTACTAGAGAAAGTACTGGACTTGCTTCAAAATGATTTTATTAGAGAGGCATGAGTCCATGTTTTGTACCTGCATTGTTGACTCTAAAGAAAGATGGGAGTTGGCGGATGTGCGTAGACAGTAAGACTATTAACAAACTTACTATCAGGTATAAGTTATCGATTCCTAGATTAGAGGATCTACTAGACCGATTGAGAAGCGCTATCACTAGATCAAAATTAGGCTAGGAGACGAGTGGAAGATCGCCTTCAAGACCAAAGAGGGGTTGTATGAGTGGTTGTCATGCCTTTCAGCCTAAGTAACACACCAAGCACCTTCACATATGTCACGAACCAGGTAATGAAACTTTTTATTGGTCACTTTGTTATGATTTACTTTAATGACATTCTAGTATATAATAAATCGAAGGAGGAGCATGTTAAACATTTGAGAGAGGTGCTAACAATTCTGAAGAGCAGTAAACTTTATGTGAACATGAAGAAGTGCATCTTCATGTCTAGCAAGTTGCTGTTTTTGGGCTTTGTAATTAGTAGTGATGAAATTCAGGTAGATGAAACTCTTGCAAAGTTAAGACAACAAACAAGCAATATTGGGAGTGGAAGTCACAAGGGTATAAGCTCTTGCACGTTGGTCATTATGAGATGGCTACAATGTGCTTTATGAGTGTTGGCTACACTCATGGTAAAAAATTGGCAAAAGCTTATGCACTCAGAGCAAAAGCAGAAAGATTGAGTTTTTCAAATCTTGAAGTAGTAGTGGTTATCATAATAGGTTGCAAAATTTTAAACCCATAAGCAAGGCAAAGGCAGCTACTTAATGCTTTCTTAGATTGAAGGAATATAACAGAGCAGGGGTACTACTTGAGTCAATTGGGAAGGTGGAGTTTGCTACAAAATGGTATTTGTCGAGCATGGATTTTTCGTTTTCTTATTTGATTTCTTTCAATTTGATTTGTACCAAATCCTATCCCATTTGATACAAACCCCAATTAGGAATTAAAAGAAATTTTAGTTTTTGAAAAAATGTTTTGGAGTCGCTACCTGATTAGAATCGAAAAAAATTATAAGTTACGATCAATGGGTTAGTTAATCTTAACTTAGCCACTAGTCTATAAAAAAAAAAATTTGATTTAAAACCAACTTTGTTGAATTGGAGATTTTTGGATTCGGGGCTATCCTATTAAAACATATGGTTACCACTAAAAATTCGTAAATTAAAATTTTATCCTTTTAATGCTAAAAAAAAAAAAATTACCAGTGTACATATTATGATATTTGCAATTTATCATTAAAGTTTACAAATCTAAACAATATTTACAATAAACAATAAATCAATTAAACATTCATAAAAATAAAAAAAAAGTTTTTTTTTTCATTTTTTATATCGCTCGGAGGTACTTACGTACCCTCTATCGGATCAGACAATATATAGTTCTTTTAGAAAACTTGAATTTGTTGGTTATTTTTAAGATTTTGAACTCTTCATTTAAGTTCTTTAAGATTTTTATTTTTTTTCTTCTTGTAAAAAAAAATTATATTGAGTCCTATAAGCTATTAGATTATTACATTTTTCATTTTTTAAAAAAATACGTTTTTTCAAAGTTCCAAAATTTTTTTTATATGTTAACCTATTTATATATTACATATTACTATATACTTTATCTTTTGAAAATAAATCCTATATCTATGTATAAACCAGATTTTTAAAAAAAAAATACATGCACTCTTATAATAATAATAATATACTAACCTTGATGGATGCGGGTCGGACCTGAAGCAGATATCGGGTCAGGTTTGGAGCAGGTTGTCGGATTTTTGGGTTGGATTCGGATCCAACAAGGAGGCAATCGGCAGAAACTCTCGATGGCACTCTGGTGGCCGAAAACGTGTAGGAGCGATCCTGTGGCAAGTAATGAGTAGTCAAGTGGTGGTGAATTGGCTCGAAATTGGATGAAAAGTGGTGGTTTGAGCTTCACAATGGTAGACAGTGGTTTTCAATCGAGGTGGTGGTTGAGCTCCTGAATGAATCAAAGCTATCAATTGATAGCTTAACTTACTTGGTAGCTTTACTTGATAATCAAAATCCTCGAAAATGACTGAGAAGCTTCAAATTTGAAACTTTTCTTCAAACCCAAATTTTCAAAAAAAAAAAAATTGAACTTGTACTTTGGAGCAATTCTTATGTTTATAGTGTTTGTTGATGGATGTCAATGATCTGAATAGTGTATTGGACTCCTATTTATAGTGTTTGGGATGTCAAATTAGGTGGAGGCCATTAGAAATTAGAGTTGGTGGTTCGCGTAAATCCGAGGTTCTAGAACGAATTTGGTAATTAACAAACAAGCAGGCTTCTAAATGGAGATAAGAATATCAGCTAAGCATTCCAGAAGCTCAGATCAAAGAATTGAAGAAAAAAATTGCGAAACAAGTGTTTTTCGAGAACTTTAAGTCCAAAATCGAGTGTCAAACTGATCAATTTGCAACAAGTTTTCAAGTCAAATGCGAAGTACTCCATGTCTCCTTCAAGATCCCTAAATCAATTTGGCGAAAAAATGCTCTAAAATGGGTCAAAAGCGAGCTCAAAATGGTTTTCGTGTGAGAAAAAGGAAGGGAGTATGAGGAAGAAGATGACTCGCATGCCCATATGCATGCCCCCATACGACAACGCGCTAGCGTGCTCCCCACGTGCCATGAGGAAAAAATTTGGGTTTGCTCTCGCATGGATTAGAACCCAGGTCGCCTGTGTGTTTGTGCATGTGCTTATCCATTAGGTCGTTGGCTTGTGCCTCGGTCTTGATTCGCACTAAAATATATTTAAGGCTTCTAAAAAATGGGCTTAATTAAATAAACCTATTTAGATAGGTTTTTTTAATTGGGTCTAAAATTAATTTATAATAAAAAAATAGCATTATATCAAGCCCAAAAACTTTTTAAAATTTTTTATTTATTATATATATATTTATTTTTATTGTAATTTGTGAGCTTAGTATAATATTAATTTTTATTATATACTAAAGCCTTAAATGGGCAAAAATTAAGTGTCTATAGTCGCCTCTCTTTTTGGTGAAGTTTGGGTAAAAGTTTGCCACAAAGACAAAGAGATACTCGATTTTGCCTTTAAAAATGAATACTTACCTAACATTTAGGAGTTTTTGGTCCACTAGGGAGACTTAGTTAAGAAAGCGATGGTCTTACGATCTCAAACCTTGGAAAGGTGGTAACGACTTTCACTGAAGTTACTGTATTATGAGTGGTTATCTTTGCCTTATAATCATACTAGGCCACTAGGGTTGCTCAGGGGACAATTTTTCCTAGGTTTCCACTTTTATGTAGTGGACTTCTCTTCACTTCTAGAGATACTCGAACGAACTTTAGGTCTTCGACTCCTTTTCTTTTTAAAGACTTGGTAGACTACGGTCTTTTTCCTTCTTATAGACTCGGATGGACTTCGGTCTTTTTCTTCTTAAAGACTTGGTGGACTTCGGTCTTTTTTTTCTTAAAGACTCGGATGGGCTTCGGTCTTTTTCCTCTTAAAAACTCGGATGGGATTCGGTCTTTTTCCTTCTTATAGACTCGGATGAACTTCAGTATTTTTCTTCTTAAAGACTCAGATGGGCTTCGGTTTTCTTCTTTTTAAAGACTCAGATGGACTTTGGTCTTTTTCTTCTTAAAGACTCGGATGAACTTCAGTCTTTTTTCTTCTTAAAGACTCGGACGGACTTCGGTTTTTTTCTTCTTAAAGACTAGGATTGACTTCGGTCTTTTTCCTCTTAAAGACTATGATGGACTTCGGTCTTTATCCTTCTCATAGCCTCAGATGAACTTCAGTCTTTTTCCTTCTTAAGGATGGACTTCGGTCTTTTTCTTCTTAAAGACTCGGACAGACTTCGGTCTTTTTCCTTCTCATAGCCTCAAATGGACTTCGGTCTTTTTCCTTCTTATAGATGGACTTTGGTCTTTTTCTTCTTAAAGACTTGGATGGACTTGTTTTTATCTTCAAAACTCAACCTACAACAATTATAGCACACAATTTCAAAACTACAACTTACAACATTCATATACATGTTATTACTTCATATTTTATTAAATCATTTCATGAATCATCTAGTCTATTCATTTATGAACAATGCTTAGGTTTTGATATTCATGTTCATATATCTTTTGTTTTCCAATTTTATCATAAACCTTACTTATTGCTAGCTTTAAATCATCAAGTACTTGCATAAACAACAAATCAAACAAAGAAAACAACTATACTTATCTTTTAGTAAACACATGCAAATTTGTGGTCTGTTTGGATTGTCTGTTTTTTATCTGTATTTATATCTTTTTTAAAATGATATGTGTAAATATATCCGATTTACATCTAAATTTTATCTATATTTGTTCTATTTGATCTTTTGATGAGAACTGTCAACTTTTTTTTATTTGTATCTATTTCTTGATAAATAATTTGTTAAAAAAAAGTTTGAAAAAATATCTGTATCTACTGAAAAAAGCCAAAACAAACAGACCCGATCTTTTCTATTACTTCCTCTTCTTAGTTGATTAAGCTACTCCATGCTTGTTCATCCTATTACTTATCTTTTAACAAAGATACAAATTTGTTCTGAAAAGAGTCCACTAAAGCAGGAACTTGTTCAAAAAATGGCTTGGATGTCCAGTGTAAGGATTTGTCAGACGATGAAAAAGCCTGTTGAAGCCCAACACAATCCGTTAAAATTACCACTTTGCTCCAGTCCATACCAGCAACCATTTCCAACGCAAGCATAATGGCCTGGCTTCGGATGTTTCTGGGCTTGGAGAAAGCACTAGCTTGGCCACACCCCTTTAAAAAAGGCCATCAGATGAACGGGGCCACTGCTTAAACTTAAACTGAAGGTTTTGTAAGAAGACTTATTTTAGTGAAAATCGAATGACAAATAGAATAACACAAAATTCCATTAATCAACTTCAAATTTAAGACCATTCTCATATATGCATATTAGACTTATTTTTTGGGGTGCTATGATATCACAAATATATCTCAACTTTAATATATATTTTTTTTATTTAGTAATGAGCTTTAAAATTATTAAATTTCATGCTCACTGGAACATTCACTCAACACATTTTATAACTAAAGTTGAGCCTTCTAATCATCATAGCTAGTTGAACTTTTACTTGTTAATCTTATTATAGAAGAGACATGGCAAACACACGGTTATTGGTCGAAGATATATATATATATAGAGAGAGAGAGAGATACGTCATTCAAAAAAGTATTATAACCCATAAAAACATTGTAGCAAAACATTATGAATGTCAATAACTTTATTGTTTTGTATTTAACTACGCGTGCATAAAGGAATGCGTCTCTTGAGCAAAAGTTATATAAAATATAGTTTAAAAAAAACAGAAGGAGAAAAGTATAAATCCATATTTTAATTTTTAAGGAATTGGACGTTGAACTGAATGTCTCTTTGGACGCCCACACGGTTCAGCAAAAGGACAGAGTTTTGAAAATATTAAACTAAGAGAGTTTTACCTAACCTAACCATGGTCATCAAGAATAACTGCAAGTATCGTCGATCATAAAATTACAATCTATTAAAATTTTATTTTAAAAGAAATGAGAATAATAAAAAGGATGATTGGTTTGGATGTTAAAGTAAATGTTGAGTTAAAAATAAATTTAGAAATATACAAATTTTTTATTTGAAAATGTTGACTTTCTGGATGTGGGCACCTGGACGTTTGAACATTGAACAAATGGAGAATGCCGCTGGGACGTCCCAAATATTAAAATACTAATCAAACCGCCTTCTAGTACTCTACAAAATGCATATGACTGGACGTACCTTTCTTGCAGTGCAATTTACCGGCGAAGTTAACGTCTACCGGCTACTACACGCGCAAATTGCGCACACGCTGATAAAACTAATTAATGCACAACACCATAACCATTATTTTCTTTGATTAAAAAATTACATGTTACCTAAGTAATATTTGGGGTAAAACATGTGTCTATCGTTGTTTCAAAAAAATTTACATAAATACAAATTATACAAAAATAAACACGAAGTAACATCACTATATCACATATTGAAATGGAAATACTATTATTTATACATGTGTCGCATAACCCACCGGCAATACAACGACGTACTTGAACAAACTTATGAAATCCAGTGTACCGTGTAGCCAATGGGCAACACAAATATAACGGGTCAACTAAGCGATACACTTGAATTTTATATCCAATATGAGCAGGAAATAATCTTCATGAACGATATAATCTTCTCTATTCCCATCTCTCTCAAACTTCTCTCTCTAGCTCTCTCCTCTCTCTCAATCCACCCTTTTCACCTCATTAACCTAGCAGGCTCAATTCCATAACCGATATTATCAAAACCCATCATTAGCATCGACTCGAAACACCAAACACTAACAAACTGACTGCACCATCATGAATTGATTGCACACATCTAAACCGAACACCAACATGCTACCAGAACCTCCATCAAGAACTATTTCCTCACGAAACTGAGTCAACTAGCACCGAGTCAATCGTACCATTGCCAACTTCCATCAGTACAACCATGACGCCATAGTCATGTAAGACCATCCACCATAACCGCATCTCGAACCATCTTTGTTGAACCACAAAACCAAAAATGTTACAGTTAGGTCTTGTATTGACTATATATAACTCCTTGAAGGTGCAACACGCATAGAAACCTATATCGCATGTCTCTTATGCGATATAATGATACTATTCATATAATTTTTTTTTAATTTGGTTTTGTATAATTTTTTCAAAAGTATATTATACATGTAATATTCTCAAACATTTGACTCTAATATGCATAAAAAGTATTTACATGAAAGATTTATCGTAATTAACTTTTTAACAATATATATTCATATATTATAATAATATGATAAATCCTATTATTTATATATAAACACAATGCATTAAAGTCATATGATTACCAAATTGATAAATTACACTAGAAAATATAAACATTTAGAGGTAAAATCATATGTAAATAGAATTATATTACTTAAAAATATAAAATATAGTAGGAAAAAAAACAATAGATGGAGGGAGAAAGATACAAATCCATATTTTAAAATTTTATAAGGAAATATGAAAGTTGAATATCGTCAAACGCGTTGCGGACGTTCCAGCAAAAGGACAAAGGCCAAACGTCCCGTGTTTCCTATAAATCATAAGGAGGACCAGGACTTTAGCATTCACTCTTCGCTTTTCACCGTCATTAACGTGCCGCATCCTAAAACTCTAACTCTCTCTTTCTCTCTCTGTTGCTTCCTGGAAATCAGTTTTGTTTGAAAGGTTATTAACTGGGAGGTGTTTTTATCATATGCAGCAGTAAGGGTCGGAGAAGGGCGATCACTCGTTCGAAACGATTGAAAAAAAATTAGTTATTCACAACCACTGACGAAGGATTCCTCGAAAGGTTAAGGATTAGCACGAAACGAAGGCCCGTTTCCAAGTTGTTTAAGAATAGTGGTGTTGAGTTTCTTGACCCTTCGAG
Source organism: Combretum micranthum (assembly GCA_024138025.1). Taxonomy (NCBI): domain Eukaryota; kingdom Viridiplantae; phylum Streptophyta; class Magnoliopsida; order Myrtales; family Combretaceae; genus Combretum; species Combretum micranthum. Next base: position 1,199 of record JAMXBD010000498.1, on the reverse strand, counting down.
GTAAGTGTTTCTTAGACTTGTAATTCTTATAAAACCATGAATTTTCTTACTCTTCAGCTTTCGCGTGATTCTTTTTTTTTTTTCTCCTTTCTTTTTATCAGCTTGAGAGTCATGTCGCTACTGAAGATTTTAATTATATTTCACTCTGTTGTGCACTAGTAATGTCTCTCATGAATTTTTGAACCAGAAATGGTTAAGGCGAGTAGGATTTTATAGCGGTTTGCACACGTTGACTTTAGTCAGTGCCTCTTCCGAGCAATTCCTTGTGAAGAGACAATCTTGTTGTTTAGTCATGAGGAAACATGTTTAAATATGAAAGGACAAAAGATGGGTTTTGAGCTGGTACGTGTCGAATATGCTTTCCATTTTTCTTTTCTTTTTTTTCTTCCTTTTTAAAGATTTAACTGTATATAGAAGCGTGAATAAGCAGAAATTTTTGGCTGCTTTGTCTTGATAAGTTCATTTCTAATTACTAATTTCAAATTCAAATCGTTATCTATCTTTGTAACCGAAAGACGGAAAGATTTGGCTTGTGAACAATTCAAGAACCAGCATTTCTTCTTCCATTACTTTTTGTACCCTTGTAAGCTGTACTCAGCGTTTTTATTCTAAATTCTTGGAGTTCCTGGACTAGGAGGACCATTCTTCATTAAAATGTGCGAAAGTTAATCCAATTGATAGGCATAACTGTACAAGAGAGGATTCTTTTATGTAATTTTAATGCATTATTGCTCTGCCTGAGTCATATTGTAGAAGGAAATTTACACTGGTTTTCAAGGACACATTAATACTTGTTAGAAATTTTGAGTTAAGTGGTTAGAAAAGGGGCTCATTAGTGCATGTCGGTTTAATTACTGGCTACTTAGATGCTACTATATCATCTCTTATGTTGATTTTATCTGTTTTTTACTATTTTATAGTCATACCTAAGTTAGGAAGATTCAGGGGAAAATCTTTTAGATATTCTTGCTTTGATGGTTGATCTATCTTATTGTTTCAGGATTGGATCATTATGGGTAAGAAGCAGAAGATGATACTCAAAAAATATGTCATCTTCGAGGAAAATGACTACTGGAAGTGTAGATTTTGTCCACTCAGGAAAAATGGGCATCCTAACAGAATTATCGCACATCTGGCTGGTAATGCAGAAAGGGTATTAGGTTATGCCCAAACATAAGTTTTGAAAGAGGGAGGAACTT